>VZRO01004626.1:22469-226119 GCA_013397915.1 Daphoenositta chrysoptera
GGGCAGCGACAGCGACGACGGCGACTGGGACATTGGCGTCGTGCGGCAGGAGCCACAGGTGGGGCTGAGCCTCTCCGCGCCTGGCGCCCGCCAGCCATGGCCGGGCGCTCTCGGGGTGCGGGGCGGCCTCGGCTTGAAACCGTGAGGGGAGCGGAGCGCGGTGGGTCCCAGAGGAGGATGCGGCTGGTGCTTCCTCTTAGGTTCTTTGCCACCAGGGTAATGCTGCTGTACCCTCAATCCAGTAAATAAAACCTGAATTGTAGGGGTTTATCTTATTACATAAACCCTTAATGTTTATTTAAAAGTATTTTCTCCCCTTAAGTAGCAGACGCTAGTTCTAATCATAGTTCAGCATGAGACTAAATTTGAAAGTGGCCGGAGGCCTTGAAAGGTGTTTTATATCTTAAATCCCTCAAGAATGTTTCTTGCTAACTTGAAGATTTCAGTAGTTTTATTGCGTCTAACAGGTGTGAAGTATCCATTAGTGTGAGGTAGATTCTGTGAGGCTTTTTAAGTGTGGGTTTTTCTCCTGACCAGAATTGAAAAATGGAAATATAACTGAATTCTTGAAGTCTCAGGCTAAAGGTTATAGCCAGTGTTTTAGGGGTCTTGATCTTTAAATAGAGGTTCCTAATCAAAGTTGTGTGTTATTTGAAAATTGTTGTCTGAGTAGAATAAAAATAAGGCTAAATTGTTCTACTTACTGTTTCTCACCTTGACTTGCTAGTTATTACAAAAGTTATTGGAAAGATGCGCTACAATGTGCTATAAAAATTGTATATTTCTAAGTTATAATGTTGGGAGTTAAGAACTTGTAATAAAAGACAACTTCATTTCATACCTACTTCTGTCTCTAAGGAAACTAGTGAATAATCAATCCTCTGCTTACCAGTGTATGTAGACGTTTTGTACACTTGAGATAGCTCCAGCAGCAATCTTCAGCTGCATCTGCAGCTTTAATAGAGAAAAAAATCTATGATGCTTTTGAAAAGAACTTAAATTGGGCAGCTGTCTGATGCATAAAGTAGTTTTTTGGTCAATGCATTTTTCAGCCAGAACGTTTGTGATGCAGCGCTACAAATGCCTCTGTCACCACAGAATTAGGCTGACAGGGGAACTGTAACTCTTCACAGCAGTGGACTTGTGCTGTTAGGCCAGACAGCTAGTCGCTGAGGTCCCTTGACTCAAGCTCAAACTTTCATATTGATAATTGTATTTTTTAACGTTGTACTTCACAACATGTGAAATGTCCAAAAAAGAAAAGGTACATAAATGCATTGCAAAGTTTTTCTAGTGTCATAAGATGAAAAAGAATCTTAATTGAAATCAAATTATGGTAAGAAAAATTGAGAGCAGCGTGGGAGGATAGTAGGTCTGTTGAGAAAGAAGTTATTTTCATTTTCAGAGAATGGAACCTCTCTGAAAAATTTGATTTTAAAATTTAGGCTTTATAGTAGGTCCTGAACAAATCTACAGAGATGGAAGAACAAAAGTTTTACGTTGCTCTTTGCCCTCTTCTGTGCTCTGTCCTTTCAGAGATTATTAGTGCTTTTATATTGAAACCAAGCTATATTGTTTTTACCTTGTAACAGTCTCCAGGTTTTGACTTAATTTCTCTTTATCTAGCAGTTGGATGAAATGTTGCAGATGGACAAGAAAGACGCATTAAAGAAGGCTCTGTTTCGTGGTGATGTGTCATTAATTGAAGAACTCTTAAACTCAGGTGAGGAAAGTCAGTTACAAAGTTGAATATTTTTCATTGAGCTCTGCAAGAGTACTAAACTGTGTAATTTAAAATAAGACTTTATATCCTTTACTGGAAACGTTCACATGTCCCTACATGCACTCAACACATTATTTTGAAAGATCATATTACTTTTTGAGTGACTTAGATTCAGTATTCCAGTCCATTCCTTCTAATTTATGTTTCTTTTGTCAGTCAGAAGCCCTGAAAATTGAGAAAACTGTAATGTTTGAACTATGAAATAAGGTATTTCTTTGTTTTTAGATGCATCTTTAACATGCAAATAGCAATTGCAAACACTGAATTAGAGATGGTTTAAATTGAGGGGGGAATCCAGGTGGTGGTCTTACTTTGCTGTTGAAGGTTGTACAGCATGGTGTAAGAAGGGGAGGCTAGCCTTTTTTATTTTAAAGTTCCCCTAGTTTGGAAATTCCTTTTTTTTTTTTTCTTCCCTTCACAGCACTGTTAGGTTTCTGGTATGTGCCCTGTGCAATACTGCTGTCCTGGCAACATCAGCTGAACAAAGATTTTGTGATTCTGAAAGGTCTAACAGGCTTTATGTGGCATTTGTTGCTAAAAAGTAGTCTGTTTCAAGACTGAAAGCTTTTTTCCCTGTTCTGTTACTCAGTATTTGTCTTTAATGTGTTTGTTAATCAGTGTTAGGAAGATTGGATCACTTATTGAAGCATCCAGGGCAATCAGAAACTGCATAGCTGAGTTGACCTGCCTAGTGATAATTGTCAGGAAGTTCTGCTTCAGCAAGCAAGGAGAATATAGTAACCAAGAGCTTGTTCTCTGAGGAAAATCTGTCTTAGGGAAGAAAGTAGTTTCTGGGTTAGCAATGGGCTTTTCTGAGTTCTGAAACAATGACATTATTTGCCCTTTTAGAAGCCAACTGTTTCTCACAACAATGGGGGAAAGGTTTTCTTTTTAAATTAAGCAAAACTATTTCACAGACTGAAACACAAGAAGCACAGTACAAGGGTGAAATACATCTGTCTTGCTTTGAGAAAATATATTCTTATTTATGGTTAGAGTTTTTTGTGATGTTTGTGCATCAGATTGCATAATCGTTTTGCTACACCATCCATTTTTAATTGTGCTGCAGTCGAACAGCAATAATTCACTTTCTCTGCTGATGCCTGCTACACAGTGGACAGTTCTGTGCTGTTGGAAGATGCTAATATGTTTCTGTAAGAGCATAGGTTCAGGCTGAGGATGCACGTAGTCCAGTTCCCTGTCTCCTGAAATGAACAAGGCAGTATCATAAAAGGATATATAATTTCCTTAAAATGGGATCAACAGTAAATTCTCACCCATCCAGTACTGTTCTGCAAAGCAGTAGAACACTCTGCCTATCACAGAGGTCTTTCTGAGGAAAGGTAACATTGTCCTTCAGAGGATCTGTGCTCGGATTAAATCTTTGCCTCCAGAATTACCTTTAATGCAGGTTTGGTAGAGCTTGTAGGAGGCTCACTACCAGCACTCAGCCAAACTGAAGATTTGTGTTGGAAGTGGATTTCCTAGCAACAACTGGGGCTGTTCCTTCAGGTAGAGTGAGACCGTGTTGTCTTCTGGCTTGGTTAGATGTTGCTTTAGTATTTTTGGTGCTGAGGCAGTTTTACAGAGCTCCTTTAGGAAATGGACAAGCACAGTGGTTTTCCTTACCACTTCTGTTAAATGGCAACGTAAGAAAAAGTTTCTGAAGTACATGTCACAAAAGGGAATGCAAGCAAGAAGTGCCTTCAAAGATGACTTGGACATTTTGGTCTGCTTTAGGACTAAAATACTTAACACCATGTAATTTATGTGTTCCATTTCCTAAAATGGAATTAAAAGTTATGACCCCATGACATTTTATGCTCATTAACAATGTAACTGCAGTCAAATCCTCTGTTTTCCTTCAATAGTTTGTTCCACTTACATCTTTGAATGAGTGCTGGAGCTCATCTCATCTTTTGTGAGCCAGTTCAAGGACTTACAAGTAGTAGTAAACTACAGGAATGGGAGGGTGCCTAGTGTGTGAGAATTAATTTCTCAGCCAGTTTAGGACTCTGACCCCTGAGTCAGGTGACCACCAAAGCTGGCCCAGCAGAGGGAGACATCAGCAGCTCTAGTATGATTCAGCTTTAACGTAATGTGGGAACAGAGCTAAGTGCTGGCAGACTTAAAAGAAATCAATACTTCTACTAGAGAAAAGTCTTAGAGAATCAGGCATTTTAGAACTTTCCCTCAGGTAAGTGGTGTCTGAATGTGAATGGATTCCAATACTAGGAGCTGTTCTTAAACTGAATGAAAGTCAAGACCTCATATTTTTGGTGTCCAACGTGGAGTTATTCGGCAGAGTTACATTTTTCTCTATAAAAACGGCCTTTCTACCATAGCTATTAATAGCCACAGTCAAGAAAGGGTCTGAAAGGGATATGGGAGAAAGAGTAATAATCACAAAAATAATGTAATTCTTCCTTTGCTGTTCTTTTGCTTCACTATTACTCATATTCTTCACATATTCTGCTGTAGAACTTGCTTGTGGCCAGAATGTATTTCTCCCCTTTTCTGCTTAAATAGGAAGATATTTATCTGTAGCTCAGATTGTAAGGAAGAATGTTGCATCTGGTTTGTCTCCTAGCTGTAATTTGTGAGGCTGTGTAACTGAAAAGCTCCTCTGCTCATACTTACAGAGGAACACAGATAATGGCAGGTGGAGGATCCCAAATAATACCCTGGTCCAGCTCCTCCCTGGCCCATCATGGAAGCCAGTAGCCTATCACAGGCCCACCTGTGCAGTCTCAGAGAAGCAGAGAAGCCCATGGGCAGACAAATTAAAGACTCAGAGCAAGGGGCTCCCTGGGCTGTAACATAAGGTCCTTGTGCCTGGGGGCCAAGTGACTGTAGAGACAGGAATGAGTGAAAGCTGTGCCAGTCCCAGGAGTGGGACCAGAGGTCAGAGGCCCATGTGTCTGTGATGCCAGCAGCTGGAGGGGATGGATGACAGGAGGATACTGGTGGCAGCTGTGTTCATAAGAGTGCTCTCTGTGTTGATGTGAGCTTGCCTGTGGCCAGTGGGGTGTGTGGGTGGGTGCCTGCTTGGAATACACGCTCAGCATCAGTACGGGTTGGACCTGGGGCTGGGGAGCTGCAGCAGCCTTACTTCTCTCTGGCTGTTCATTCTGGCCTGATTTTTCACTAAGAAGTGTTTTCTGGGCTTCACTGTTTTATAGTATTTCTTAAGGCCATTTTAAATGCTGAACTAACACTGCTTACTTCAATAACAGCTCATGTAATGAGAGAAATAACCTAAATGAGTAGTCACCAAGGTGAGACATTTCTGGTTCCATCAACAACTCCTATAACCAAACAGCCAAGAAGCCACATGACTTCTCCTGTTTCAGTTGTCCTTTCTTTGTCTTCCTTTGGGATTACAGCTTGTTTGTATGGGGACTTTCACACTGAGTGGTACTTCAAGGCAGTCATTACCAAGATGGTAGGAGACTGTGCAGGACAAACAACATGTTGCCAAATAGACCATTCTACTTCTAGAACTTAGAAAAAGCACCAGCATCATGGCAGCTACTGGCTGCTATACATGTAAAGAAAGCATTGAGGGAAATGCCTTCTCAAAGAGTTTTAACAAGTCTCTATATAACTGCCAAATAGATCATTTGTCACTATTGTTCTGATATGTATTAAAGTAAAAAGCTTTAGGTGGGAGCTGTAGTTACATGGACTGCTTTTCTTCTTATGAGGAAAAGAGACTTTTTAAGGGTGACAGTTTTCAGCTTTTTTTTTTCTTCCTAGTATTACTCAGTGGGCTGTTGAAGATCAGACTTGCTAAATTCTACAAGTGACTACAAGGAAGCTCTGATATGTCTGCTAAGGAACATTTGCTGGCTCCTCTTGTAGAACTTCTATGGGCTTCAGTGAAAAGTTTTGTACACTGCAGACAGGCCGGTGTGCTGTGACATTAACTGCAGCTAGAAAGTGTACATTGCTAAGGAGATTTGATTGTAAATTCTGTGGCTTGCAGGCGTTAGAGTGCTTCAACACATGGCTTTCATTGAATTGCTACCTCTTTATTGATTCTACATTTCTAGTGATCTTAAGAAATTAAAGAATCAATCCAAGACCTGTTAGTCCCTTAGCTTTATTGACTTTATATTGCTACACTGAACACATCTTTGGCATAGTACCAAGACAGGGAAAGTACACATTTTGCGTGAAAAAGTGTGCATGTAGCTTAACTGTCACAAATTTCTTAGGGTAGTTTTGGGGGTTTTTGCAGTGTTTTTTCCTAAAGAAGTATTTTTGATTATCCATAGTCATCGTAGGACTAATATGGAACCAGCTGATGGAAACTTTTCTAGAGGAGGGATTTGTTGAAGGATTAAAAAATGCATAGAGGTTTTATCAGAAAGTTGTCACAGGAGTATCTCAGTCTGGTAGTTGGTTCTCAGTGCATTTGGGAGGGCTGGGCTGTCTGGCAGGCATGCTTCTAGCCATTTTAATTGGAATTGATCTTATAAAGAGTAACACAAAATTCTGGTGATTGTGTTTGAACCTTGCATAGTCTCCTGTTTCTCCTTTTTAATGAGATAATATTTTATTGGTACTGAACGCAAATCTGCTAACTGTCTTGCAGGACAGAGAATAAAAGGAGCTGTGAAGCAGGAAACCCTACATGTTGTGATCTTAATTGCCTGGCAAGCAGTTTGCTTCCACAGCAGTCCTCTTGGCTTGGCAAGAGTCAAAATTTTTCATTTTGATTGAAGAAAGCTATTGCACAGAAGTAGAGAAAAGAGATTCTGTGTGTTTATATGAAATTACTTTTGCGGCTAAATGTTTATCGTTTTTTAATGTAGTCTTTCTGTGGTACTTAACTCCTTGGATTGAGAGCTGGGCTTCTTTTAAGTCACTTTGACAAGTTGTTTTCTGGTGTTCTAAGCAAAGATGTATTAAAAGAAAGAAAATGCCATAAAAGATTTTTCTCTGCTGTATTAAATGCAATCAGGGTGTAACCTTTGTAATGATACGTGTTGAGAATAAGTTTTATAAAAAGCGTGTTTGTTGTGATGCAGTTTTGTGATTTTAATTTCTTAAATTTTGACAGGAATCAGCATAGAAACTAACTTTCAGTTTGGATGGACTCCCCTGATGTGTGCAGCCAGTGTGGGTAACTTTGCAGTAGTACGTCTTCTTCTGGACAGAGGTGCTAATGCATGTTTTGAAATAGGTAAGATGGGAATGAAAAATACTGGCTGGTAATGCTCAGTACCAGACATTGTCTCTATCCTTATTCTCTTGTTCACATATGTAGGGAAAAGAATCAAAAGTTGACAGTGGAACTGGGACTTGCTCTACCTTTCACATTTTTGAAGGAAAACTAGTAGTTTTAAAATAATTGTGTTATTGGAATTGATCTGGGATCAGTTGATGCATTTTCTTGTTCTTTCTTTCTCAATTCCATTTTCCCCCACACCTCCCAAACCCCAAATACTTTTTTAAAAAGTGTTAGGAAGTACTTGCTCAAAAATTGTAGTATAAAGTTGTATAGGTTAAACTTCCTTTGTTTGACCCTCTTAGGAAGTATGTACATGCAGAAACCAGATACCATCTCAAACAACATGAATAACTTTCCAGTTCATGGGGAACTCACATGGACTTCTCTAAAACTACAGTGCAATTTTTCTGTTTTCTGTTAAGAAAACCGTTCTTCAGTGTGTTGCTAGATCACCTTTTTCTGCAAGAGTTCAGTGTGGCTTCTAAGTAGTATCAGTTCCTCTGTCAATTTTATGGCTCAATAAGAACTCTTTTTCTTCTTAAATTGTGGTTATTTTCAATCTATTGCATTGGAATATTTATCCCACAATACTGCCAAGTACATAAAAGCAGGGACCATATTTTCCAGTAAATTGCCAGTATTTGCAGGAGTAGTAGACTGAAATGCAGATGGTACAAATCTAGCTCTGAAGATTTTCTCTAACCTCTTAGCAGTTGATGAGAGTATGAGATTAGAGTGGATTGCCTACACCAAAAGCAATTGGGCCTTCTTCTAATCACTGTCCTTGTAGCCAGTTTCAGAGAACTTCCATGTGTCTGCCAACAGCTCATACCTGTTCCTTGTTTATGGCTGTAGAAAGCTATAAATGGGGCAAGAACTGCTATGGGCAATGGTTTAGGCTGACCAGGTAACCAAATCCATGGCATTTTTTCATTTGTGTGACCGATTCTTTGCCCAAAGTGGCACCTGGCTAGGATCAGGTTTCTTGACTTGTTTCCCTGTTGGACTGTGTAGGGAAACTGTAACCTAGGGCATGTGGGCAGCAGTGTACTGTCCAGCCAGAAGCAGTCTTGTAATTCATTGATTTGGGTCAGGCCACGTGTCTTCAGTAAAGCTGTGCTATCCTAAGGGGATACTAAATCTCACCAGTCCTCCTGCTGTTTTTTACATCAGCAGACAGTCATACAGGTGATCCTGTAATAATTAGCCTTTAATGTTTATAATCCTAATAAACAGCTATACTGTCAATCACCTTGAGTCACTCTTCAGTCATTCTTTATAAGTCACTTAATTTTACCCTTTTTGGTAGTTGACAAGAACTAACATATCATTCACCATGTGATGGGTTCAAAGTGTTGTATCCTTGAGGAATAATTTCACCACGTCTACTGGGTTTTTTGTCTATTCTGAACATAAACATCTTTTTTACAGTCTTTTAGCAGTTTTTCTCTGCAGAAGAGAAATCTAAGAATTCCAAGGTGGTTTTTTTCTGTCTCTTGGTTACGTGTATGAGCTATAGGTAGGCTAACAGAAATTAATTTCCCACTCTTTATCACTACATGAGATAATGGATACAAATATAACTACAGCTTCCTCCCAAATATCATTCCCAGATTAGCAGTGCTTTATTTAAAGTCCTGCTGTCTTTCCATTCATGTTCTAGTTGATACCAGGTCAAACATTTTGAGTAAAAAAATTGTCAGCGTATCAAGTAATTTCTTCATGAGGCAGTTGAAAATTAAAAGATGGTATATTAAAAAACCAAGTTAATTCAAATGGAGAACTAAGTTGTAGAAGTGGGGGGCAAGAATTGGTGAGAGAGAGAGCAGTGGTGAAGTGTATAACAAACTTTTCATGTTTAAATATAATGAAATCTGACCTCGTTAAAGAATGAAGTTGTTAATTATACACATACTTAAAATTTCTACAAGAAAATTAGAAAATATGTTGTAACACTTGATAGGATATGAAGTAGGTACAGCTAATACTATACTTCTTAAATGGATAAAGGCATGCTGGAACTTGTGAACAAGTTTGTGCAATAAACAAAATGGGCAATTACTCAAATGGCAGTTTTCAAAATGACACTGGGGCCAAATAACTTGCTAAGGTCTTTAAAGTATTATGTTTCTCATATGGAAACCATGGTAATCATGGGAAAGGAGGTCTCCTGTGTTCTGTGGGCAAACAGCAGTTGTACACTTTTGATTTGTGAGTGAAGGTGGCATGTAACACCCAACTGGTTTCAGAGCTGGAGTAGTAAATACGCTGGTATTCTTACCTACTGTGTAGATGCTCTTTAAATCTGCATTTAAACCAATACTTTTAATACTCCTCCTGCCACTACTGGACCATAGTAAGTTAATAAATTTAATTCTTGCTCCTTAAGACCTGTCATAAAGCCCTTTTCCTTCAACTGTCCCTTGTATGGGCCTCTGTTCTTCCCAGAATTGGTGTACTATGTGTTCATAAAACATTTCATGTACCTTTTTCTATCCATTGCAATTAACTTCCTGTCAGCAGTTACTTCCTTTTACTGGAGGGTAGGAACAGGGAGTGAATCCACTGGTGTGGAATGTGTTTTGAGAAATAAGTATCTATAGTTAAGCTCCTACTGTAGTTTTGGGGTACTTGCAAAGTATTCAGTAGGAATAGATGCTTTACTACTGCGATTCACTCTCATCTTTCTGCGTATCTCCTCCAGTGCCTTTGTCTTACTTGATCATTCTAGTGATTTTCACAGACAGGAAAACAAGATTATTAGCCATTTCCAAATATCGTGGAGTATCAAAACCTGATTAACAACTCTAGCAAATATGAAGACTTCTAAAGGAACTTCTGGATTGGTATGGTATTTACATATATAATTCTGTAACTGCAAATTTCCAAACAGATAAATACACTGTGTTGATGGCAGCATGTACTGCACAAGCTTCCGAGGAGAACATCTTGAACACTGTTGAGCTGCTTCTATCAAGGAATGCTGACCCTAACCTTACTTGCAGGTATCGAAAACCCCACATCTGTGAATACAGTACAAAATTTGTTATTATTATTATTATACAGGGACGTGTCTATAGACATACCTGTTGGTGGTGGTTAAGATGAACTGTACGTACTCGTAATTTCACTGCTGTTTGTATAGGAAAAGATAAGTGCTCAGGTACTTAAATCTCTTAGTACAGTTGTTAATCTGAGTAAATAAGACTGTGATCAGCTTTATCAAACTTTAAGTATATTCCTCACCTGAACAGAATATAAATTAACTTGACTGAAGTATAAGGGCAAGAAATATGTACTCTGTCTTTCCTAAATCATATTGCCTCTTCTGCACAGGGATGGAAGTTAAATGAGTTCATTCTTTATTTAAAATCATGTCCTACTTTTGAGCTTTTTGTGGATATCTGGCTATATTCTTTTCACAGAGTGCTTCTTGTGGAAAACAAAATTCTGTAAATAAAATACATTTATTCCACTGCAATCTGGAATAATTTGGATTAAGAGATGAAGCCCCTTTTAAAAAGAAGTAATAATGTCTTTCTTCAATTACAACTTTGTGTCTGAGCAGTTTGAAGCAGTGCATTGTGAGATGTCTGTAGTTGTGCAGTCTAATGAAATGTTTCATTTTACATCAAAAAGAAATAAATTCTGGACTGACCCCAGGATAAACTGTCTTGCCTCTGCTAAAAAAAAATGTTGTTTAGGTCAACTGGTTTTTCAACTAACTGAATTTTTTCATACCACACCTCTTTCATCACATTACCTGGGATATAATAGACTGAGCAGCTCTCTAAAAAGAGTAGAATTGAAGGCCTTTGGTTTTCCTTAGTAGAACTCAATTGCTGAAGGCCCTAAACCTCACTGTGAGCATGGTACTGATATACAAGGAGGAAACAGAGTTCTGCTGAAGTGCAGCTGATATCTGGTACCAAATTTAAGTGCCATTCTTTTATTCTAACCAGAGAGACTAGAAATGGTTCGTGAGGCAAGAGAAAGCTACATAATCTGAAATAATTACATATTGTTGTTGTCAGATAGCTGGGTGTTAGAATAAACATCATGCTTTAAAAAACAGGGGAAGTTTTTGCATTATTAACTTTGTCTTGGGTTTTGAAAATGTAAGCAAGAGTGCAAAGCTGCAGGTTTGCATTTGGACAGGTTTTTGGCTAAACTGTGGGGGATAAGAAGGTATGAATGCTGACACAAGGTAGGAATTCTAATTTTTAAATTTTATTTATAAACTTAGAGTATGTTTTGCATGGTTTATTTTTATATACAAATATTTATTTACTATCTTTTTGTGTCCTTAGACCTTGAGCTAACATGAGTTATTCATGCATCCAGCAGATATGGTTGTGGCGTTATTACTTTTGCAGTAATAGTCTTTCTCAAATGAAAAGATAAATTAAGTGACAATCAGAAATGTCCTATTTGTGCCAAATAAAAGCAGAGGCTTAAAAAATCCAGACCTTGTCGTCTCAAATCTTCAAGCTGCCATTATGCCTTTCCAGTTGTATCTTTGTGTACACATCATAGCCCTAGAAACTGAAAAAGCTTATGGTTTTGTCTTTTCCTCCAGTCTTAATATAGAAGCAGGAAGACTTAGGGCACAAAGCTGTGTTACAGCACATTTACGTTGGGTATTAGGAGAAGGCTGTTCTGCCAGAGGGTAGTCAGTCATGGGAACAAGCTCCCCAGGAAAATGGTCATAGGATCTAGTCTGAGAGAGTTTAAAAAGCATTTGGGCAATGCTCTCATCTGTGTGGTGTGGTTCTTGGGGTTGTCATGTCCAGGGCCAAGAGTTGGGCTCTATAATCCTTGTGGGTCCCTTCCAACTCAGAATTTTCTGTGATTCTAAAGATAAAAACAAATAAACAAAAATCTCTTTTCATTTGCATGAGACCCTGCTTCTTATGTAGGTGCTGCAAAGCTGGAAGCAAACATAGTTAGATGTTTTATTACTAAATTGCTTATACGCCTTTTAAGATTTTATTTATTTATTGGCTATATCTTCAGTCTCATATTCAATATGGACAAATGTCATGTGGTAACTTGTACCATACAAAAGGACATAATGGGTGTTTGGACAAGAAGGTCATCTGCAGCCAGACTGCTGAAACATGGAAGTTCCTCAAAATAATGAAAGGATTCTTAAGATCTTCTGTCTGGATGATTATCACTACACTCTCTATGAACATTTTTAGATTGCACTAAGATGTTCCAATACATTTAGTTTCTCTTCAGCTTAAACAGGGAACAGTGGATTTGCCATGTTACAGCTTGCTGTTGTGGGGGTTCATTGCAAGGTTAGGAAAACAAGGTTTGTTTTACCCAATGCTCTCGTCTCCCTCCTGTGGCCGTACATGTAAATTTCATGGGGTGGCTGAGGGCACCCCCTCTCATGTGGAGGTGCAAATTTGTGCAGCAGGGTATGTGTTTCTATCCTGAAACAGCTTGTAGCCTTTGAAATTAAAACTCAAGCATTAAAATGGCATGCTTGCAGTACTTATTGCACAGTCATATTGATGGACGTTTTAAATGTTGTATTTACTGAGTTTTACTTGCAAATGGAAAAGATTTTTCAGTGGCTTTAATGTCGTTGCGTTGTTGGCTTGATTTCAGATATCATGCCTGCAGTACTGTACAGCTGTAACTGCATCATATTCTTTGGAGAAAAGACTATTCTGTAGCCTCAGAGCTTTTGCTTAGTATTTTTTCTTGGAAAAAGCAGAAAGTAATTGTGAAATAGTATCAAAATTTAAAAAAAAAGGTTGAGGGCAAGAGAAATGAAAATGAAATTGGGTGTGATTGGAGTGGTTTTGCAGTCAGATGTAAATACTTCGAAGGTGATGACTTGGGAAGTTCATCAAAGGCTACCTACCACTGAAAAAAAATAAGTGTGGGACTGAGTGTCCACCTTGGGCAAGTAAGTTCAAATTTTGTTGCTACAAATTATTAGGATATAATCAACTTCTGCTCATTCTTTAAAATATAGATATCTGTATATGTCTCTGTATAGATATCTGTATGGAAACATGTAGAGATAGTAAGATATATAGATATCAGTTATTAAGTTGAAGAGGGAGATTATAGTTTTTCTCTATTTTTGTAGTAATCTTCATAGGTTCACAGGGTATTTCAGGTCAGAAGGCATTTCAGATTTCTAGTCCAACTTCTTTAAAGCTGCCTCTGTTGTGAAATTGGGCTAGGTTGCCATCTGGTCCTGAAACCCACTAAAGATAGAGACTAAAAAACTTCTCTGTGCAACCAGTTCCGCTGATTGTCTGTGCCCTGTGGTGGAATGTCTCCTCACATTCAGTCAGAACTTCTTCTTTTGTAGTGTTGATGAACTAAATTAGTTCTAGACTGATGCAAGTCTTTTTGCTTCATTAGCAGGTTCCTTTACTTTGTTGACTGTGTGTCTTGAAGGTCTGGTTACATTTCATTTTGCTTATCGCTGTGTAATTGACCTTCTTCCCCTAGCATAAGGCTGTTTCAAATTTGTAACATTAACTGGATTTCATTCAGTACAATTTTAACTGTTTTCCTAAGACAAAACATTATCCTTGTATGAATGATCAAAACCAAAGAAAAGATGTGCAAAGCCTTAGTTCTAGCAATACTCCCTGGAAGGAGGCAGAAATTTTAAGGCAGTTGCTTTCAGACATATGCATTTTGGGATCCCTCTAGTGGTCGATGAACTTAGTATTAAGAAACCCAATATTGGGAAGAGCAGTCCTCCCCTCAGGTATATCCCAGCCAAATAGAATAACCTTTAGAAAGCAGATTTTTGACATGGAGCTAACATTACAAGCAACACATAGTATTTTTCATGAAAAATGATTGCATTTTAAAATACAATAGATTTTAATTAAACAACAGTAGTAAAATATTTCGGCTTAAATCTGATTACTTAGTAGCAACCAGAAACTCCACAATCTTTCTCCTCCAATACTGCCTTTTTTCTTCCTTAATTCTGCAATCTTATTCCACCAAAGAATGAGTCAGGCATCTTGGATAGGTACTTTGCAAACAGAAACTTTTGAGCAATATTTCACAATGTCTTCGTCTTGTAAGCATCTCTAGAAGCATAAGATCATGTCTTGGTTTGAGACAATTCAAAGGAGAACACTCTGGAATGAGTCATCTCTTTTAAGGATTCCAACAATCCCTTTCCAGCAATAAGAAATGAATACTAATAGAGGAAAGTGAAAAACGATGGTTTATTAACAAACAATGCCGAAAGGCACGGGGGAAAAAAGTAAATAACTGCTAGATATCAAACTGCTAGACCTCATGCCCCACTGGAGCAAAGAGAGACCCGAAATGCTGGAAACTGCCTGTTCCCGAAATGGGCCCGGCAAGAGGACTTACAGTTTGTTGGACAGAGCAACAGGATGGCATGAGATCCCTCTCGGCAGGCAGGAGCCTCACAGAGCCCTTCCAGCAGCAGGCAAAGAGCTTCCCCATGGCAAGGCGCAGCAGAGTGGGCACGGCAGGCGAAACAGCCGGGCTGGAGCCACTCAGTGCTTCTTCTCCCCAACTCAGCACAGTCAACAGCGCCTTGGGCTGGAGCAGGGGTAGCTCTGCTCCACTTCTGCCAGTGCCGTGCCCCCCCCCACCCCCAGTTATTCAGACAGGCAGCTGCAGAAATCACCCTCAAGGTAGCTCAAAGATCACTACTGCAGCTTCTCTGAGCCAAGGGGAAAAAAAAAACCTGAAAGAAAAAACATTACCTGAGCAAAGTTCAACCACCCAGTGACGCAAATATCATGCTGCAAAGAAGAACAATTTTGGGGCACAGATGAATATGGGATAATGGGATATCATTACAAATAACCCTGAGACAGATCAGTAGACTGTTGTCCTCATGGTTCTGGGATATAAAAAACGAGAGTAATGGGAAGGGTGGTGTCTAAGTACTCCTTCAGCAACTGTAAGAAACAGAAATCTGTGTAGGTGAGAACGTATCAACAGATACACTTCATAGAATCAGCAAGATTGGAAGAGGCCTTCAAGATCATGTAGTCTTACCATCAACCTGGCACCACCATAACCACCCCTAAACCATATGCCAAAGTGCCACATCCAGTCCCCTCTTGAGCACTTCCAGAGACAGTAACTCTACTGCCTCCCTGGGCAACTCTTCCAGTGCCTAACCACACCTTCAGAGGAAAAAAAAAATTCTAATATCTAATCTGAACCTTCTCTGGTGCAGCTTCTGGGAACAGAAGACAAAAATGGGATAAAGGGCAAAAATATTATGATTGTGTTTAGTTTTAGTACTTGAAAAGTCAAGATTTCCAGTATGATCTGTATATGTAGTTCTTAGGAGAAGACTTCTCTTGAATGTACTTGGGGTGGGGGTGGTCCTGACTGTTGATAATAGGTGTGCAGTCTCTGCTATTGCATTGTGCTTCTGCACAGCAGTAAGAGCTGTATGACCTGTGATTCTTTTGCTTACACTGATTCTACCAGAGAGGGTTTTGCATTTATGAACATAGTTATTTTCAATATTCTTTCTCTTAAGTATTCAGTTGTGATTTACATCTCGCCCTCCATGAAACCGCATATTTTTTCCAAAGTTTGGATTGAGATTAATCTGTGTGTAGAACGCATCGCTTAGGCTGTGTTTTCTAAAAATACTTTTTAAAATTAAAATAGAAGTGTGCCACCTCTTTTCTTTTTACATTTTTATATACTTTTTTTCACCTGGCACCTTGTCTTTCAGGAAACAAATGACTGCACTTATGTATGCAGCTAGAAGAGGCTATCCTCGGGTTGTTGCTTTTCTTGTCGCTCATGGATCACACGTAAATGCCCAAGATGAAAATGGATATACAGTAAGTGATTCATTTTGTGTGTTGTATTTAATGATAAAAAATTTAAGAAGCGAATACCCATTAGCTTGTTTCAAAGTACAGCTTTCTGAGAAACATTCCTCAGAATTTTCTGCTTTAACACCACTTGGAGATCCTTTTGCATTAATTGTCTTTGTCTCCAGATTGGGCTTTGCTTTATTGATTGAAACAATTGGGTTTTGTTCCATATGTAAAATTGGTAAAACAAAGTTGTTCTTTGCAGGCATTAATCTGGGCAGCACAGCATGGACACAGAAGTGTAATTTTGAAGTTGCTTGAGCTAGGAGCTGACAAAAATCTACAGACGAAGGATGAAAAAACAGCAGCAGATCTAGCAAAAATCAATAAGCATTCTGAGGTATTTAATTTCTCTTAGAAACACAAATTCTGTGTTTTGCCTCAAAAATCTGTTCATTACTTATATAATTTCCTGTAGAAGTATTACTTTAATAACTACATTATAGCAGCTAGTTGAATACTAGTGCTGTTACATTTATGTTTATAACAGACTATTTTCTGTTATATCACAGCTTTTCACAGTGCTGTAAAGGCTATATAGTAGTGTTTTGGAAGCCTTTTTTCTTTATTGTTTCAAAATCATTGACTTTAGGTGTAGAATACAAAATGGATTTATTCATGCTTGCAGTGTTGATATGAGAAGTAGAAAAATGTGTTGTTTTTTTATGTATCTGCCAAAGTATGTGAGAGAATGCAGATATCAAACTTATTTGTAGAGCATAGTTTCTCAATGAATTTGGAAGTGAAAAGGCTAAAGCCAAAAAGAAGAGGAGTTGGTACCGGCCATTTTCAAAATCTGTTCTCCAGAGGAAGGTGTAAACTAATGTAAATTGGCCATCAGATCATGGAAAGAGCAGCCACCTAATTATCAATGTAGAGAGCTAATGAAGACAACATGTATTTTCCTAAAATAAATATGTTTCCAGCTGTTATCAAATGATACATGGTGGATCAGTCAGACCCTATTCCTGTGTATTTTGTTTTGAGTTGTTCTTACCAATGATGTGCCTTTTTACAGTGGCTGTTCAAAAATGTATAATTCACTCTTACGAATTGTAATTTACAGCTTCTTACCAGTTTTTTTTTTTTCCTGTCCAGACTGAAGGGCTAGGCAGGAGGAAAAATGATAACTATGCACAGAGCTGTCAGTGGAAGCTAGCAAGATCTGTGTCTGAGGCTCAGTGATCTGCTAGCTCAGGTTACTGAAAAGAGTTACAGATGCTTTCTGCCTTTGATAAACAGCTTGTTCAGGAGGTTGCAGCCATATAATCTTATAACATGACTTTCCCTGACATGGAGGGAATACGGGCTCATCACACTTGAGAGATGGCTCTTGCCTCTTGACCAGCAGTGCTAGCTTTCACACAATTGGTGCAAAGTCTTGCAGATGGTATGAAGATATTTAATGGTCATGAGCTTCTTCCAGCTTCAGGGTCTGCTCTTCAGGCTGTTGACAACCCAAAGGAGCTGTCATATAGACTATGTCTGCAGAAACTGTTTCTGGGAGGGAAAGTATTTTTTAGTTTTATTCTGGATTGGACTGAGAGTTATTTTTCTTCCAAATAGCCTGTATGGTGCTGAATTTTAGGATTGTGGCCAAAAGAGTGTTAATAACATACCAATGTTTTAACTGTTATTGAGCAGTGTTTGTGCAGAATCAAGGCCATCTTTGTTTCTCACTCTGCTCCCCATCTCTAGCAAGTAGGTTGAGAGTGAGCAAGATGTTGGGAGGAGCCCTGGGCTGCTCACTCCAGCTGACACAAGGGCTATTCCATGCCCTATAACATAATGCTCACCAATAAAATTGGAGAGTGGCTGTGCATTGGTCTGCTGGTGGGAGGTTGTAAGTGCCTGCATTTGCATGACTTAGCTTTTGAATTTGTTTTTTTTTTTCCCCTTCACATATCAAATCGTATTATCTCAGTCCATGCAAAGTTTTCTCACTTTTACCCTTCTCATTCTCCCTCATCCTGCTGGCCTTAGCAGGGGCTTATTTGCCAGCCAGGATCAACCCACATGCTGGTGTATGTGTATATAAAACTGGCTAGTCACCTGAATTCCAGGCAAGTGGTTTCACCATTCATTTAGCTTTATTGAGGTTCTACTCCTTTTGCTGAATTTTCTTGTAACTATCTTAAAACCCACAAAGAGGCAGTTCAGTGTCTGCAATCCATCACTACTGCATTGTGATGCCTAGCAGAAGGCTTCTTCTTTAATCAGTTGAAAGAATCCCTGTGTCAGATATAGTTAACTTAAATTGTCAGCTGTAAATTGATAAATGTTATGTTTATATATGCACTGGAAATGGAGATGTTAAAAGAGTCATATGCCTTGTGCCCTTTATAGAACTTAATGCCTTGAGTATGTAGAACTCTTGTCTACAAGCAGCAAAAATGACTATGTTGGTGTTTGACTTCTTCTGTAGTGGCAGATGTTTTTTTTAGACCATGTGATAAGACACCATTGTGCTCTGTGTCAGTTCACTGCTGTGCTGGAATTTGGTTAATTCAGAAACGCTCTTGGTAAACTCCTAGTTTAGTCTTAACTTCTCATTATAGATGTATGCTTTAGAGAAGTGGCAGATGTTTCATGTTCCCTGTAAGTAGTAATTGATTGTAATCTTACTCCAATATATTTTTTATGCATTTTGAGTTTTAATTAATTCATTTTGGCTCTTCCAGATATTTAGTTTGCTCTCTTTGGCTGCAAATCACTTGCAAAGGAGATACCATAAAACAGTTGACCAAGAGGCTATCTGCAAATTTCTGACAGCTGTCTCTGACCATAGAGTTGGGTAAATACAGTTATAGTGTAATTTTAGCTTATAAGCATTCCAAAGAGATTGTATTTGTTCGTATCAATGATTAAGTTGTTCTAATACATAATGTGTCTTGTTTGGAGTGCTACCAAGAGTCCACAGTAAGTATATTAATGTACTATCAATTTTTCAAGAGTGCCAAGTTCCTTGGCAATATAAACAAAGAGCACGCTCTAGATTTTTCTTTCCTCTCATGTAGTGTAACATATAGAAGAGCCAGGGTCCAATGTCACTTCAGTTCATTTCAGCTCTGTTAAATTTATATGCTCCCCTGCTGCATGCTGCTTGTTCTGTGCTTATCTTCATTTGCTGTTAAACTTCTGATGCTTTCACTGAATGCCTGTTTTCAGCTTCATTGCCACCAAGAAGAGCTATGCCTTTTTCTTTTTTCCTGAATCAGTTAGAGAGTCAAAATTAAGTATGAACACCAGTTAAGCTCTGGAAGTTTTGACAGTGTGCCCCTGACCCTGAGGCTTGAAGGTGCCCTATGCCTGAAATCAGCACTTGCTTCAGCAACTTCAGAGATCCCTGATATGATTTTGTGCAAGAATTTGGCTAAGAAGTCCTTAACAAACCATCCACTTGCATCCTTCAGCTTGAGCTCTGTGGTCTTGAAAAGACACCTTGCAGTGCTCATAGTCTGATTGGTCAGACTGCCCCTGCTCAGCCAGGTCCTGCTGAATTTGGAATTCTCTAGTTTTGTAGCATTAGGCTGATGGGCTCATGGCAGTTCACAGGGTAGCAGGTAGCAGTTCACAGTGACGTAGTTTCAGAATACTTCAGACAAAGCCTCACCAGATTCTGTTGTTAGAATCCTAGAATCATTTAAGTTGGAAAATAACCTCCATCGAGACCAACCCTTGACCGAATGCTACCATGTCAACTAAACAATAATACTGAGTGTCACGTCCAGTCATTTCTTGAACACTTCTAGGGATGATGACTCAACCACCTCCCTGGTCAGCCTGTGCCAATACTTGACCGCCCTTTCAGTGAAGAAATTCCTCAAGATGTCCAGCCTGAACCTCCCTTGTGTCAGCTCTCATCCCATTGCTAGTTGCCTGGGAGAGGAGGCCAACCCCCACCTGGCCACAGCCTCCTTTCAGGCAGTTGTAGAGTGATAAGGTCTCCCCTGAGCCTCCTTTACCCCATGCTAAGGAATGCCAGCTCCCTCAGCTGCTCCTCATGAGGCTCACTCTCTAGACCCTTCACCAGCTCCGTTGTCCTTCTCTAGATATGCTCCAGCTCCTCAATGGCTTTCTTGTTGTCTTTCTTGTAGTGAGGGGCCCAGAACTGGTCACAGAACTTGAGGTGTGGCCTCACCAGTGCTGAGTACAGGGGGCCGATCTCTTCCCTAGTCATGCTGGCCACACCATTTCTGATCCAAGCCAGGATGCTGTTGACCTTCTTGGCCACCTGGGCACACTGCTGGCTCATGTTCAGCTGTCAATGAGCATCCCAAGGTCCTTTTCTGCTGGGCCCCTTTCCAGACACTCTTCCCTCAGCCTGTAGCACTGCATGGGGTTGTTGTGACCAAAGGGCAGCACCCGACACTTCGCCTTATTGAACCTGATCAAATTGGCCTTGACCCATTGATCCAGCCTGTCCAGATCCCTCTTCAGAGCCTTCTAATCCTCCAGCAGATCAGCATTCTCACCTTGCTTAGTGTGATGTGTGAGTCTGAACCTACAGTTCAGTGTTAACTACTTCCTCAGTCTACCTTCTGAACAGTAGTTTTCTGACAAGTTTCTTGATGGAGTAATTTCCAGTATCTTCAATTACAGATGGTCCTGTTATCTTGATAACCTTTTCTTGGCTTAACTGGAACCAGGAGGGTACCAGTTGTGGACAGAATCCAATTAATATGAATGTTGTCTGATAAGAACTCATAGTTGTCTTCCTTAACCCCACTTCCACATTTTTCAGGCTTTTGTGACCCACCTTTAAGGTTCATTTAGAATGTTTTGTGACTTAAAATGGCCTTTATGTATGAAAGTTGTCCCCTTTAGGTTCAATTCAACTTATTAGACAGAAAAGACATCTAAAAATTTTTGATAGATTAAGTTGTATGCTTATAAGGTACTTCTGCCATCAGCAGGTGTGTGCAACTTCAGGTTGCTCCCAAGTGCTTTTTCTGGGGAGCTTTTTTGTAAAATTTTGTTCGGGATGTTGGTTTTGTTTTGGATTTTTTTGGTTAGTTTTTTGTGTTGGCTGGTTGGTTTGTTTGTTTGTTTGTTGGGGGGGTTTTTTGGGTTTTGGGGTTTTTTTGTTCTTTTTTTAAATTTCCACCGTTTCTAACTCCAGTCTCATTTATTATCTTCATAGTTCCTATTCAACTTTTGATGACATGGAAGTGTTTTTACATGGTCTTGGTCTAGAACACATTAGAGGATTATTGAAGGTAATTTTGTGGTATATCTGCTACCTGTGAAGTAATCTATGAAAGCAAAAGGCACCTACTGCATAATAAAAAAGTTATATCACTATTAATATATTAATTCAAATAAATTTCTTAAACAGAAATTTATTTATAAAATGGGAAGTTAAACTGCAATGAACTAAATTGGATTTTTTGATTATGTGCATTAGTCACAACATTTGTTGTTTCTAAACTAGACAGATCTTTCATTGCTTCAATAATGGTGTTTTGTAGCTGGTTTTGTTCCTGAAGACTGAAGTAAAACAAGGAAGAAAATCAAGTTAAAACTGTTTTATTCTGAAATTCTTTTTGATGTCAGAAACCCCTTTGTTTTATACAGGAACAAGATATAGCTTTAAGACAACTTCTGACCATGCAAAAAGATGACTTAATACAGGTCAGTTTACTACTTTGGAACTTAATTTGATTTTGTCCTTTTTTTGGATTAAAGTATTAACTTCTTGTTATAAATGTCTAACCTTGCAAGAATTCTTTCAGAATCTTCTGCAACTTCTTGAATTTTAATGTTAATATAGCCGGGCTTTTTCTGAAGTATGTAATCTCACAGATCAATGAGTGATCAGGGGTGAGCAGGAAATAGTTCTAGTTTAAATTTTAGTTGTTACTGTTTTTAGTTTTTAATGGTGATTTCTCTGAAGGGAAGTCAGTGCTAGGACTGTAGTAGATAGATTATTAGTAGATAATACTAAACAACTACTTTAGATGTGGTCCTCCTTTGTGAGGTGATAATTTTTGTTGGAGGAACAAGAGCTCTCTTACATTAGAATTGCTTAAATTATAGAATCTCATCTCCCATGCAGGTTTGTAAAACCTTAACCCAAAAAAACGGGAAAAAAGAGAAGATTTTGTTTCTTACAGTTTACTGCAGCTGGGAAGGTTGGTCTTTTGACTAAGTGATGCATTATTACAAGGCTTCAGTTCTCAGTTGAAATGTGGTTGCTTTTCTTTAGTCTTTGCTGAAATTTGTCCTGTGGGAAATGAAAGGACTTTCTGTGCTTACAGGAGGATGCTGTAATAAAATCCAATTATAGGAGTCTCATTGGAGCAATGTAAGCACTTCAGGCTGCAGGATTCTTCTGAGCACTCTGTACTGGAGAGCTTTGGAATCTCTGGTCTGGGATTCCAAAGATGCCTCATAAAAACAGCCACTTCAAGACTGCTCCCTGCTGCTGGCACTAGCCATGTCCTTAGTGCCAGCTTTTTTTCTCCTTATCCTGGTACCAAGGAGGCATGTGTTTTTTGCTGTATTCTATGTATTCTGTATTCTATGCTGTATTCCTTTAGAGTGGATGTCAACAAGGATTGTTTTGCTTGAAGTTTTGTCTAATAACTGAGTAGAGTTAATTATTCTGACAGAACTCAGAAGTAATTCTCTGTTCTCAGAGGGTGCTTATATAGGGAGCTTTGTCAATGAAGAGATTTTTAAGAGTTCATCTAGGACAAAATATTTTAAGGCATGTCAGTGTGTTTTGATGTTACTGCTTTTCTGAAGAATCAGGACCATTGGACAGCATCCTGGTGTCCTGGGATTTTTAGAACTCTAAAGCCCCTATTGATAGTAGTTTTGTCCTTTAAGGAGATTCTTGTGGATTTCTCCAAAGAGGTGTAATTTCACTCAAAATCATAGCTTCTAAATTGTTTGAGGCTCTCTATTATAAAAGCAAACAAAGCTTTGAACTAACTGAAATAACTACATAGATCAGCTGCTTCTATGCAGGAATATAATATCTGTAAGAATTGAATTGCTTTGTCTCTTAACTTTGCCAACAGCAGGACACAGTTCCTGAAAAATAAGTCATGCTTTGTGCATGGACATAAATTAATTAGTGACTCTTCAGTTGAGAAGTTAAGAAATGACATAACACTCCTGGCTTATTATCACTTCATAAGTTATCCTAATTCTTGATGCAGTCTCGTTTTAGAGCTCTGCTAACGGTTTCTCCCCACGCTGCTGATAGAACAAATCTAATCTGTTTCCTTGTAACTTCAGAGTTGAAAGTTTTCACTGTGATGGCAGACTTTCAGCTAACAGCCAGCTGTTTTAAATAGCCTGGATCTTATTATTACAAAGATTAATGATGACCTTTGATGGATGCCTCTGAACCAAGCTGCTTTGTATCCAGAGAACTGGGGAGAAATCCTGTCATTACATGATATGCTTTCCTCCATCAAACAATATCAGGAAGATATTTTCTCTGTAAATATCTTTATCTGTATTCTACAACAGTGCCTAAACAATGAGTCTTTCAAGCTGAAATCCTTGCATTCCTTAAGCTTATAAACTGTTCCATTCTGGAAAAAATGTGTTCAATATACTGGGACATGTCTATTCAATATTTGGAGGTTTTTATATGCACTACTTACGACACTCACATTTTTTATTTTGTTTTAAGCATTTTTATTATGAGACACCAACAGAAATAATTTTGCTTCTGGATGCCTTTAGGACTAAGAAGGTTTCTTTCTGACATTTTATTTAGTTTAGAATAAGAGAATTTGGCATCTTGTTTTGGATTTGAGAATGTATAATGAGAAGTTGACACATCAAAATAAAATCCAGGGATTTAACTACATAATTAGATAATTATCTGGTCTGTGTACTTCTATATCACAGTTCCAGGACTCATTCCTCTGCCCTTACTCCCTGAAAAAAGCATATAATATTTGACAGAAATGTGTCAGGTTATTAAAATTAGTGGCTACTTGGGCAAAGTGGCATTGATATAAGAGTTTGTGCATATCTTCTCTGGTTTTATCTGTGCAGTATATCATCTTTCATGTGTTAAGGCAATCTTATTCACCTCTTGTCATGTTCATGCTGAAGTGTGAGCTTGGGGCTTGGATTTTGAGGGGCTGCTTTGTACATATTTTAAGTATAAAGAATATAAAGTATAAGAACAAAATAGATGTTCCTAGAGTTGATCTGGCTAAAATTGAGAGTGCTTATAGTCTGTTTTACAGATATAAGCAAGTTCTTATACAGCACTTGCACATTCTTAAACATGGCCACTTCACAATAATACTTTCATAATTTGGACTGCAAAGTGCAAGTGAACCAACACCAACTTAAAAATTCACTTATCCTTCAGGAAGGGCTTATTGCACTGTGGTTGTTGCATGCTGTCGTTATTGCATGAACAGTCAGGTTCTGGGTCACTGCATGTTCTTGCAGAGATGGTCTAGAAATTGGGAAGTAGTTTAGACTGATCTATCAACCTTCTGTCTCTAAGTTCTGCACCTTTTACCTCTAAATGCAGAATTACTGTGGTGGTAGAAGGCTTTATCTATAGTGACATTTATCACATTCTTTACTTCCTGACACATATTTTCAAGATGTGGTGGTGCTCAGTGATCCATTTGCAGAAGAAAAAAAATGATGTTTTATTTCTAGGGGAATAAAGTACAACATCTTCTTGATATGCTGGTCAGAAAGCTGCATCCTGATTTGCTGGTTTCAGGAATGAGAAGGTGGAGTCAAAAGCAAAAGCAGTCTTCACAATAGTTCCTACTTTAAACAAGATAGTTTTAATCCTCAAGAATAACTGCTATTGTATAAATCAACTTACTTATTCATGATTAAATGACTACTGTAATGCTCTGTAAGCCTTAAGAAGATATTAGTTCATTACAGATAGGGCACCACAAGGCAAACCTGAGAACTAATGAACTGAGCAAACTTACAGCTCAACACAAGTGAAGCACATTATTTATAGGAAACCCAAAACTTTCTATCTTAAGGCTGCTAGTGATATTTGCTAAAAAGACTTCCGTGAAATTTATTCAGGTACCCATGGAAACCTATTAAAAACTCAAAAGTTCTTGACACGTAGTTAAATTCCCAAGTAATCTTGTTGGGATTTTGCATTACTGAAGAACTTACTTGTCTATGTTTTGAAATGTTTAAAGGCACACTTGTGAGCCCATAATTATTTGTTACCTGTAACTGGTAGAGAACCTGAAGGACAGTTTAATGCAGTCACAATGAACACTGGGTGTCAGAACATTGGGTCTCAGAAAAACAGCAAGCATTTCCCTAGGCACCATCTCTTCCCTAGAATTTTGATCTGTTGTGGGTTGTCAGCTGTTCATTCAAAATTCTGTCTGACAGAAATCTGGGAGACTGCAAACACTAACATCTTCCAGATTTCTGAGGGTGCAGAAGGTAACTTCAAGTCCTCAGAATATCAGTGAGGGTCCCATATAGCCTAGCTTTGGAGACCTGAGATCCTTGCAGTCTCAAATGCCAGAGTGGTCTACTCCTGTTGAGTTAGGTACTCAGCTGATGCCTTAGGAACAAAGTCAAGAGGTTTTTCACTTGTGTGGAGAAGCATCTTAGGGCTGCTAATGCCAGAAGTCCAGCATTGCACAGATGCCTGTCAGATGAGCAAGGAAAAGTATTGAATGTGCCACAGAAGCATTTCCCTTTTAGCAAATGAACTATTCTTTTTCTTTAAGTGTTCTGCAAGAAAACTCTCAGCCTAGGATTTAAATATTACTTCAAATTTAACCTGAGATACTTGATGGATAGCACAGCTGCCAGTGTTTATTGTTCCAGGCATCGCTTGGAGAATCTCAGTTACATAGTATACATCTTTTGTGTTTTCCTTCAGTTAAAAAATGTATCTTCCTGTAAAATTCTCCATTTGATGCAGATTTGATGGTTTCCGCTCTTTCTTTATGAGTTAATGCTGTATCACCATCATGATGATTCATTATCTTGCTGTCAGAGATGATTCTGAAATGGAAAGCCTAACATCCTAACAACACGGGGTACTTAGGCAAACTGCTGTTTTGTTTTTTTTTTCATAAACCCTAAACAGATTTTCTGAGTATCCTGTGCAGTTTCAGTTTGGCAGTTCCTCATCTCTTGTCATTTTGTTCTGCATCATTGAATATTTTCTGTGATTTTTTTTTTTCTTTGTCACTTACATACATTGTAGCTGGTTGCAATAACTTAAAAACAAACAACTTCTTTTGAATCTTAATCTTTAGAAGCTTGTGCAATAAGTGTTACTGTACTGTTATGTCTAGTAAGTTTAAAAGTAAATTATATTTGGAATTACTCTTTAAATTTAGATCGGCATTACAAATCCTGGAGATCAACAGAAACTCCTAGGTGCTATTAACGATCTGCAAGTGGAAGAAAAAGAAATTGAAGATATCTCTGAAATTATGAAGCTGGAATTGAGGTATTAACAGTATAACTAAGGAAATGGAAGTGAAATATTAACCATCTAAGGTGACCATGTTATTTTCTGTGGCTCAAAGGTAAAATTGTCTCACACCTTATCCCTTAATGCATAACACTCATGAGAATATGTGAGTAAGTGGATTATGAGAGCTGGTGGTGGGTGTGTTTTGCACAAAGAAAGTTGGAAGCTTAAACAAGGTAGGCTGTGTTAGTCTTCCAATCAAATCTGTCTGATTGTAAGATGCAATTTTAAAAGTGCGGGAGGGAGAGATGCATATAACTTCTGCATAGGCCTTTAATTTTCAACTCATAATATCTTGTACATGTGTATCTTAAATCATAAATACTACATCTGTCTAGATTCCAGATTTTTTCATTGTATTTCTCTTCCACTGGAAGCAGTTTTAACTAGCTTCTAAAATATCTGATTTTCTTTTTGTCTTGCCAATTAAGCAGTTTAGAAGCTATTTTCCTTATCATAGATTATACGTATCAGTAGGTTTATAAGGAAACTTTTATAAGAAAGTGTTGCTCCTTCAGACTTCCATTCCAACTTGATATTTTTTCCCATTATAGTATTTAAGCATCAGCTCTGCAACACCTCTCATATTTTTAGTAGTCTTGTGCAGTACCATGGAAGCCAGGCCTGAGCTGAGAGGTACGTTCCTCAGCAACCTTATTAAACTTAATAAGTTCCCTAAGCACTGCTAGAGCACTCCACATCCAGCACAAAATGAAAAATGAAGGATATAGTAAGTACCAAGGAGCCTTAAGATTTTTGTAATCTCTTATCCTTTATGTTTAAGTACACTTTTTTTCTGGAAGACACACCTAGACTTCAGTTTAAATTCCATGCTCATATCTTTCCTCTTCTTAGTTCCCAAACTTATAGAAGAATAGCTACTGAAAATGGATTAGATAGTAAGGGTTCAGTTTCTCAGTTCCTCTTTGAAGTGTGTGTATCTCCCTCTTGACTAGTGATCTGACAGCTGTGCTGGTACTCTCATAGATACTACTTCCCTCTCCAAAATACTGGGGAGAACTGATTGTATTATATGAATGCTGTAAGGCCAGAGTTCCTGTTAGTTATCTTGTTCATTGGCCCAAAGAATATGCTTGGGTTCAAATTCAATCTGTACGTGTCTCCTTGCTTTAGAGACAACTGAATTGCACTGACACTGCATTAGAAGTCATGTCATGATGTGATCCTGCCATAGAGTTGTGTTTAGAGTCCCAGTTCCATGAGACTGTCTAGTATGTATTCCACTCCCAACTAATCATTCATACACTAATTGCTCCCAGTGCTGGTGCTGTGCTGGTATCTTTATCCATTACTGCGTTTATGAAAAAGAGACTTTGCAGCCTGCTTGAGGAACGTTTTTGCAGCACAATGCCAACTTTGAGCTGTAGGACATGGGAGGACAAGCAAGGCATTTGAATAAGCCCTTGAAAGACTGAGAAGGGCTGGAAGAGTGGGAAGTTCATGTCCTGATAGAGGACTTTGATGTTGCTGCTGGTCCGTGAGATTTCACTCAGAGATAAGGAATTGGCTGGATATTCACAGTGGGTAATTGTTGTGGGCAACAGCTCAATGTCCAAATGAAGACTAGTAACAAGTGACACTCCTCAGGGGTTGGTGTTGGGGTTGGTGCAGTTTAACATCTTTGCTGGTGACATGGAGACTGGGATTGAGTACACCCTCAGTATGTGTGCCAATGACACCAAGCTGTGTGGTGTGCTGGAGGGAAGGGAGAGGCAGACCTTGACAGGCTTGAGTGGTGGGTGCATGAAATTCAGCAAGGCCAAGTGCCGTGTCCTGGGTCAGGGCAATCCCAAGCACAAGTACAGGCTGGACAGAGAATCCCTCGAGAGCAGCCCTGAGGAGAAGGACTTGGGGTGTTGGTTGATAAGAATCATAGAAATACAGAATATCCTGAGTTGGAAGGGATTCACAAGGATCATCAAATCCAACTCCTGGAAGCAGCTCAACATGACCCAACAAATGTGCACTTGCAGCTCAGAAGGCCAGTTGTATCCTGGGCTGCATCCAAAGAGGAGTGGCCAGCACGTCGAGAGGGAATTCTCGCTGTCTACTCCGCTCTCATGACACTCCACCTGGACTACTGCAACCAGCTCCAAGGCCCCCAGCATAAGAAGGACATCAACCTGGAGGGAGTTCAGAGGAGAGCCACAAAGATGATCAAGAAGGCTAGAGCACCAGTCCTAGAAAGACAGGCTGAGAGACTTGGAGGTGTTCAGCCTGGAGGAGAAAGGACTGTGGGGAGACCTTAGAGAAACCTAAAAGGGGCCTACCAGAAAACTGGAGAAAGACTTTTTACAAGGACATGTAGTAATAGGACAAGGAGGAATGGCTTCAAACTGATGGAGGGCAGGTTTAGATATGATGTAAGGAAGAAATTCTCTGCTGCGAAGGTGGTGAGATATTAGAATAAGCTGCCTGGAAAAGCTATTGATGTCCCATACCTAGAAGTGTTCAAGGCCAGGGTGGCCTTGACCAACAACTTGGTCTAGTGAAAGGTGTCCCTGCCAATGGCAGAGGGTTTGGAACTAAATGATCTGTAAGGTCCCTTCCAACCCAAACTATTCTATGATTCTGTAATTCTTCATCAAAACAAGTGTGTACTTTCACAAGAAGAGAATCGTACAAACTTGTACATGTGCTGCAATACTGAAGAACTAAAGTTCCAGCATGCAGGAGGGTATAAACCAGTGTGATATGGAGACACCATAAATACTTTAACAGCATCTGAGCCATTTGTATTAAAAGAGACTTTGCTGCTGAGCTGAGGTGGTAGGCCAGGAACCTGTTTGGTGCCTTTGGAAATGGATGTTGACTCTTCAGCAAGCGAAAATTAGCTACAATTTAAGAGGACTTTGCCCAGGTTAAGCTTTATGCACTTTTATGTTAAAATATAGGCTTTTCTCAGATTGCTCCACAGTACTGTTTAGTACATACATTCAAGCAGAGCAGCTTAAAAATTTAAACAGGGGGAGTAAGTGGAGAAATTCAAAACATTATCCATTCACCATGTGTGGTCAAATACAATAAATTACCCACGTGGTATCTGGTGCAGTCTCACACACCAGTGACGTATCTTATTCCTAGTATATTGTGGGTTTAGATCATACATAGTTCTCAAAACCAGAAAATAATTGATTGATTAAAGATCGAAATACACAAAATATGACACCACTTCAGTTATGGCAAGCACTGCATTTTTTGCTAGAAAATTGCCTGACATGTATTCTAGGAATCTGACCTTGAGACTAAAATCTTAGGCTATGTTTACATGCTATTATATAAAGATTTTACTTCCCACTTGTTCAAAGTCATTCTGTGAGAAGGAGAATCAGTCATTAAGTCATAGAAAAACTAACATAGTAGAAAATCTTGAACTGATTGATTATAAACTTACGGAGTGTCTAGGACTGTTTAGCCACTGATGTTTTGACAGCCATTAATTATTTTTAAAAGTGATCATTTTTTCAAAACATTATTTCCATTTCTAAATGTAAGAACATGTCACTGCAATAGGTATAAAATTCTGTGAAAATAGGGAGTTTTTTAAAAACTATGGTGTAGTGAAGTAGTATGACAGATTAAATGTTTTTCTTTTCTCCCCATCCCTAATTCAAGCCCATGACATACTTTATATTTGCCAGGAATCCTTCCAGAATTCCAAAAGATAATTTCCTTTGTGATGAAATACAAAAGGTGCCATAACTGATCCCAGCCAGCTAAAAAGTTATCTTTCTAAGTAGAAGAAAACATCTGTGATTATAGCTTGACTATAGTAATGTGGGAGGAACTTTCAGACTGTCTCCAGATGTTTAATGTTTGGGTTCTTTACCTGAACTACTCAGTCCAATTAGATTGTTCTGAAACAAGCAATAGTTTATTTTATAAAAACAAACTAACAGGCTTTCTTACTTCCGCATCTTCATGGAAACCATGTGCAGTATTGGTTTTAAACCTCCAGCATACCTATTAATGCTGCTATCTATTTCTGTTTTAAGTGTTAAAGTCTTAACTGTTCAGCACTATTGCAAATCACAGATGTCCTGAGCAGTGGCAGAAATTTTACTCACTAGTGATCCTGTGCCCAAAGTTGAAGGAAAGCGTTCTATGACACTCTGTGGCCTAAAGTCCATCTCCATTTAGATGCTTGCACTGCATTGGCATGTAGCTTAGTTTAGCTGTTTGACAAATTTTGTGGATACCTTTTTGCCCTCAGAAGCAAGAAGCAAGTGGTGTGAGTATGTTGCATTTAGGTTTAATAGCAGATTGCCTTGGGAGTGGAGGAATGTTGGAGTCTGAATTAGTTCATTCAGATCCGATGGATCTGCAGAACAGGAAGTTCTGCAGTAGGAACTTGTAATTGTCTCTTGTTTTGTCCCTGCCTGTTACTCATCCAAATAGCTTAAAGTTAATAGAAACTTTCCTACTGGAGATACAGACACTTCTCAGGAGTTTCAGGGTTTGAGAGCTCACTCAGTAAAAACAATTGAATTATCTTTTTCCTTGCCCTCTTTCCCTCTTCCTGGTGAGTGGCAACAAATTTCTGGCCAGCACCATGATTTATGACTAAAATTCTCTGTCACTTCCAGTAAAGTTGAGTCAGTGTCATGTGCAAGCTCTAGAAACTTAAAGTTGAAAATAAACTGTTAAATTTTTCTATCCTTCTCTCCACTTTTTGGAGACATGAATCAAACTAATTTTGAGAGTTGTCTTCCTGCTTGTATTTGAGCACCAAGTAAAAATTTTCTTCAAAAAGATAACCTCAGATATTCTAGGCTCTGAGGTGTATGCTTCCAGATCCAAGGGCCAAGCTAGTATTACTGAATTCTTATTTTCTTCCACTCTACTGGAGACTAAATGACCCTAAACCTAGTGATTTCAGCCCTAGCTCCAAAGTACAAACAAGACTTCTTCCCTCGCATCTAGCTCAAAAATGTTAGCTGCAGGTCAGAAATACTGTCCTTCCAAAATAAGGCGGGGGAGGGAGGGGATGGGATGGGACAAACAAAGGGAAAAAAGAATTTTGCTAAGATGTTAAATGTCTTTTAACTACTTGCTGTTAAAATGACACTGGGGTTTTTGTATGTTATGAAACTGCATGTCTAACTCACCAGCCAGTGTTGGAAATCCATGGGTAATATTTGACTTGCAAAAAGTTACAGCATTTGACAAATAACAAAATATTTTATTTTTCTAGTGAAGATGAATTCCTCAAGTTTCTTCAGAAGTTGAATAAAGAGTGTAGTAAGCTGATCATTCCTGTGCAGACTATGAATAACCATTTCCTCAAAAATTCTCACAAGGTATTCAACCAAACAGAAGATTGATTTAGAGTGTATTATTCCACCTTGTAAAATGAAAAATATGAATATTCATCAACCATCTTGGTTATTATATAGTTATATAAAGCTGTCCCATACTCTTTCTCTAAAGGACACTTCTTAAAAATAATTTATTTCCAAGAGTTAGGCCACACATCTAAAGGAGATAGATTTGTTTCTTCATGTTTTTACTGATAGGAGAGTTAAGGTGACAAAAGTTTCCAACAAAGGCTGCTAGGGCGCAGTAGCTTGTTCTGCATAAATCATACAATTAACACCCAGCATAAATGCAGTTATAAACCTTTTCTGGCACTGTCTTTTGTGATACATTAACTGTAGACTATTAAATTGTAATCTGCAATTATGTAATTATGGCAAATAACTGTAATTATTAACAGATGGTACTGCAGTGGGCACCGACTGAATGTTATATTGAAGTCTGCAAAGACTTGATTTGCAGTGTTAACAAGTTGGGAGAAGAAGTTGGCAAACTGAAGGACCTCGTGGTGGAGGTGGGTGTCTGTGAGTGAGGCTGTTAAATACTGTGTACAAGTTTCTGATGCAACCTCAAATGTGACATCCATCAGGGAAATGTTTCATACCTTGGTCTGCCAAAGGCTGTTTAGCATTAGCTTGGGCATTGCATCGATCTCTCCCCCTTCCACCTTTTCATGGACATAATGAGAAATAATCTCTAATATTCCACAGCAATGTGGAGAATGTCCAAAAGAAAGCACCATCTACCTATGGAGAATCTCCAAAAGAAAGCACAGTCTGCCTTTTTCTTTCTACTGCATGAAAGAATTAATTGGATTGTATCCCTGTGCTCTTGGACAACCCCTGTGGCATAGATGCCACACTGAATACTTACACTCTTACTTTTTAATTAAGGAATCTTTTGTTTGGAATTATTGACTCACAAGGAAGATACTAAGGTTTTATGTATTGAATGGGAGGCATCCCAGATAACTCTGCAGAGTGACAAAAGAAGAGGGTGGGAGAGGTCAAGGCTAGATGTTAGCACCAAATCAGTCATTCTCAAACCAACACAGTGACACTCTCTTGTCAGATGGGGTCATTTTAAGTAATAGGCTGGTAAAATGAACGGCTGCTGGGGTAGGGTAAATGGAGCATCAGTGTCAGAAAGGAATCTGTTACTGAATGAAGCCATGTGGAACTCAGACCTTGAGTATAATGCTACTAATTCAATTTCCTGTAGTTTAAGTAAATTTAATGTAGTATAACAGCCTTCTCCCAATAAATCACTTAAGACCAAAAATATTAAGATGTAGAGACTGTGGCAAAGAACTTATTAGCTATTTATTCCTTTTTTTTTCTTATGCAATCATCAGTTGTGTATATATTTGCCTCCTCTATATGCAGGCCAGTTATAACGGCTGGGAGGGTTCCAAGTTTGGTGCCACTTGACTTTATCAGAACATAAGGTTTAAAACCTGTCAAGATGAAGCATGGTGTCTTTGTATCCTGTGTGAAACAGCCTTCTAACTACTTCAAAAATGCAATTCCTTTTAAAAATCCTGTTATGTTTTATGAATTTCACTTAGGAATACTTTAAGACAAGACATTTTTGTGCTACTTAATTTTTAATGGAGCACTTCTGAATGTAGAGCACCCAAGCATTTATTATGAATGTGTGAATCTAAGTGAAACAGTTAAACCTCTTACATATAATATATAAATTCCCTTGAAGTCTTCAATACTGTTTGCTGAGCTTAATCATTACTAGACTTTGTCAGCAGTACATGTCTGTAGCATATAATATTTGAAAGTGCAGTAAATGAGATGGCCTTCCAAGCATTGTGAAGTAAGGCAGGAAATAAGAACCTAACCCTACTGTCCTTTCTGACAAGGCTCCACTCAGGTTCAACATGTATTTGAGCGGGCACCTGTAAGGTACTTTCCACTCTCCCTTTAATTTCAAGAAACTCTAATTTGTTACCTATTTAACTTCCTTTTTAAATAAACAGATGTTTTAGTAATTAAATGACAGAACTTCTAGTTAAAACATTTGACAGTTGGAGTTCAATTGTTTTGTTATTAGATTTTTGTAGCATCTAATAATAGCAGTGCTTTACTCCCAAGTAATTAAGTTTGTAAATGAACAGCTTGTTTTTCTAATATTTGTAACAGAATGGTTGAACATCAGATAAGATGAGGGTTTACACACATTTATTTCATATTAAGTAGGACAAAGACAGAAAGAAGTAATATCAATCCTAGATGCATGCAGGTTCTTAGGACTGGGTACTTTATAATCTACTTAGGAAGCTTTCACAACTTTTTTTTTTTTTGCACTTCTTACATGGATTTAACATCTGCCTCAGTATGAAGAGAAGAATGAACCTAACCGAGTGAAACTTCCAGAAAAAGCCACCTTGGAAAAGAGATTAGTAAAAATGGGAGTGGTAACATTGCTTGGATTTGGTTTTTTCTTATTTACAATTAAATTAGTAGCAAAGAAAACCCAAGTTTAATTTTAGTGCTGTTTCTCATCATATCTGTAGTATTTGTATCTAGTATGTACTTGGATCTAAAAATAAAGTTACTGAAAATTAAAACTGTTACTTGAGAGTATCTTAGGGTTTTATTTTGAAATTCATTGTTGGTATAGAATGTAGGTCTAAAATCTTGTCAAAGCTGCTTTTCTTTTTTTGGCATAAAGTTGTGATTATTGCTTACTAATTACTAGTTTCGGTTTTTTACCTTTACCTGTTCAGAGGTGAACATAAGCAAATTCTGAGTATATATCACATGTTGTTATTTAAAATTATAATGCAGATGTGTTTTGGAGGTTGGGATGGTTTAAAATATTTTAAGTATCACATTCAATTTTAAGTTGATAAAGATTTTTTCTCTTGCAGACAGATACACGTGGGTTTTTTTTCTTTTCACAATCAAGAGAACTGTGGAGGTCTTGTTACATATTGCCTAAAAAGTCATTTCCCACTGAACTATGATACTTAAATTATGCCTGAAATCTCCTTCCTTAGGGATACTCACCTCTATTAAGAGTTTCATCGCATCTATTAAAAGGATTATAGTAGTCCCTTGCTATAAGAATGCAGACAACTTAGAAGGCATAACAGCTTGTTTTTTCTTGGTCTGGTCTTTCACTACAAATTTTTTCTTAATATTTTCTCCACTTAAAAAGGTGTTTGTAATCCTACAGTGAAACATTTATAACTGGTTTTGATCTGCTTACCAAACCAGCTATGTTGGGAAAAAAGGGACTTGGTGTAAGTGAATTCAAACTACTTATGTTTTTGCAGGTTTCAGTAAACATCTGTAAAAATGCTAAATATTTTGGAAAGGACATTTTTCTTTCAAAATGAAACAAAAGGAGTCTAAAAAAACATAAACCTGAATGGGTGTGTGGAACTTTTGGTCTCTGAGTTTTCAGAAATGTTGTGTGGAGTCTTAACCTTTGATATTTCCTCTAGAGACTAGTAAGGAGAAGATAAAAACTTGAGTGCTATTCCAATCACTGTTACCACTGTTTTCTGCTTTTTTGTTTTAGAGAATTGCATTGGGTGTTAGTGTGTTTCCTTGTTACTGCAATTGTTTTACCTTCTTTTGTCCTTCAATGCCAGGAACATCCTACAGAGTGATGAGGCCAGAGGCAAAACCAACATAAGCTGGGGGGGTTTTTTCTGTCTTTTTCTGCTCCCAAACTGGTGTCAGAGGGGATAAGCTGGATTCACCATCACCATCTACCAGAAGTGGAAGTGACCGTTCTATCAGCATGAACAAAGTATAGAAAAGAAAATATTTTAAAAATAGTTCTCTGTTTCTTCATATTACCTTAGATTTAATCCTAAACTAACAGGGTGCAAATTGTGAAAGGAAGAACCTTTTATAGAGATACTTCTCCTCTAATCAGCTCGAAATACGGTTCAATTGCAGTTGCTCAGTGATAGGATGGCTCACAGGTAGTATGAGAGCTTTGACACCTAATGTCTTTTGGGAGTTCCTGTTGTGTGAAGGTTTTTGGGGTTGATAGTGGAGGGGGAGTGGCCAGGCATGTTGTTCAGAATGTGTTTCCAACATGTACTTTTGCATTAGTGAAGTGGAATTATTTCAACCATTAGTAAGGTTTCTGCCTTTCAAAAGATTCTGCTTCTTAGCCCTTACTTCTCCAGTTATGTGACAATTTGCATTAACAAAGCCACTTCAGAGGACACTGAATGTAGCTTCCATTTCAGGAGATGCATTTTCTGCCACTAGTAGATCTTGACATTTGAGACAATAGAAGTTTAAACTTTTTTCCATCAATTTGAAGAAAAGATCTGGTCAGATGGAGGCCTTATAAGCTTAGCTTGGAGCTCTTGCAATTGAACAGAAACTCTGCTCCAGAAAAGTTTTATCAGTTATTTTACTAAATTATTATGCCATTGGTGTAAAAATACTTAGCAGGGAAAAAGTAATGCATGGTAGTTGCTGGTAATTTTTTTTTCTAGTTTTTTCTGTGAGAGTTACAATAAAGTGATTTTGCAGAAGTGAGTCAAAGGTCTGAACTTCAGGAGATGACCTCTAAAATACATTTGGAAGAAGCTGGTCCTTTTAAATTGTCTTACGGATCACCTGTTTCTGATGCATATAGTCACAATTGCAAACATACATGAACATCATTTGGGTTAAACTTAAGCTTTGTGCCAGCAGCATTCTTGGCATCCTGCACTGTTCAAGTATAGGGTTCAAAATTTCATTAACCACTCACAAGAAGCAAGGGTCTTGGAGTAACCACTTTAGGCTGTTTTCATTAACTGATTGATCAGAAACTGCGCTGCATGAGGAGGACATGTTAAGACCCAAATGAACAAAGAATATTTTAACATCATATCATTTAAAAAAAAATAAAATTGCATTTACCTTCTTGGTTTCCAAACTCAGGCTTAAACAATGCATTTCAAGATCCTTTATTCACTTCCATGTTGTTGCAGTGCCTCTTTCAAATTCTCTGACAAGGTGTCACAATATGGTAGTGATAGGGCAGGAAGCAAAGAAAAAGTTTCCTTCAACATCTGGCCCCTGAGCTGCACTGTCAGGATTCTTAGCCCCACCAACACCTCCTAAGGGAGCCTTCACATGAAAACGTCCCTGCTGTGAGGCCTCCTTCTGCAAGTCGTCAAATTGTGGTCATTATCCCAGAACAGTAAGAATACAATGATTTGCACATCTATGCGGGGTTTGGAGGAGAATGCTAAAGAGCTTTGCATGTATTAAGCAGGTAAGCTGTGCACCCTGCTGCTGTTGTTCTCCTCCTACAGTAGTGCAAATTGAGATGCTGAGGATTGAGTGAATTGGACCTCGGGCCAAATCCTTCGGGATACCTAGTTGCTTAAAGATGCAGTGAGGTTCCTACTTGCAATGTTATTGGATACCTAACTTGTCTTCATAGGGATGATCATTCATACAATGGCCTTTTCTGAATCTTTAGGCTGTTATGTAAAATTAGGGCCTTGGGTGATCCTGTGGAGATCTGAAAGAACTGCAAGATATTTTTTTAAATTTTTCTGTCTAAGATACACTGTGGCTTGTGTGTCCTGTGTCTCTCTCCTGTGCCTTAGGATTTGCCCTGCTCTTTAAATTTGACTTGTGCAGTACCTGGCCTGTCATAAGGCATTACCCTTAATTATTCTTGTTAGCCAATTATAAGTAATTAAGAGTAGTTTGGGGTATGTGTATTCTTAAATTGAGAAAGAGTAAGCTTTTTTTTTTCTATTCTCCATTGACTTTAGTATGTGTTTGGTTTATCTTCTTTTATTTCATTCAAGTGCCTTGTTGAGGACAAGATTTAAAATGTGCAATTTATTCTTCTTTCTTTTGTTGTTTTTGAACCCCTTCAGGTGTTCCCCAAAGCTATCACTTCCTCATAAGTGTGCATAGGTGTTTGTTTGCATCTGCCTTCTCTGTTTCACTTGTTCTGCAAAAGCTACAGGTTGTCTTTCCCAAATAAAACTCCTGTGTTTGCTGGTGAAGTACTACAAATGTTGCTTTGGATTTTTATGTACAGAGACTACAGTTCTGATACCCATTAGTAGGTAGCAAGGCTACAAAGCCTTGAAGGTCTAACAAATATCAGAACTGCAAATTTCTGCTTTTAAAGATGTGTACTGTCATTTCTTTGTTCTGGAGCCAGGGGGGAAGTGTATATTTGAAAATGTACATTTCCCTATTCCAGAAATAGGAATTTCCAGGTAATGGGGCTATATTGAGAAACGAGTGAGATATGACATGGGGTATTACTGACGCGAGATGAATTATTGGATGGGTATCCTCAACAGTTTTAATAGCTGATAAATTCTAGTTTTTATCCTGATCCAAATGGTGTCGTTTCATATAATATAGAGCCATAGTCCCTGGAAGTGGGACTTACAGAGATACATCTGGGGAAGTATTTTCAGGTTTTTTAAGATGTGCTACTGTCTGTAATATATATGGGAAGATGTGTTCTACTTAAGAGTTTGGTGGGGTTTTTCTTTAAAAAAAATTTCAAATGAGCCTTCCATGCCTTCAGCTTTTCTGGAAACAGCCTTTATTTGGATGTAGAAATACAGGTTTAGCTACATTATTTTCATTATTGTATTGAAAAACCTCAGCTCAATTTCAGAAGGTATGCAGAAAATGAGGATTTCAGTGCCCTGGCTACTCCACTGTCTGTATTGCATATGGCATGATTTCTTAACTGTATGAGAAACTGTGCACATAATAGTTGTTGAACACACCTACAGATTTCTAGATTCCGTCTGTTCTTGCAGCAAGGAAGGCCAGCAGCCTCTCCAGGGCTGCATCAGGAACCAGCACTCCCTCTCAGACCTCTCATAAGAGACAGTCCTTCATGAACTTCTTCAACGTGAGTCCTTTCCACAGGCTGCAGTTCTTCACAAGCTGCTCCAATGTCGTCCCCCTGCCACAGCCCCCACGGGGTGCAGTCCTTCAGGAACAGACTGCTCCATTGTGGGTCCCCTGTAGGGCACAAGTCCTGCTAGGAGCCTGCTCTAGCATGGGCTTCCCACAGGGTCACAGCCTCCTTCAACACCCAGCATGGGGTTCTCCACAGGCTGCTCCGCCATGGACCTCTGGCGGCTGCAGGGGGACAGCCTGACTCACCATGGTCTGCTTGGGAATCTCTGCCCTGGCAGCTGGAGCACCGTCTCCCCCTTGTTCTTCACTGGCCTGGGTGTCTCCACAGCTGTTCTTCTGACATTATCTAACACTCTCTTTGGTACAATTGCTGTTGCAGAGGGGTTTTTCACATTAGCAAATAGTGGTCCCTTAGGTGCAACTGTCATCACTGATAGGCTTGACCTTGGCCAGTGGCAGGTTTGTCTGGGAGCTGGCTGACATTGGCTCTGTCAGACATGTGGGAAGCTTCTGGCACCTTCTCACAGAAACCACCCCTGTAGCTGCCCTGCTCCCTAAACCTGTCCATACAAACCCAGTGTGGTCCCCAGGTTCCTTTCCACTTTCCTGTTTTGTCATTCTCTGTAATGAGAGCGTGGTTGTTAGTAGAAATAATGGATCCAAGGTGAACTTCTGTAGGGCCAGCACAAAGTGGAGGGCTTGGAGAAAGAATCTGAGTAGCAATAAAGCTGGAATGCAGGTGTGGTAAATGACTTATGGAGAAGAAAAGAACATCAAGGATAAGCCACTCATGCAGTAGCCACAGATAAAGGTGCTCCTATTAATACAGAAGGGTATAAGAAATTCTAAGTCAGCTTCTTACTGCAAGCCTGAGAAAGCTGGTAGCAGGGAGGATCATAGCCTCTGTTTGTACGGGTCTAAAATACTGCTGGAATTTGCTGTCCTCTCAGAGGTGTTTCTCTGCCCTGCTAAATGATCCAAAGTGTATTGTAAATGTAAGAAATAAGTTGGCCAGAAGCTAAAAATTGGAGTGTTTTTACACACTGATTACATTCTATCAAATAGATGCTGAATGCTCATCTGTTGCTTTTAAGACCTGGTGGAGTTAGTAAGAGGAGCTGTAGTTGCCTCTGGGCAAGTAGTACTGTTGTAAAAGTATTCGTGTGTGCCAAGCTTCAATTATTCTTACTCGGTAGTCTGCAATCGAAAGGTTTTGACATTGCAGTGTGGGTGAATGTTGGGTGTTGATTTCTGGGGGTTATTTGGGATAGTTCTTTCAGGTTAAGTTGGTAAATGGCTGAATGTTACCGCCTCAAAACTTCACATAATTCTTAACTTTTGCATTTTCTTTCTGAAATATGGTATGTGCTTACATCTAGTTCTTTGTGTGTGATCTTGAGAAGTTGTACTGAGAAACAGAATGGCTGCAAAATGCTGTCTGAAGAACAGCTCTTAAAGGGTGCTTCCTAGCTTGCTCTTCCAGGATTTTCACCTGGAGTTGACAAATGCAGGCATCTTTTAGTAACAAGAGCTGTGTAGTCCCTAACTCACTTAGCAACCTTGGGCATTTGTCTTTTTTTCAGCCAACAAGTGCTGTCTCGGAAGTGGGCATCTCCAGCTTGATAATGAGGGTTCGTTGTTTGGAATATGTGTTACCCTGTATTTGCTTTGCAGAGGTGACACGAAGTGAAGAAGTTGCCAAATCCCTTGTTCTTGAGTTTGCTTCCAGCCCCGGTCGCATCGCCCCTCTCTCGGGCGGGGGTCGCCGTCGCCTGTGGGGCCGGGGAGCGGTGCGGCGGCAGCGGATGCCCCGGGATTCAGGCGCGATGGGGCGTAGCCCGTCCCGCTGTCGGAGTCCGTGGCCGCCGGTGCCCGCGGTGCGGGGCTGCGCAGGGACGCCCGGGAAGGAGGCGCCGCGGCGCCGGTGCCCGCGGAGAAGCCGCCCCAGGTCTGCGGGGCCCGGGGCGAGGGGCGGCGGCCGAGCGGTGTCCACCCCATACCGGGACTGCTCTGGTTCTCTGCTTCTTCTCTCGCACCGCATCGCGGTTCCGTTCCGTGCTCGGTGTTGGCGGATGCGCGTACCGAGCCATGAAGTGCCGTCGTGCCAAACCCCGAGAGGTACCAAGTGCCGCCGGTCTGTAACAGCCCGCCGGGGCCGCCGCCCGCTCCGCAGCAGGTCGCGTAGCATCTGCTGGCGGGTTTGAACTCACTGTCTGCTTGTAGGGTTATTGGAAAGCAACTGGCTCCTCGGGATTCCTTGCCTAATCAGAGGTGTTACCTCCTCCTCTTCCCCCAGTGTCTCTTGACATCATTTCATCCATCAGAGTTTCAGAGGAAAAAAAACACCAACCAAAGCAGAACCCACCCAGTCTGAGAGCAGCCCACACCAGCCCCTCAGTTTTGCCGTGACTGCAGGGAAGAGCTGGATCGGGGCAAAGATGAAGGATGGGAGCGGGGCTGAACTCCATGTCCTGAGGGGTTTGGTGCGGAGCGAACCGAGAGGAATCCAGAGCGATGCACCGACCGGCATTCCCCGTATCCCGGCAGGGGATCAGTAAACCCCGCGGTCGCGCGTGGGAATGCGAAGGCGCTTGACCCACGCGAAAGAAGTAGCCCTCAAGGTGCGTTTGCCCCTGCTCGTCGCTGTTGCTCCATGGGATTTCTTCTGCCCCCCACAACTGACCTGATGTGGACCGAAGCGTTTCTAACATGAACTTTCTCCCTGGGATCTGGTGGTCTCTTCCGTTGGTCTTGGTCTGGACGATCCCACCAGTCACCTCCTCATGGTGGTAAGATGTGCAATTCCAGAAATTTTTATTTGCTCTTGGGGAAGGTGGGGTCGGATTAATTGTGAATTACGAGAGGTGGGGGAAGCCTCTCCCTCTCAGTCTCGCAGAAGAAGAGCTCGCTGCTGCCAGCTGCTCGGTCCAGAAAGCCCGGCCTTAAAGCGAGCGGATTTAGACGGTCCCGGCACCTCCTTCCGCACCCCGTCCCCGCTCCCCGACCTCCTCCGCATAACCACAGCGCAACTGCGGGGGCTACCCGGGGCTTTCGGCAGCGGTGCGGGGGACCCGGCCCGGCGGGGGCAGCGGGCACCGCCCGGTCGGCGCTGCCCGNCCTTCTTCCTCGCCCTCCCCCGCCCCTCCCTCCTTCACAGTTTCTCCTCGCTTAACTGCAAACGGCCAGGGCAGAGGGCTGAGAGCCCTGCGGGCAGCGCAGGGCCCGTCTTCAAGTGATAGTTGGTGTCGGCGTGGGGCGTCTCAGGCAGCTCGCTGCAAAACGGGTTAGAATGGAAACATAAACCTGCCCCTCAAACTGGGGACCCCAAACAAGTCTAGGCTGGAAAGTCTTGGTGTAGGAGAGGGATTAAACCCCTTCTTGTAATCCTGGGGAACACATTTAAGCTTGACACTGGCTGACGCGCGATCAAAGCCTGATTTATCAGACTGAGCATGTTTCAATAAAATTACTATCTGTGTCCTTAGCCATATAAATGTAATTTATTGCGGTGGCTTTTTGTCGCGGTGTCATCTAAATGCCACTTAACTATAAAAATTTTTTGGAAGTCACGGCTTTAACAGTTTTATGATCGTATAAAATAATGAAAATATAAGAAAAGGACATTTTTTTCTGTTTGATCCCTTCAAAAGACACCTATAGAAGTTTGGGCTTTATGAAAGGTACCTTTCGAAACGTTTCAGGACTAATAGAGACCATCTGGATACAGATGATGTAATTTAATTTTTGTCAAGGTTTTTTTTTTTTTTTAAAGTACTGCACGGAGCTGCAATAACGGGGCTTGGGATTCTCCTGAATGTTTCACGTTATTAAAAGAACACAGGGTCGATGACTAATTGTAAAGGATTTCCACCAAAAAGACAGAGGTAGCTGCAGCTCTGGACCCATCAGAGGAAGGCTCCGGGGCGCTGAGGACCCTCCTTCCCCCGGAGTCGGTGCCCGGGGTTCGGCGCCGGCCCCGGTGCTGCCCTGCCCCTTCCCTCCCGCAGGTACATGGGCGCCGTGGGCTCGTCGCGGGTGATGTGCGACAACGTGCCGGGCCTGGTGAGCCGGCAGCGGCAGCTGTGCCGGCGGCACCCCGAGGCCATGCTCTCCATCGGCCGCGGCGTGGCCGCCTGGACGGCCGAGTGCCAGCACCAGTTCCGCCGGCACCGCTGGGACTGCAACGCCCTGGAGCGGGGGCAGCGCCTCCTCGGCCGCGTCCTGCTGCGCAGTGAGTCCCGCGGGCCGCGCCGGGCGGCGGGAGGGGCTTCCCGCGGGCTTGGGTGGGGCGTGCAGCCTCCGCGCCTGCGGGCCGAGGGCTAAAGGGGTTTAGAGAGGCGGCGTGGGGGTACAAGTGCTCCTCACAAGCCCCTGTTCCTAACCGGGGCTGTTTTGGGGCTGACACCCCTGGGCAGTGTGCGGGAACGATGAGAAGCTGTTAGCCATCCTCCTGTATCCTTGGTCTCAGCAAGGGTGAAGCTTGGTTTTACATTTCAGGAGGAATGGAAGAGCAAATGCAAAGTTATTTTACGGTCTCACGGACAGTGGAACAGCGTATATGATAACGTGAGGGGCTGTATTGCTTAAAAACCTGTGTCAAATCAGGGAGACAATGTGGGGTTTTGGCATAGTAGGGGCTGGCTCTGCTCTCCGACTTTTCTGGTTTTTTGGTGCATAATGGATATCAAACCCACAAATTAAGGCCTACAGGGAAACAGAGGCATTAGAACGTGGCCAGCAGGACAGAAGACTTTCCATCACAGCCGAGCCTCAGGATACCAGTACTCTGGATGGGGCCTGCTGAAAGGGGCAGCTCAGTGCGAACAGGAGCCCAGTGCGGTGGGATGGCAGGGGGCAATCTCTCCGGCAGGCCCATTCCCGCTGGAGCATTTTGCCGGGCAAGCGCAGCAGCAGCGTGCAGTCCCTCCAGGGCTGTGCGGGGTGTGGGTCTGCGCCCATGCCGGGGCAGCTCTGCCCTCCAGGCGACATTTCAGGTCAGGCTCCGGGGGAGAGAGAGGCCGGGCACACACATCTGTAGAGGTGAGCCAGGCTTGTGCAGACCCCAAGCAATTGAGGACTACATTGTGCTTCCCACCCTGAGACAGTTAAGCAGGGTGGTGGTGTCATCTAAAGGTCGGACTAAGTCAGACATCTAGTGAGTCTTCAAATCTCCAATTGACTCAAGAAATGGCTGGGATCTGTTCCTGTGTCAGAATGTCCTCACCCGAATGATAAACGTGCTGAGATTCTTAGTAACTGCAGCTCTTTCCACCAAGTGCCACACCCTGCACACATGGCCTTGGTGCACAGCCCGTGGGGCTGACCTTGCCCTGGCACCTGTGTCCCTGGAGTGTCCCCGGCACCATGCTAAGCTGTGAGCAGCGTGGTGCCTGCAAGGAGGGGAGTAGGAAAGTACCCTGGGGCCATTGCCCCACTGGTGGGGATGGAGAGGAGGATGGCAAACACTGGGCACGCTGTCACAAGCAGCAGGTTTTCATTCTGTGCTGGGTTCTGCTGCTGGCAAGAGGCTGGTTCCTGTAACCAGCTTCATGTTCCCTTAGCAATTATTTGTGAGTAACCAGTAACGTCACCCATAGGCTGAAGTTTTCAATGAGGTTTGTCTGATATTCAGGAAAACATGTCTGGCAGAACATAGCCTAATAATGATGAGGCTATTTAATATAAAAAGTAAAAATGCAGTTTTTCCAAAAGTGAAGTTTTCACTGTTGGCTCATGTGAGAGAATGACAGCATCAGGCTTCTGAGCTCTACACTGAGCCTGATCAGGCTGGGATTGCCATGGAAATGTAGCTTGATAGTGCTCTAATAAAATTGATTCGTTCAATAACCTCAAATAAAACATTTCTTTTCCATCAATATCAAATATTTCTTTTGGATTAACACTTTACAGACTTTTGATATTTCGAAATAAGTTTTCTCAGAAATAAGTCTTCAAAAGAGCGTGATTTTTAACAAACCATGGTAACTTCTGCCTGATTTTGAAGGCAGTGTAGGGAAGGCATGTTTTGCCCCGTCCTTCTGTAAGATTTTAGTTGCCATTTGCAAAAAGCTTGCACAGCACATGGAAATTCAGGGCCCATTTGTAAGTGAAACATACTGGTGCTACTGGAATTGAAATACTAAATAATAAGTTATATGGTGTAATTCTGCCTCTACAAAAAAATCACAGTTAACATTTGTCTTTGGGGTCCCGTTTTACTGTGCAGACATTACTTAAGGCTTACAAGTCCTGCAAAGATGTCTTTCTCACTGCAAGTTGTCTTAGATATTGCACAAAAATCTACTTGTCACTCTTCCTATGCTAAAAACTTTAAAAGTAGGAAAATATTCCATTACCATAAATAGATTTGTGGCAGTGTAATGTAGCTCTGTATTGTAAACTACTACATGTTAAAATAAAAGCAATTATCACATTGAAATATGTACCTAGTAGCGTATGAGTAGGCGTAGTCTAGAAATTCAGATAATCTCTGGTATAATAAAGTATCTTGATTAGGAGATGGGAAAGCTGCCAGAGCAGCTGGCATGAAGAAGTCACAGCTGCCAGACCAAATCCTGCCTCAAGCATGACACAAGCAGTGCCATTGATTTAATGGAACTTATTTGTGTGAATTATGGTTACGGGTTTGATTCTAGGCAGAAGACCTAATATTAACTTATTTTTTGGAAAATAGACCCAGCTTTTCTCCCTAGCACATTTTAAGCAGGAAAGTCTGTTCCAAGATCTTCATGAGAGGAAAATTTAGTTTCAAGAGATGCTTGCAGTATTTTGCAATGTACATGTTGTTTTAGTGTCCCTATTTAATAATTTCTTAAACTTATCTCTCAAATAGCACTTCATATATTCTTTTAAATTCATGAAACATGATAGGAATACCAGCTGTCCTATTCACATATCTGTACAGAACAACTGATCCATGAAAGTATATTAATCAATATCAGAAGCAAATGTTTAATGTTTTCCAACTCTAACACTATATTGATGAGCTTTTACCAGGGAGGGGTCCAAGTTTAAGCCATGACTAATTCTGGCTCCAGGGAATGTGCATTTGTGTGATTTCAGCCTAGTTTATCTTTTGCTCTGCAAAAGAAGTCCAGGCTAACTGTCTGGATATAGGACAGTTACTCAAGCTAGCTACCCCAATGATATTTAAAGTGACTTTTTTTGTTTCAGGTAGTCGAGAATCTGCTTTTGTACACGCCATCTCCTCTGCTGGAGTTGTTTTTGCCATCACCAGGGCATGTAGCCAAGGGGAGCTGAAATCCTGCTCCTGTGATCCCAAGAAGAAAGGCTCTGCCAAGGACAGCAAGGGCCATTTTGACTGGGGTGGCTGCAGTGATAACATTGACTATGGCATTAAATTTGCCAGAGCCTTTGTGGATGCCAAAGAACGGAAAGGAAAAGATGCCAGGGCACTGATGAACCTTCACAACAACAGAGCTGGAAGGAAGGTGGGTGTCCATCCAATAGATGCCTGGAGATGTTCTTGGACAACTCTCTGGTGTCCGGGGCAGTTAATGGTTGGCCCCTGCTGTATGGTGTCAGCAGTTAGGAAGAAATACGGGAAGAGCAGGAGCCTGAGCTGCTGTTTCTGTCTCCCTTGGAGGTTCAGTGTGACAGAGATCTCAAAACAGCCTGAATTCAACTGGCTCCACTCTTCTTGTTGGAGGCAGTTCAGTTGCTCCTTGTGTGGGAAGTTAACCAGGAGTCTAAGCTGCAGGATCAGTTTGGATGGAGGTTTTGTTTTGAGCCTAATTCTTATATAACCAGGAGTTTTATATTTGGTTAATACAGAATACAAGTTCCTAAGAGAGACTGAAGATCACACTGAAGAACAGGCTTGACAAAGAGCAAATTCAAAATAACACTTGTGAAAAAAACCCATTCTGTCCCTTTCTGTATGTATGTGGTAAACTTAATCACAAAGTGAGCAGAGATAAAATGTAATTACTTCACTTTTAAAGAAAATAAATCCAAAATACATGTCCCTCCAAAAGGCAATGGCCTTGGAGCATGACCTGCTCTAAACAAACCCCTTTTCTAAATATTGCATGAAAATACCATTCCTGAATTTCAGCTAAAAGAGTCTTTACTTTCACATTGTAGGTGAGTAGAAGGAGTAGTTGCCAGGTGTATTGCCCACCTCTGGTGAAAGGGCTGAGGAATATGTACACTAACATTTTGTGGTGGTAGCTATAAAAAGTATGAATAGTGCATGAAACTGGAATATGCTGTTTCATTATTTAAAATTTGCTGCTCCCACGACATCTGAAATAATACAGAAAAAATATTTCATCGTGCTAGACCAAGCACTTCTGTAATTACTTGTAGAGACTTTTTGTATCTTATCTTTGGTTTTCATTCATTTTTATTTAGTAGGAAGTAAATTGTTTGTATTCTGATCTTTTTGTGTACTGCAAGTAGATTATTTTCCTGATAGATTTTTGTTCTTCAGCATCTTTCCTCCACCTGTTTATTGCCAGCAGGTGTAATTAATATGTAGTGTAGGCAGATGAGGCTATTCAGATCAGTGACAGGCACATGCAGTACTGTGGTCATGTTTCTGTTACTGTCTAAAAGAGGATGAAGACTACAACACAAAGATTTTTTAGGGGCAAATAAGTTCCATGATGGGCAGTACTTTCTGTAATATTTGAGCATCTTATTATTATTAAGTTTTAAAAAATACCTCTGCCAAATAGTAAGGCAGTTCTGGTAAGCAGGTAGATTTTTTAGAAAAAGATAAAAAGATTTTAATAAATATATTTAATTAAAAATAATGAATACATTCTCATAAGCTCTAGGGCCTGCTTTATGGGCAGGGATGCTGTTTTGTATTCCCAGTGCAGTAGTGTAGGTTTAGCTTTGCAGGGATCTCACCACCGCAGCTGCCCATAAGCCTGGCATTTTGACCTGGGTAAGACCACCTGTGCCCTTGGTTTTTTCTTGGCCCCAAAAAAGGGTGTGGATAGATTTCTTTTAAAACTAGACTATTCCAACTGTGTTAATTAAAAAATAAATAGAATAAATATTTGTAATATTCCCATATGAATCATAGAACATAATATGCTGTGTATCAGTATAGGAATATCACTGACAAAAAAAGGAGACCTGCATTCCTATGTGCTTCTTCCACTATTCCAGCAAGTTGTTTTAAACATACAAGTAGTTAAATTGAGTTCTGCTCAGATAATTAAAACCAAGCGTCTGCTTAAATCCCAGATTTGTGATACGGCAATGAAGTGGAGCTGTGGGAATGCCAGTGACTTCTTTGAAGTAGTCATATATTTTGCAAGTTGGAAAGAAAATTAAAAGTCCTTTGGTTTTATAATACATTCTCACTTTATTACTAAAACGCTTGACTGAAAAATGCTGCCCCACTGTGCATCAATCTCACTTTAATCATGGAGCTTTCCTCTCTCTTACCTTCCTCCCATGATGACATTCCTCTTGTACAAACTCTAAAAAGGTCATATTTCGTGAACCCTCAAAGCATAATATTTATAGATCAAATATCCATATCTACATAATTAGGAATTAATTATTTATTGTCTATGAACCCATCTGTTGTTCTCCAACATCATACAGATAGCTTAAATGTCTGAGATCAAGCTGAAATGGATTTAATGCTATCCAGATGTTAAATTAATGATAAGGGTGATCTCTCCAACGCAAACTAATGAAGGTCTTATTCTAAAATGTTTGCTAAAATGTGTATAAGCATTTTAAGTGTACTGTATTTTAAAATTCTGCATAGATCTGATGCCTAGCACAGGTACAATGCTTTACACAGTCTTTTAAATTCGTTTAAATATGAAATGCCTATTAATTTCTGGGCAACATTTGAAACGCTGTTCAGGGCAAAGGGCAACTTCATGAAGATGAGCTAGAGAGGGTCAGAGGGTCAGCGCGGCAATCCTGCAGCTGGAAACAATGGGGAAAGCGGGCGCCTTCGCCTCCCAAGTGGCCGAATGATTCTGGCCATTTCTGATCATTTCCTCCTGACCAGTCTGTGTCCTAGCACTACAGACCACATCGATCCTTGGGATGACTGGCAGGAGCAGGAAAGTAAGCCCACCAGCCGGAGGATTGTGTGTACCGTGAGTCAAACCACCAGAGCAGACCAACCACATGGGGATGACTTGATGCTACCAGTGGGTGTCACTACAGACCGTAATTTGGAGGCCCATCGCAGGCCTGGCACTACAGGATGGATGGAAAAGGGCTGAGAAGCAATAAATTACAGTTTGTTTTACCTGTGTATTTTACTGCATTTCTAAACAGGCTGTGAAGCGGTTTTTAAAACAGGAGTGCAAATGTCACGGTGTGAGTGGATCGTGCACTCTAAGGACCTGCTGGCTGGCCATGGCAGACTTTAGGAAAACAGGAGATTATCTGTGGAAGAAATACAATGGAGCGATTCAGGTGGTCATGAATCAAGATGGCACAGGTTTCACTGTGGCTAATAAGAAATTTAAGAAGCCAACTAAGAATGACCTGGTATACTTTGAAAGCTCTCCAGACTACTGTATCCGGGACTGGGATGTAGGTAAGCCTCTATCATTACACCTGAATGGTTTTAAGACATTTGTACTTCAGAGGTCAAAACTTATAATTTTATTGTGTGTGTGTGTAGATAGATAGCTAGATAGATTTAAAAATATAAATCCAAGCATGTAACCAGCAGGAAACAGGAAAGAAGATGTTTTGGGAGGACTCAGTACAAGAACAATAGTTTCTCAACGTCTCTAGGTGTACAACAGCCAGTTGTTCTAATTTAATGCAGCAGTTTCTGCCAGATGCTATGGAGCCCTGGAGATGCTCTAAGGCAAAGCTGCTTTCAGTACAAGTTTGAGTTGTGCTCTGGAGGCAGATCAGTATTGGGCACAGCCACACTCACTCTTGTGTCACACAGCTCCCTCCAGAGCTGCCCCAAGTCCCGTGATGTCCCTGTGGTGCCACCTCCTGTTGCACTGCTTCCCTTCCATGTTGTTATGCTACCGCTGCGGTGCCCTCCTTTATCTGCTCGTTCCCACAGCTCACTGTGACTGTGGACCCCAGGTGCAGACACGCCTGTCCCCATCTACTGTGGGAGGTACAGCTTGTGACAATCCAACCCTGCTTGCACCCGTCAAGGCAGCTGTGGGTGACGTGGGGTGAGGCAGCTGGAGGATGTGCAGGTGGATGAAAGAGCAGAGGTCAGTGGGACACAGCACACTGGGCTGGGTGACACAGATGTTTATTCCTCTTTACGAGGCACTGTTGGCTCTGTCCAGGACAACTATCACATTTGCTGAAGGGTTGTGCCAGCCCCTGTGGGAAGAGACAAAGTATTGGTGCTGCTATTCGCACTGGATTTTCCTGCTTCAGAGATTCAATAGAGGTACGCTCAACAGTATTACAGAATTCAAGGCATTGCCAAGCACCAGGAATCCTGCTAATGGTTCTTGATCCGTGGATAGTATTTCCTGATGTGGCAATTAAAAACTAGCAACTAGAAAACCAGAAATTTGGAAAAGAGAGTCAGACTGAGTAATGTATGAGAGAAGTTGTGAACTAATTAATAGGCTGTATAACGGACCAGATTGCACCCCATATGACAAATCTGTAAGTATCTGGATAGCAACACAGGTCAACTGTTTTTGGCACTGCTGCATATTTACAATCCAAGTTTGCTTGGAATAAACATTGCAAAACAGCTGTACTTAAATAAGAACAATATGTGAATTCCTGGTCATGTACTATTGACTTCAATGAACCCAGAATTTCATCCAGTACAATTACATTGTATAGTGTTTCTGGTTAGTTTAGTCGTCAACATAATTTTAAATGTTATTTATTATTTTGGCAGGTGATGTTTATTATCTGCATGAGCACATACGGTTCCTTGAATAGTGGCTGATACTGTAAAGTCTAATGCTTTAATCCAAGTGAATAAATGGGCATGTTGTAGCACCGTGCAGAGATTAACTTTGCAGAGTAGGATTTTTTCAAAACATTTATCTCTTGAGGTTGCCTCGTTCATTGTCAAACCCATGATTTCTTTTTGCCTGGAAGGAGAACCCATATACTACCCAATTCCATGTCAAAAAGCCATTTAATAATCTCTTTGTACTAAGTCTAATCTCATCTATCAGTCTTTTTACTGTGGAGGAGTGTGGGCATTTTTCACCACAGTGTATTATGTGCATTTGCCAGACACTGACAAGCCTGCCCAGAGATGGCAAAGTCTGGCATGTGCTTTGGCTTAGCTCAAGATAAGGCTGCAGCTGAGGTGGTGTTTCTTTGCTGCCCAGAATTCAGAGAATGTGGCTGTTTGGAAGAGCATATTTTTAGCAAACCTCTGATGGCATGTGGAATGCCCTCCTGCTTGCATGGAGCACAGAAAGAACCACAACCCCCCCCNTCTTACAAATGCACCCCCCCCCCCCCAAAAAAAAAAAACCAACCACCTGAGCTGGCTTTGAGGGAGATGATTTTGGCAGCTGAACAACATTTTTTCATTTTTTTGGTTTGCCCTGTAGAGCATTGCAGTGTGTCAGCCCTGTTAAATGACTGCAAATGAAATGAGATTATGGAAATCTGAGTTTGGAAGTAGGTGGGAATCATCTCAGTGTCAGCTGAATCTAATACCACAGTGTTTTAGTATGTCCTTGAATACAGTTCTGCCTTTCATTCTCCAGGGAATTCAAGTGATTCAGTGCTTCAGGGAAAAAAAATTATCTGGAGGTTGGTTAGTATTGTGGCTGAATGAAGGATTCACAGAGCAAACCTTATGAAGCATCATGACTTGACCAGGACCACTTCATAAACTGTAAAATGCCCAAGCCAGTGTCCTCTGTGGCTTGATTGTGCTAACATACAGGAACCAGTGAGTTACAGGTGCTGAAGAGTTCTGCCATCACCCCAAAAAAAGCTAATACCTTCTCTTCCCCCACTGGAGCCTCCACCCTGGGTCTGGCAGCCTGTCTGAGGGGGCAACTGGACAAACATACAAGGAACACCCCAAAATGTGGTTTATTTGTTGATTTTTGTTTGTTTTTTTTTTCTTTCCTCTCTAGAAGGAAAAGAGGAGTAATTACTTTCAGGAGAGGTATAATATGGGAAATCACTAATAGTATCTCAATAGCAAGAGAATGCAATAACCCTGAACACCTCTTTCCTTGCCTTAAGATTTCACAAAGGACCAAAGGAAGATTTTCAGAAGTGTTCAGAATTCATTTAAACCTGCACACATAACTCCGCTGAAATAATTTTTGCTCGCAATTTTATCCTCAAAATTTGATAGAAACAGACATACAACGTCCCAGAGAGCTTTTAAAAATCATTCTGTGAACGTACAAATTTTGCCATGCTTTGCATCATCTTCCTTATATCATCATAGATTTCCAGCTCCCAAACCCAATACAAGCACACTCAGGACTGCACAGGGGGACACCTGTTAAGAGTGATAGAGCTGTGACAGGGACTAAAGTGACAGCTGTGCAAGTGGCAGTCCTGCTGTTGCACATACTACCTTACCTTGAATATGCTACTTCACTTCCAAAACGTTCTAAAAACCCTTCTTACTTGTCTGCTCAGAAGGTTCTATTTTAAGCATTTTAAGTTTTAAAAATTTGCTATTTGTCCATCCATGCAGGCTAAGTTGGTTGAAAGCTGTTGTAAGTTTATCATGTTTGGGATATACCAGTGGACACACAGAGACTGCTTTAGGAGTAAGCACACCAGCAGCCTGCTGGCTGAGCCTTTCGTTAGAGCCTGCTGTTCATTGACACTGTTAAAGCAGTGTAACATCTCCCTGAAAAAGAAAATGTTTAGTAATAGATTTATTAAAAATTCATTCATACAGAGCAACCAAAAACCTCTAGGCAGCACTTGAGAGACAAGGCATGTCTACATGCAGATGACCTCAAGCTGCTGCAGCAGTCCCTCGGAACCTGCTGCAATTCCATGTGCCACGTGCTTCAAGTCATCCATAGGTTTCTCCCAACACTCACATGGTCCCAGTCTGGGCACTGTCAAAGCCAGTGCTGCTACCTCTGCCTGTGTGTGGGGTCACATTCCTGGACTGCAGTGCCCACCTCCCGTGTCCCCAGCAGGCAGATAGGGATGTGACTGTGCTTGAGAACCCTCCACCGCTGGTCTCCTTGTGCAAAGCACTGTGGAGAGGCATGTGCAGGGCTACCTGCAGCCCTCTGGAGCTGTGTGCTGGGTGACAAATCACCTGCCCAGGGTGACCTGCTTTGGGTACTTCACAGGATTGTTTTTGTGTTAATTCTTTTCCCCTTGCTGCCCCACATAAGCCATTTGCTGCATTTTTGAGAGGAATGAGGCCAAGTCCAGAGTGTAGCCTGGAATTTAAAGCATAATCTGCAAGTCCTAGTGTTATGCAAGATGTGTTAGTGACTGAAGTATGTAACCCATGGAGGGAAACCAATCGAGATCTATGTCAAACACTTCTCACTGAGGCTGGCTGCATACAGGCAGTCCCTGTGTGACTTCTTGTCCCCCAATTTGTGCACCGCAAACACGCTGGGTGCAGTCCCAGCCCCGGGCAGGCTGGTGGGGGAGCTTGCAATGGCTTCCCATCGGGGCAGCGCTCCTCCAAGCACTGCCTGGCAGGGGAGCAGTGCCATCACCCCAAGAGCCTCTGGGAACTGCGGGGTTAGGAATGCTCTCAGTGGCTATGGGAATTAGAACAAGGCACATTTACTCAAAACTGGATCTGGACAAGCTGTTTTTGTCAACACATTGCCATGTCTTCAGTGCTGGCCTGGGAAATCCCAGCCCCTCCAGACAAATCTGCCTCCAATGCATACTGCCTGTTCTCTCCGGCCCTTCCATACTGGGTGTTGTACATAGAATCCAGTAGCTTCAGAGCTACTTTTCTGTGAATATTTCCTTTAATTATTTTTTCCCCAAAAACACTTGTGAGGAAACTATCACTGGGGATTTGCACACTTTTTTGCTTTTGCATATGTGTGTGTGTGTGTGTGAAAATCTAATAATGGATGTTATTGCTTGACACAAGATTTTAATCAATATAATTAGAAAGAAAAAGCTCTCATTATAAACTAATAAATACATTTCAGGGCTTTAAGAATGGAAAAAAATATTTTTCAACATAACACATGCTGACTTCCAAAAATAACTGCGCAAACCGAGAAGAAAGGGCCTGATGTACAGGCTGTGAAATTGGCAGTATGAAAATCTGTGGATGTTTTGGCAGGTAAAATGTGTGTAGGCATGGTGATTCCAACATCTGAAGTGAAAACAAAGAGGTTGTACAAAAACTTTTTATAAGTTAGAACCTACTCCTGCCTTGTAAGTGCTGAGGAGGTGCATTGCAGGTAGCACGCAGAAAACTCTGCCTAATTTTGTGCAGTGTCTTCTGCTGCCTTCATCACTCAGGGGGCTGCTAAGGAGCACAGTAACTTGTCTGGCTCCTCACTGATGGTTATTGTTAATTTTCTTTCTCACTAGAGAAGCTGGAGATATTCTGAAGATGCTGTTTGAACGTCAAAAAAAAGTTGGTTTTGCTCAAAAACTAAGCCTTTATATGAACTTGTTTTCACTTTTGTCACAGTCTGTGGATAATTTAGTCCCCTGTCCTAGTGCTGTAGTAAATGTTGATGTCGTTTTGTGGTCAGCATCAGATGATACCTGTTTCTGACTGTCTGTTAGTGGCTGAAATAATTTTGAAGTTGGTGGCAAAACTCCTGTTGAAAGCAGTGGGTGCATCATGCTTAGGTTGTCCTTTAGTGCTATGTGACTTCCTCTTACATCTGGAAATACGAACATTGGACTTGGAAACTAACTTGTGCCTCAGCAGAGCAATGTGGTCAAACCTTTCTGGGCAGCTCCTGATGGATGTGGGGGATCATGGGGTCTTCTTTCACCCCCAGTAGACGAATGACACTGCCCCACTCTGCTCCTGGCTGGGAGTTGTGCTGAGATGGAAAGCAGCTTTGCTTTTCCTCCCCTGGTGTGAATTCTTGATACAGAACGTTAATCACGTGGGTCACGAGCTTGGCCTTTGTAGTGTTTTTTTGGTCTGAACAAAGACAGCAGGACAAGTGCCTTTAAAAGTTTGTCACAGAATCAATTAGGTTGGAAAAGTCCCCTGAGATCATCGAATCCAACCTTTGAGCAAACACCACCATGTCAACTAGATCATGCACTAAGTGCCACACCAAGTCTTTTGTTAAACATCTCTAGGGCCAGTGACCCCACTGCAGGGGATCCAGGTGCTGGCACCTGCTGTAGGGACAGGAGGCCAGGAGTGGGAGTTACTGCTGCTTTCCTGGTGCGGTGTGTGCCTGAGCACCACATCGCTGGTTGTTGCATCCAACTGAGATGCTCCCCCAAATATCAGAGGCTTGCTTTAAAGTGCTGCTCAGCCGTGTCCCCAAAAATGTTATGCAGAGCAGTGGTCCACAGCAGCAGCATGAACCCTCTCAGGCCCCAAGGAGATTTGGGATTTATCAAGCTGCAGGGGCAGGAGGCTGTTTCTGGCTCCATTCAGAGTGTTTTCCCTTCCCTCTGCCATCCCTCTGGGGTGGCTCAGCACGTCTCTGCCCGGCAGGCACAGCAGCACGCTTGCAGCTCGGACCCCTGAGGCAGGGCCGGGGGCTCGGCCGGGGGCTCGGCCGGGGGCGGCTCCCGGATGGGCCGCGGGCGCCCTCCTGCTCTGCCCGCAGCAGGCCTGAGCCACCCGTTCGATCGGGAACCTTTCCAGGGCTATGCTGCTACCCAATGAATATTTAAGTGTTTAAATAAGGACAGGAATCTAGGCCACGGGAGGGAAGCTGAGATGTGTTCTAGGGGCTGAAGCACTTCTCTAGGACAGCAGTTGAAGCCTGGCCTAAGTTTGATGCAAAAAGAGGAGAATTTGCACCCCCGTGACTGAGAGGCTGGATCGTGTGTTGGTCCCATGAAAAAACACAGCTTGAGAAGGTGACTTTGCTCCAGTCCCTGAGCCCCCTCATTGCATTTGTGGCTTGGGGTCAGCCCCCATATAACACAATGTCTCCCTGATGCTGGGGGGGCAGCAGGGGATGGAGGGACAGTGAAGACTTGTAAGTTAAAACAAACTGTTTTGAGACAGCAGTATCAGTGCATGCAACCATGAATACACCATAGGGGGGAAAAAAAAGAAAATTGGAATTTATTCAGCTTAAATTATTAATAATTACAATTTAACTGCAGTTTACATTTTTATTAATTAAGATTGGCTTGCTATCCTAGCTCATGCAAATTTTAATTAATGTTTGCATGTATTTGTTTTCCTTAAGAAGGTAAATTGTTCGTGTTCAGTGTGCACCTGCGAATACACTTTGTAAAATATTTCCATTTAATTTATTGACCACAGCTATTACTTAGGGAATATCACCTTGCCCAAGAAAAGAATTGAGTTGTAATCAGGTCTATGGAAAATGTCAGAAGAATGTTGATTTTGTGGATATACCTGCATTTGATTCATAATAGCAATACATAGAAAATTAGGTGAGGCAGTTAATTTTTAGGAAGTTTTCAGGTTGGTGGAAATAAGCTGTCAGCAGCTGTGGTATTGATCCTAAAATGTACCATAAAACCAGTTTGTGTTAGATGAATGGCAGCTCCTATGTGGCACAGTCACTGTTCAGGCTAAGATATGCCTTACCAGAGCCATTTTGTGCCACGTGGATATAGGCACAGGCATTTCAGCCATTTCTCCTGAGTGTTTCATGAACATGACAAGGTATGGTATGGTTCCTCTCCCTCTTTCTGTCCACAGAAGGCTATAATTTAGTTTCTTCTAACCTCATCATGAAAGGGGAGAAGAACTCTTGGTGTTACCCCACAGAGATGAGAGAGGCACTCGGAGTAGCAACTCTTCAGCTGTCACCTGAACTGGTGGAATGGGGCCCATGGCTGGACACAGCAGTGATGCCAAGTGCCTGGGGTGCTTCTGTGCTCACTTCTGCAAGATTTTAATCACTGGCAGCAGTGATTAAAGTAACTGGCAGTTACTTTACCCACTGTGTCCCTTACAGCCACCAAATTTCATGGTCTCCTCTTTCCCAGCCCTCTCCTGCCCACCCAGAGCTCCCCAGCAAAGCCCATGAGATCCCAAGCACCATGAAGATGCTCCACTTGGGCATCCCATTTCAGACAGTCCTGGAGGACTGGCTGCAGGGAGCCAGAAGGGACTGCATGGCTACCTTGGGAAGGGTGTCTGCTCTCTGGAGGAAAGCTAAGGAAAGATGAAGTAAAGCATGATGATATTAACAGAATCAGGTAGAGCCTTGAAGTAATTAATTCATTTTATTCCTTCTCATCTCCAGACCTGATTTCTAGGGGAAATATGAGAGCAATTTTACCTTATTAAAAGCATTTCTCTGGCTTGATATTGAATCCTGGGTGATGTGATGTTGAAGGATCAAATACCTTGCAAATTATGTCTTCTATACCTATTTTCATATCCTTGCTGTCTTTTCTTAAAATCCGCCTCCTGACCTTTGCTGCGTTCCCTTTGCAGGGTCCCTTGGGACAGCAGGTCGGGTGTGTAACCAAACCTCCCGTGGCATGGACAGCTGTGAAGTGATGTGCTGTGGGAGGGGCTATGACACCTCCCGTGTCAGCAGGATGACAAAATGCGAGTGCAAATTCCACTGGTGCTGTTCTGTGCGCTGCCAGGACTGCCTGGAAGTGGTGGACATTCACACCTGCAAAGCGCCAAAGAGCGCCGGCTGGATTTCCCGGACATGATGCACAGGCTGCTGCTGCTGAGGACACAGCCTTTGCCCTTCCTGGTCCATGCAGGGATTGCATCAGAGGTCTTTTTTACTTTTATGCCTGTTTTGCCTTTGTTGTTCATTGCACAGAAGCTGCTGAACAATTGATACAAACCCTGCAGCATTTACTTTGCATTTCTGCATGACAGTGTTGCTGCAGAGTTGTCTGTGCATAAACTGATGTAGCTCTGGAAGGACACACTTATGCCAAGGCTCTTGCAACCACCATCCAACTCTCTTCCAGAATCCTTGTGGCAATTCATTCCTGCCATGAGGAACACAAGAAGATACAAAATGTGGCACTTTTACAGGATCATCACCACCAACCACATGGGCTGGGCTTGCTCAAGCATCTTCTGAAGGATCTTGGGCAGGTCACAGTTGAACCCTGGATACCGAATGCCTCAGGAGTCTGAGCACTGCTTGGTGATTTCTCCATGAAAGAAAATTTGGGGCCAGATTGTTGAAAAGTTTTACTGGAAAGGTGTTTGTTCATCTCTGGTGGACTGGAGTTTCCAGTAAGGTGGCCACCTGAGGCCACCCTGGCCACCATTAGCACACTGTGGCTTCCTGTGTGGCACGAATTGGCCCATGGCCTAAAACAAAGGAAATTGCAGGAGATGTATTCAGCCACAACACTTTGATGAACTATTAAAGAGTCAAAGCAAATGTCTTAGTTATATGTTTGTGAAAACTTGCCTTAAAAGCTTTTAAAAAGTAATTAATATTGACTGCTGAGGATTTTTTTTCTGACCTGAAGGGTTGAAGAGAATGGTTTTTCAGCCTAGTGAAAGCTGGGTACAGGACACTCAACTACCTATGGATAAGGTCTCCTTTTTTTCACATACACAACAGTGGAAAAACGTTTGTGAAAAGTGATAGAGACAGAAATGCCTTGCCTCAGTAATGACTTGGATTCTAAAGAAGTTATCAGCTTCTATGTTCTTTTAAAGTTAATAAATCTATTAAATGTGCTCAAAAAGATATTTTCCACTCAGATGGGGACTTCCAATTAGATGTTTTCTGCATATTTTCTGCAAAAATGCATGCCTGTGATTTGGAATGTATCTGCGTGTGATGGAGGCAGTTACAGGCTGTGCCAGGTCCATATACTGGACAGGGATCAGCACAAAACAAGAAGGTGCTGTAAAGATGTGCAGGCTTATGAGGCCCAGAAATTGCAACCTTGATGGAGAGGAACTGGGTCAGAGAGAGACCAGCTGCCTCTCCTCAGGGCAGAGATCAGCCACATGAACCAAGAGAAGAATGGGTTCTGTGCCAATAAGTATAATAACACTCTGAAAAAGCACCCATGAAGGATAGAGACAGGCAAGGTTATGAAAAAATAACATGGGAAAAGGAAGTTGAACGAGTGATAGAATGTATTGTACTTGAAAGTAAAATTTCCATATGAAAATGAAATAGACTGGAAGAACACCAACAGGTAAAAACAATGCAGGAAAAAGTAATATCCAAGTAGCTAACCAAGGCAATAAAGTGAGTACTCTGGGTATGTTTTGGTTTTGGAACTTTTTTTAAAGACTATTTAAAAAGAAGGGGGGTTTGGCATTAAGTGGTCTTGAGGGAGCAGTCATTTACAGCTGCAAGGCTTTGGAAAAAGTTTGCATCATTAAAATCAGTAATTCATCTCCAGAAGGCACAGCTGGCATTAGAAGATTAGGGGGCTCCAGAAAGTTCTTTATTTGGACACTAAGATAATGTTTCAGTTACTGTATATGGAAATGATCATGGCTTGAGGTAACAATAATCACACTTCTGTCTATAAACCAACTGCTGCTGGGAACAGCCCTGCCCACGTGTTTGTGCACATGCAATGTATGTATAATGTGGACATATGTACCCGTGGGCAGCTCAGGGGTTATACTGCCAGCCTCTTCTTTGCTGCCAGTTCTGGCTCTGGGCTGCATAAGGAAAATTTCATACTTAATTGTATTTAAAGGTGAGCTCCAAGGAGAATTTTTCTTGGGATTTCACTGTGAAATTAAATCCACATGTAGTTTGTAGTCTCAGCAATATCATACTTTAAGCCTTAAAGATCTTAAAAGCATTATAATAATTTTTAACTTTTTAGAGCCTTTTTTTTCAAAGATTCAGGGAGCCTGAGTAAGTCTAAAAGATTACTGATGTAATAAATGAAAAGAAATGAAAATATTTCAGCTGGATAAAAGAAAAAAGGCTCATTCTTACAAGAGAACTTGTTCTAGGTAGTTGAATGAAGGGTAATGAAACCACATCTCTTCTTAGATCTGTTATTTGTTTAATAATCAACTCACCTGAATTCCGCAGTCCCAGATAAAGTGTTTTGGAGTCACTGTATCAAAGGTGGGATTAACTTTTATTCCCCAACCTGGTTCTCCTCTGCTAAGCTACATCTTCTCGCTCCAAACCTTCCCGAGTCAGAGACCTGTGGTTCCTGAAGGCTGGTCTTACCAGTAAGGCCAGGAAGATGGGGACACGGAATGCCTTGGCCTTTACAGTGCCCTTTGTCCCCCTGGCCAGCAGCCAGCCCACCCAGGTGTGCACAGCAGGCTGATGTTCCCATTTCAGGCACGTGCCATATCAGTAAGATGTGATGCCACGCCTGCATCAAAACCACTTCACCCAGAACTTTTCACAGCATAACAAATGGGTAAGCGCTGAGCTGGCCACTTACTTGATGACAGTTTTTTCTGTATTTATGTTTTTCTGGGGTTTTTTTAGCATCTCATGGTAGGATTCTTGCAGCTGTAGGCATTTCTGCTGCCTCTTCCACAAAGAAATGCACTCCCAGAAAGTTTTGCTATTTCTTAGTGGCAAAAGACACTCAGAGATGTAAATATTGCTAGGAAAGGCCTTCCATGATCTTTAGCAAATCCAACAGAGAATATAAGAGGGGGGAAAAAAAAGAGGAAAAAAAAAAGAAGAAACAGAAATCAGACATAGCAAATGAAATAATATTGTATTTTGTTCTATGGAATAAATTTACTCATGTATTTAGTCATGAAGAGGAAACAGCTGTCTCTAGGTAGACATTTTAGTGTCAGAATCATGTTAGCTGAGGCTAAAGGTTGTAGGATTAATTTTTTAAATATGCAGTCCAATTTTCTTGAGGGAGTTCCCTTTAATTTGCTGCATGAACTCAGGATCTAGCAGTGCCCTGAAATGCTGTTGGCTTGCCAAGCTTTCTGGGATTGCTCCCTCCCCACTATTTTCAACAAACTTTACCCTAAAAAGTATGTTGTGCTGTTATAGGTGGAATCTCGTAAAAAAAGTTTAATTTTCTTTTACCACATGGAAAATGGGGAATGACTTAGGAATGGTGGTGTATATTAGGGCATGTGGGCATTGAAGCTTGAGAGATTGCTGCTTTTCTTTTCCTGGAAAAATATCTAAAACCAATTTGTGCATCTCATCCTGGCCTCCCATCCCTGTGTTAATTTCTTTGCAGATGTGAATTAGAAATAAAATGCTGCATTTCTGGTACTGTGCTGCACAGCTGCTGAAGGGCATCCAGCCTGCATGCCCAAACCACAGCTGTTGGTCACTGCCTGCAGGCTTCATGTCCAGCTTCTTGTGGGGCTCAGTGTAGGGTGGCAAGGGGGAAAGGAATGTTTGGGGATTAGGGAAGATCTGGACCTGGGGAGGGTGCTTTTGCGAAGAAAAACCAGCTCTTACTCCAGTGTGGCAGCACAAAGTGTACCAAGGCTCGATCTCCTCCACGGCCTTTGCCCCGCGCTCTTTGGAAGGGCTTCGTGCAGGTGATGGCTGCCTCCAAGGGCAGAAGTGCTTTTGTGGCCGCATGTCACAGCCTGCAGGTTTTACCTGCCACTTCAAACGATACAAATGAACCTACTATCAGAAAGAGAGCAGCAGCTCGTGGGCTGTAACCACAAACATGATTTTGGGTTGTTTCTTTTGTGTAACAGTTCGTTTGCCTGGTGCAATGGATGCAACTTCGTAAGGTAAGATCCCTTGTGTGAAAGAAGCAAACGCGTACGAATCAATGCATTGACAGCTCCCGCTGTGGTGGGAGCTGGGCAGGAGCCCCGCTGGAAGCCGGGCGGAGCCAGGGGCTACCTTGTACAATCTGCTGTAACGAGAGCCACTGAGGTTTTCAGGGCCACCCCAGGGTGACAGCCACACTGGGTGTGAAGGGATGTGTGTGGTGTGAGCAAGAGCTGCAGCCTCCTTTGGATGCTTAGCTTCTGCAGGTTTCTTCACCATGCCAAGACTCCCGGTAATTTTCCTCCTTTCTACTGGGGTAGGCACTTCTATGCTCTGAAAACAGTCTGTATGTTCAGCATACTCATCAAACGATGAAAGAGAGAAAGCAGCCACCCTCCCCTTGGTGTAGCACTCACCTCTCCGAGTGCAGTTCCTGCCAGGGAGCAGCTGTAAATCTATCCAGTGGGAGGGAGGGACAGAAGACGGCCAGCTTGACTTGACACTCCTGGGGGTCCTCTCCTTTTTTGTTCTATGGGGTTTATAATGTAAAGAGATAATGTGCATACAAATTCTATAAAGTTGTCTTTAAAGAAAAAAACCAGGAACTTCTAACATTTGGAGTTAAAAAGCTTCCTCCACCCCTCAATCTGAAGATGAGTTATTATCTGAACCAGATTTCCACAAGGTTCATCTCTGCACTAAGCCAGAGGCTTTCCATCATTATAATCACGGGCTGTGTTTGCTTTTTGATCTAAACCATACTCAACTTCACAGGAAACATGTCAGAGGCAGCAAAGCCTAGGGCAATAAACTCTGCCCAATGAAAAAGAAAATCCTTTTGTCTAATTTGCCTAGTCTGCCAGATGCCTAGAATTATAATTAAAGAGAGATTTTCTAGATAAAATCCATGGCCCATTACTGCTTATTAGGGAGATAGATACTAGAAATAGTAGAAATAAAATTGCATGAAGGTATTTTTGAGTTCCTAAATGTTCCCCATAGTTCAAGGAAAGGATGTGATTCTTCCAGGAGTTAAGCAATCCTTTTTATCAGAGTATTACAGATAGTAATTCTCATACAAATCACAGTATCTTCGAACAGAAGGCCAAACTACTGCCTTAGCAGTAGCAGACAAACATGGAGATTTATACAGCTACATATACACTGATGTGTAAATGCAAATGCATTTGCATTTAGGACTGTGAATCACAAAAATCTGTTCTTTTGAAATGTAGGGTACAGGTGTCTGTGAATAAGTGATACAAAGCAGCACAGGACAAGAGCTGACTATGCCCGATCCTTCTGATTTTCACTGCCTTAAATAATTCTGACAATGCTGTTGTGAGGCAAACAAATCAATATGGTTATCCCTAGGTTTTCACCTGCAGATACACAGCAGCACCTATTCTGAGGGTGTTTTCTGTGGCTGTTCTAGCAATTCAGATGAAAATAGGAGAACATAAATATTGGTCCATTTCATACTTCCACATGCTTATCCACTAGCAATCTGTTACCTCTAATCTTATGCCACATCCTACATTAACTGCAAACCAGACTAATTTCAACATTACAGCGAATTGTTTTGCAGGAGTAATAGGCAGAGATGAAAAATCTGTATGGAAACCCCTAACAGCCCCACCAGGTCTAACATTTGTCCATGGGGCTCTCTGATCTCCTATATCCTTCCCCAAGTCTCACTCTTACAGCTGATTTCTCCTGGCATGGGGCTGCCTTTTTTAATCTCATAGCCCAGCAGTGTTAACATGGTACTTTCGGTCACTTGGACAAACATCTGTCTTCTACTACTGCATCTGTGATCAAGAGAAAAAAAAATGTAATACATCTCCTAAAGTGTTAAGAAGCACTTTCCTTTTATACTAGTTCTAGTACCGGAAGTTTTGTCTCTGCTCACTCATTTCCTCATTGATAAACAAACTTATCTGCTGGTGATCCCAGTCCCTTAAACCACTCAGCATTTTAGGGGCAATAACGAAGTTGAAATGGTAAAGTGGCATTTTTGATCCACTGCATCAGGGTTATGCTTCCTTATCTAGAGGCAAGTTGGAAAAAAATATCCTTGAGGCATCTGTAAGGATGCACTTTCATTTCCTGACAGAGAGGACTGCTTGCTTCAACTTCCACATCAAAATCTTCATCTTAGAGCTGGCCTCGGAAGTTTCCATCTAGAGTGGCTAAGTCATAAATGAATACTTAGTCTAAACAGTCACGGCACAAGGATAAGCTTACCTGAGGTGAGCAGTATAGTGAAACACCAACCTTTCTATTAATTGTTCATGAACTAACACCAATTTTACTAATGAGCCTTCAGAAGGTACCTGAAACAGCAGGGGTGTGAAGAAAATCTGTCAAGTATGTGGGCTTCTTGAAAATTCAAATGAGGATAAGCTGACCTCTGTGCAGAGGAGGGAGTCAGAAGCCCAGTGTGCCATCCAAACTACCTGAGGAGCCTAAAGCTGCTTTAAGTGAGACTTTGACTGTCTAGAAGCCTCATTTAGAGCTAGAGGTGAGGGCCTCACCCTAATTGAACTCCCTAAGAAAAGGCAGTGACAATGGTCCTTAATTGTAACATTAGTAGTGTCTTTTCATTACCTGAATGTGTAGCCACGCCCTAGCTATGGTGGAACAGATACCACACGTTTAAAAACAAAACACAGAATCTATGTTCTGAAAAAGTCGAAATACAGCAATGCTACAATACACAAAAGTTTATTTTTTTCTTTTCTGAAGGCAAAATATAATAGAACCTAACATCAATGTATTTTGTACAACAAAACAGTTTTTATATGAGAACAGACAATCCATGAAGCGTTTTTAAGTCTTATAACTGCTTCCCTTTTTTATCATGCTTTCTTGTGGTCAACAAAAAGTTGGCACAGAAGATGTCATGGCAGTCAGTCAGCGGGCATGCTCCCTCAGATCCTCGTCAGCTGGTGCCACAGGCTGGAGGGCAGGATACTTTCTACTTTTTCCATCACGAAATTTAAAGGGGCAAAGAGGGTGCTGAGAAACTGCAAAGAAATCAGATACACATTCAGATCAAAATCCAGGAGACAATACATCTCAGGAGAAAGCTGTCCAATAAGATAAGATATTCTTGCTGTGTTCCTCTGTAAAATCCTCCAGCATGATAAAAATGACATAACTCACACATAAAGACTTTCAAATTCTTGCATCTTGCATATACAGAGATTTCTGTATTTTGCAGTAAAAAAAGCAAGAGCCCCATTTTTACAAAGATCAAAGTGATGCACTACAAAGTTTTCACACATCTCACATCCTAGACTGAAGCCACTAAAAACTCAACCCAAAAGCTACTGAAGAGAAAAAGAGGCTTTTTTGCAACAGAGGTCACAGGGACAAAAAGCCTGCCTTGAGATTCAGGTTTAAAATGGTTCAGGGTTATCGACAGATCTGCTATATACACTGAGGCATCACTGTCATTTAGCTTCACATACTCTGCATCACTGACTAAAATTTATCTTAACATCCTCTCTCTATTACGGAACGCAACATTCAAAGAGACTTCAATATATTAGTGTTCAGACAGGCATAGGTGAAAAAATGCAGTGAATGGAGAACATTTTATCACAGGAAAAAAACACTGGCAGCTACACATCTCAGAACTCAGGTACTCAAAGCACTGCTGAAACTTTGAAAAACTTATTAACTGTGCTTTACATTGTCTGCAATTCACCTCTACACATTACACACACCTATGCTGGGGCCCTACATGTGTGTGAGAGAGTACAACATTTATGATGCTTATGCATTTTAAAGGCAATAGTAAGCACTCCAATTCTTTTTTTCCTCTTGGATGTGTTTGCATACAATGCAGACACTACATCATGGACAACTTGTGCATCATGGGAAAACCAGGTAACACCACCACTGGTAATGACATTTGTCATAAGCACAGGTCAAAGGAAATACTAACTGAAGCAGAACTGAATATTTCAGTTCTGGTGCTAAAGGTCAAGCTATATAACATGAGCCACAGCTGAATCAAAGAAACACTGACTTACCTAATCTTAGAGACTGCTCTTTCTGTTTCAAGTGGCTTAGCCCAAGGAGAAGCATTCCCTCTGGTTAAGCTCTGAAGTGCTTAAATAAATATGTTCCTTTAATTCTGGAAAATGCAAAAGGCTCTTCAGAGGATATTTTCTGCTATTTGAGCAGCACTTGATTTATGTGGTAAGCTTGTACCATCACATCTACTTGAACAAAACTCAGCTTTGTAACTAGTGCAAATTACATACTTGTTAAATCAATGAAACAAAAATAATTTGCCTGACAGTGACTTTTGTTGCAATTCATAGGAATTTTGTTGCTCAAGTAGTTGATTGTATTCTATAACAAACTTAGCAAATTATCTGCAGTTTAAAGCAAGCCAAGTTTTTCTCCACCTGGAAAATTAGTTGGTCTGCAAAACAGATTTAAACTCATGGATACCAAAACCTGACTTCCATAAAGTCCAAGCAAAACTTTTAATGACAACAAGAAGTTGAGGATGCCACCTACTCTCTTGTACAAGGTGATGTAAACAATACCTGTGCTGGGGCTGTCTGACCCTTGGAAAGCTCCTGGTGCTCCTTTCCTCAGGAGCAGATGCCTATCCAGCTTGTTGCCAGCACCCAAGAGAGCTTAGTGAGCATCATATACAGTGAAGTTTTTTCTTAGGGTTTGGTTTTGGGGTTTTTAAAATTGTTTTGCATTTCCTTTTGACACTGACTTTCTTTCTACAGAGATAAAAAAAAAACAACCCAGCACTAGCATTAGAGTAAGAATTCAGGGTGGCAGAAGGGGTGATAGGAGACCTGTTTTCTATTATTATTTTGTGTTTGAAAAGAAAACCATCAACTTGGCTACTTCTGCTGGCAGAAAGCAGCTTTCTGGTAGCACCTTCTGAATAGTGCCATTTGCTTCAAATATGTATGTAGAAGTCTCTTTTCAAGCTTTTCCACAGTGTGGTTGGTGTTTACCTGGAGAAACTGACTATTCAGTGCTAAGTCCCTGTGACTGGATTCAGGTGTTCCCTGCCTCAGCATCTGTAGAGGTCCAAGCAGATGAAATACCTCCCAAGGCAAACCCACCTGCTGAATGGGGGTCTCATCCACCACACAGGAAATATTGAGACACATCATGTGAGTGATCTCAGGCAAACAAAGGAATTAGTCTTTCTGAAGTTTGCCTCATTTAAAAAATTTAACTAGGCAGTACACTTTTAGATATGTCTGTTGACTCGAATTATATAGTGACCTCTGTGTTAATACAACTCTCAATTTTATTTAAGATACACTATTTTTGTTACCATGTTATGAAAGACCCACACTTCTATATTTGTAATGATTTCCCAGATATTGATAAATTTCTGCATGTCAAAGAAAGAAAATTCAACACTAACAACTGTGTCCTGGCAATTTTATCCAAGCCATGCAATCAGAAATTTGTTCTGCCTATATTTATTTCTTAATTGACTTCCTTAAGCCTTTTGTTAGAAAGGCTAGCAAAAATTAAAAACACAAGCTATGAAAATGCTTCTTCCTAGCCAAGAGAAAATGCTAAGATCTACTGTCATTTTAAAGTTACTTATCCTGAGTCTGACAAAATATCAAGGAAGAACTGGATTATTTCAATTTCATTACGGAAGAGTCGAACTTACTTCCAGGTACAACATAATGTGCATTTGTGCACGGCTTCACAGTGTAATATAGCACCATCACAATGACTACCAAGCAGACAGGAATATATACTTCCATGAACATGGCCACAGAAACAGCAGATTCATCTTTTAGCTGTTTAGGGAATTAGTTACTTATGAAATGATCTTCCCTAAAAACTGAAAGGGAAGAGTCAGGGCTGGCCCAACCTTTTCTATTCTGTCCTGATACTGCTGCATTTCAAAGGGATGTCTGCCATGATTTTCTTCAGTCTCATGCACCTGGGACACTTTTCCCAGAGAAGACAACAAAAATGAGCCTTCTCAATCGAAGCCTTTCTATGAGCTACTAAATCAATGTCACAGGATCTTAAATTCTGTCCTTCCCGTGTACAAAAAAAGCTCAGCTGCTGCATGGTTTATGAAGATCAAGATACAGCTGAACCAAGCCATAATACACATTAACTGACATAGTGACTCCATCCATACAGGTTTGAAGATCTTGAGTAATCTTGCCACCTTTACACACATAATGTAGCTGACATTTCAATTCTATTTGTCTGTGCTTACTATCGAGAAGCTTTACTTGCTCTGATATGCAGAACTGAATAACCCCATGCACAGCCTGGGGATATCTATCTTAATATTAACACCAATGGCAGCTGTACTTCCACATCAGGGAAATAGATCCTTCTGGTCTGATTCTAATCACCAAATGGCTTTAGAACCTGCAAGCTCCAAGCCATGGAGAAACATTTACCAACATGCCACCAGTGTAACTTCCCTCATCTCTCTCTGCAGTCAGCAACCAAAGCCAGGTGATTTAAGCCCATGAACACAGTCTACCAATTTTCTCCAATTCCAGCAGCTCACTGCCTGTGGCAGGAGAACTCAGTACAAAATCTCATTATGCTGCCAGCATATATCCTTTCTTCAGGACACAAGGCTGATAAACACAGGAACAAGGCTAATAGGGACAGATTTGGCATCTGCAACTGTGACAGTATCAGAAAACCAAAGATCTGAGTGAAAGAGCCAAACAAGGGTCATACATTTCAGTAACTAAGGAACAGAAAAAAACCCAACCACCAAATATAAGGAAAGCTTTACAGAGAAGTTTATGATCATATGCCCAAGTTAAACACTTACTGTCTACCTAAGGCCTACACGCACACTCAAGAAACAAAGAGTAATAATATTTCAGGTATGTTTCAGCACTTTTTGCTGATAGAAGAGGTATCTTCTGCTACAACTAATCTTACTTTCTGTCTTCTAGAGCTAATGAAAGAAAATTCTTGTTGCAAGAACCGTTGCTGTACCAGACCTCTATCACTCAAAGGCCTGGGTTAATTGAAAACTCGTCTCACCTGTGAAGGGAGTCTCTTGCCTTTTGCAAGGGGTTTGAAAAAGTACTAACAATCTGGAATTTGCCAAAACCTTTCAGCCTGGCCTCCTCCACCCCACTCCCTACACCCACAAATCAAAAGCACCAAAGACATTAAAAACAAGGCCAGGAGGCCAGTTTGGAAAAACCAGACCTAGAACAGATAAAAGTATATTTGAGAAAATATATTACGATGGAAGATATCCAGTATTTATTGAAGAAAGAAGTTTTTTACTATCCTAGAGCTTTTCTGCCAGTGGATTTTTCATCTCCTAGCATCGTGGAGCAGTGATGTTCTTGATTTTGCAAAGAAAAAAGTTTGGTTTAGAATAATTCATGGCTCTTCCCCCTCATCCTCCAACATTTATTAATCCTTGGTGGATTAAAAAAAGCAGAATAAGGAGAGACTTCTCTGTATGTAGTTCAGAAAAGTTATGAAGGAAATATTGAGACTACTTCCTCCTTGACAGTTTGGGGAAAAAACAAGTAATTTGTCCTGGTTAACAGTACACTCTATTTCTGCTCATTCTGAGAGATTCTATTGCATTGGAAATCACAGCAGTCATTATGACTCTACACAAAATAGAGGGGTTCTGAAAACTGTTATTACTTTATTTTAGTAGATGATATATGAAAACACAGATATTCACTTCTCCCACCAAGCCCTTTTTTTTTTTTTGGCAAAATCACAGGACATCTAACTTAACAAGAGAGCCATATAAACCATGGAAGACAAACAGCAGTGTCTTTCACTGATTAGCAACCTTGACAGTTGTGCATATGTCCCCCTGCTCAGGTACGGACCGATACTTCTGAATATGCAGATATTTAACACCTGGCAGTATTTAGCTCAGCTTTTCCTGCATTGGTGTCTTTATTTACCAGAAGGGAGCAGCAGCAGAGAATACTCACAGCTTTTGCAAAGACCCCCATAAGCTCTGGGAACTGATGTGTCAGGAGGGCAAGCATGGCTGTGAAAGAACAGAGTCCAGCAGTGAAGAGGATGAAGAAGGGAAGCTCTTTCTTGGGGTAAACTGAAACTTCATGAAATGCTGTAGAAAAAGATATGAGAAGGGGAATGCATTATACATTGAAAAAAATCATAACACAACACCAACCAAAACAGAACCAACGTTCTTACATAGTTTAAACAACCAGAGACACACAAAGGTGCTTTTGAAGGAAGAACAACATGGAAGGTCTGAAACATCTAAGGACATTTTCGTTGTGTCAGTTGTCTCCGCCAAGTAATTATCTCTAAAGATCAGATTTCTGGTTTGCTCTGCTGCTATGTACACGCTACTTTTGCCTTCCTTGTGTCAGCACTAACTATAGTGCAGCTGTGCAACAGCTAATCCCAGAAAACAGGCTTAGAAATAAACATCAATTTTTAAAATGTAGATCATTAACTAACCCCATGGCTGCATGTTTGCTAATGCTGAGACACACAGAGTGCAGAAACATGTGCCCAGGAGCAGCAGAGAGCCCAACCATACAGAAGCATTGCTGCAGACCTGTTTAAGCAGGCTGTAGAACTACAGCCTTTGTAACTGTAAATTCTGAGTGTTTAATCTGCAGAGCCAAGAAAAATTATCCTAAAAGTAGGACATAAAAGCATGCATTTTAAAACCTGGAAATTAAATGAACAGTGAATTTTTAAGATGTTTGTTAATATACACTGATGGGAATACAGAAATTTCCTTGACTCTGGTATAAAAAATCCTTCACTGGACTTTGGAAAAAGCAGCACTGAGATGACTAAAAGGGTTAGAAGAGGATAATAAATATTTTACCAGAAGGATATATCCCTTAAACTTTTCTGGCAGCGCAGACTCAAGGTGAAAATTTGTCTGGGTTGGCAAAAGGTTGGGTGGACTCTTACCTGTCTGTTTCACTCCAGTCTACAGTTTAGAGCTACAGTTAAGATAAATGCAAACTTTGAAACATTTGTTTCTCATATAGGACCAGCCTTAAGGCTTCCCATATACTCAAATCCTATGGCTATTTACATATATGAAACATTACTCTTCCATTTTGCCTACTTTCTCTGCTTCAGTGAGCAGCTCTCATCTCATTGTACTTGCAGACAACATAAGCACAGGGTAATCCAGCAACATGGCAGGATAATATTCATGACTGCATTCATACAGAGTGGAGTGGTTCTCAAAACCAAAAGCAGCAATTCATAAGAGTTTAAATTCGAATATTAAAAACTAAAAATATGTATGACTCTTGAGTCTGCTAGTTTGATCAGTTAATAAAACAAAAGTAGAGATAGATTACAACTTCTCTTTGATTTAAAAGAAATGTAGAGATCAGAAATACCAGATCATGGACTTTATAAATCTAGGATCCCCACGCTTTTCGTGCACTTTCTTGCTTTTCCTGTCTTTCCACACAGGCTCAACCCTGCTGTTCCAGTCTGTTATCCAGTCAGGGAAAAAGTTTTGTAATTATTGTTTTTAATTTGGAGAGCCTATCAGTTTGTTGTGTTCTGATATAGTTTCAGCTGACTCTCCCATAAAACACACACAATTAAAGGGTGTGGGCAGGTATGCAAAACCCCTGCAACCCACCTGTGTCTGCCACGGTATGCTAAGCCCTTCCCTGCTCTACCCCAGGAGATTTTGCAGGGAAAAGCATTTCCTAACTGCCAGAGCAGAACACACTGTCTGCATACGCTGTTAAAGAGTCCCTGGCTTCTAACATTTGACAAGAACGATTAGTTTTGCATCTAAAAAGAGAACGCTGAGCTATTCTGCATGACTTTGTCATTCCTAAATCTCCTGACACTCCACCCTCCCCAGCTCAGCATCCCTCTGAGTAAAGCAAGCAGAGCACTCTGAGAGGTGTTGTTATAATTAGGATGATTATAATGGGGTGGGGAGATATTGTCAATTGCCAAGGATTTCTGCGTAATATCAGCAAGAATGTGCTGTGAAGGAGAGACTCAAAACGAGTGGATTTTCGCTGTATTATTCTCACCTAATGTTTACTCCTGTAGGCTTATAAAAAGAGGCAACACATTTTTCAGCCCAGACCAGAGAGGTTCTGAATGAAAGACCACAGAGGGTGCAAATGCCCTCAAAACCAGCCTTCCCAGCAGAAGCAGGCTTCATTTTACTTGTTCCAGAACAAATTTATCTTTATTCCTTCTTCGGGAGAGAGGAGGTGAGGGAAGATCTTCTTCCTTAGATCAACTTTTATTTGCCTCCTCTGCCCTGACTCTGCAAACTTGTGTGTGTTCCACTTGTGCTCACACAGAGTCCCACTGAGAGAACACATGTGGCAATGAAGAGTAACTGCAAGATTGGCTGCTTTGGCTCTTCCTCTGCTTCACTGCATGCACTGCAAGGAGTCTCATTAGCTTGGACTGTAACACTTCCTGACGGCTGGATCTCTCTTTATATCTGTATCTGGCACTTTTGGCACTGTTGGCACTTTCCTAATACACACCATAAACCCACATAAAATTGACTGAGTTGACTACACATCAATCTCTTCATAATAGTACACACACCATAACACAAAGAAAACCATTTCTTGCTATTTAAGACTGCTTTTTGGGAAATGGAAGCACAACCTGTCACGAATACTAGCTGCATTAACGATCCAGCTGTCCTCAAGCAAGTTGGATCTTGCCTTGGAATTCAAGTAGCTAGTGTGTCTACCAAGGATTAACAAGGCTGTGACACTGTGTTGTTGGTTTGATGGGACGTTAATCTACATGAAAGATCAGTGTCTTGGCAAGAGAGAATAGCAAGATCAAACTGATTTGTATCTCTTTGGTAATCTCTCTCCCTGTCCATAACCTGTCAAAAGTGAAAAATACAGCTAATTGTTACGAACTATGCCGAGGAGCTGCCTCTTGAACCATCACAGAAGCTCCAGAGGCTCACTGTCAATCTGGTTATTCTAATCCAGTGTGCTCAATTTAACAGGCATCAAGGTGCTGCAAGACTCAGGTAAAGAATTCTCCGGTTTCAATGGTAAGAAGAAAAATGTTGAACATACATGGTAGTAGTTCTCTATCTGCAGTTTCTGTACAAATAGGGTAAGGGTAGAAAAGATGTCCTTTTTCCAATGGATAGGGGATCATTCTGAAAGCTGAAAAGAAAACACAGTGCATAAGTTACTGTGAGTGTGGCAGTCATACTTTAATATACTTGCAATTCTGAAAAACAAGCATAGGCAAAACATTTATATTTGGTTGCAAACAGCATTTAAATTGCTTAATGAAATGCCAAAATATAAATCTACATTGAGCTTTTAATCACAAAACTCCTATGCTTATTTTTATTCTTGAGACAATGTTCATGAATGTCATGTGAGACCACACTACAAGGACATACAAAAATGTTTGTATAATCAAAGCCCATTATACTTCCAATTTCATAGCCAAATTTACACATTTTGTCTTAGGCTTTTAGGCTGCAGAATTTTTAAATTTCAGGGGAAAGAAGTGTATTTGATACAACAGGTATAGCCTACAAAAATGACCAGCCAAGCCTGTAAATTCAGATCAATACTCACAGTCTCTATGCATCAAGCATAATAGAAGTTTTTCATGGAAAAAATATACTACTCTTTTTCCATCACACTCCAGCAAGCCAGGTAACACTGATGACATGAGCTCTGAGGACCAGTTTTCCCACACAGTCATGTTTTCATTTTCTATTTGGCAATCAAAGATTAATACTAAATTATTAAACCCAGGTTCCTCTCTTACATTCTTTCTAAATGCAGTGGATCAAGTCAGGTTTCCAATATAAATCTTCAGGTCATGGATTAAATAATACTTAATCTTATGAATTTTTAAAATTGAAAATAATAACAGAGAGGGAGGGAAATGGATTACTAAATCTTGATGGTGCTGATGTCATAGGCCATCTGAGTGTGGTTTATGGAAACATCAGAATACTTGACTGAAATATAGCTTTGCAATCAAGGCATCCTTTTCCATTATCCTATATATTATTTTCACTGTTAAAATGTCATCAACATGTTATTCTCACTACTCCTATGAACATCAGTCACTGAAGCAATATTTTCCCCAACAGATGTCCTAGAAGCACTGTGCACTTTAGTTGTTAGGTACAGCCCACTGCCACACAATGACACTCCATTATCTCTTGCTCACAAGGCAACTTTAGAACTGGTTTAAATACACAATCCCCCAATATTTTCAGCTATGCACACTGCATTTGAAATTATGTTAGCCGTACTTTTTGTGAAATTATATTATTGTATTTTTTCTTGATTGCTACATTTAAAGCAATAGTAAAGAAGGCAGAGATCCTGAGATTGTAAACCAACCTGGGCTGTAATGCTCTTGCAGTATTAACCACCCTTCTCCATAGCAACCCAAAAAGCCAAGCACAAATACAATAATCCAGGCTGTGTATGGTCTTAACATACAAAAATCCTGAGTGTCTGTACAAAAACATATGTGGAATGATGTTCAACGCTCATTTCTTCAAAATCCCTACCACAAGTTTTTCCTTCCAATTTGGCTTAATATTGAAACAATCAAGCCTGCCTTACCCTAAGCCACAGTAATATCAATATTTTAATCAAAATTAAATGGGAGGTAAAGATGTTGCTTTTACAAAACAAGTGAAAAATGTCTGGATAGATTTTAGTGAATTTAAGCAATCATCCTTGACATAAAACCAACTATGGAATATTTACAGCAAAACAGCTTTATTTAGCAAGGAAATGCTCTGGTTCAACTGGGTCAGTTTGTGTTTATGTAAGTAGTTCTCTGCCTTACTCCTACAGTATTATCTGATCCTATTTTACATTAATTGACTCAGGTAGCACAAAGGCAGTTCGCCACTCACCCATGTACTTGCTGCAAGAGCAACTGGAGTGTTTGGGAACTCCTAGGTCTCTCTTCTTCATGCAAACAGTAGGAATTTTGACACAAATTTAGAAACCAACAGTGACAAACCATCACCGTGGACACTTCCGAAACTTGGTTACACTTGAAACTACAGACCTTCTGTACAGAGAGACTGGCCCAAACACAGTGGTGGCACTTGGATTTTTATAGTTATACTATTAATAAAATACCTACAAACATCTAGAAAGAAAGCAAGGGCAACTGGCCATGTATTATACGTAGACTGTTGGTTAAAACTAGTACTTAACTGCATTTAATTTCTCCGTCATGTCTTCACTGGTTTTCACTTACAACTAAGCAGAGATGCCAAGATATGGACCAAACATTATAATTATTGGACTAGACACTGTGAAACCATTAAAACCCTTTGTTGTCTTCATGTGTGCGCAAAATTTGAACAAAATTTTTGAGGACTTGTGCACTGTTCATATTTTTCTGAAATCACTGTAGAAAATGAATTATGGATTTTTCTGCAGAAGTTATGCAATGATACTCATTTACATCTTTACAGGCTATTATACAGCTATTAGCTAATAAAGTACGTGTTCAGATTGCTGAATGTGGAGATAAGAAGAAGGGGAATGTAGTTAGATGAGAATGCCCTACATTGCCTTCAGGCACAGATGAGTCGATTTCTTAAGTGGCAGGAAGACTGCAGGGCAGCCAGACTCCTGTGCCAAAAGCTGGTCCTGGTATAAAACCCTTTAGGGGCTCCCCAGCCTGACAAAGCAAAAGATCTGTTCAGGATTCCCTGCAAAATACTGCTTTGTACGGATGAAATAATGGACCCTGGGCTATAGGACTTCTGCAATAATCCATAAGAGAAGGAACGCCACGTAAAAGCAAACCACTGAAAATAAGCCATGGGGAATGAACCTATGACAGAGAAAATAATAGACTGGGAGAAATGACGGGAGAAGAGCTAGCAGATGTGACAGAGAACAGTGCAGCAGAGCAAACCCCAGGCAGTACTGGTATGGATTACTGAGCAAGGTGTTCTACACACCTAGAAATAAAACCAGTACATCCTCAGGGAGCCTACATTGCAAATTAGGCAAGTTCAGGTCATTTCATACTGTAACTGAGATAGTACGTCACTTTTACATTGGAGGTGTTAAGTGCATTTCTGTAGGAATTATCATGGTAACAAAATATCTTTTCTATCAAAGCTAAATGAGTACAAGAAATGGTGCAACACACACACACACAAAAATGATTGTAGTAACATATACATAGTAACATATGGAGAGGATGAAAAAGAACAATAAAGTAGAGCATAAAAGGGGAACTAGATTACATAAAGGAAAAATTTGCATCTGAAAAAAGTCCACAAAGGCTGATTATAAATTGTACTTTTAAATTCTCTGAAACCTGGTAAAAAACACATCTCAAAGACAGAATAAGATCTATTAGAAGGTTAGTATATGACCTTTGGAGGTCATATACTCCAACCTCCTACTCAAAGCAGGGTCATTTCCAAGTTAGGTCAGATTGCTCAGAACTATGTCAAGCTGAGCTTGGAGTGTCTCTGGGGCTGGAGGTCCCACAGCCTATCTCAGCAATCTGTTCCAATGCACCACCACTCTCACTGTGAAAATATGCTTCTTGGGTCTGGATTAAATTTCTCTTGTTTGAACTTGTGTGTATTGCTTCTTCTCTTTATGCTGGGCCATTCTGTGAGGACTGTGACTCCCTCTTTCATATGATCTCTCTGTTGGGTGGTGGAAGACAGCAATTGGATCATCTCTTTGCCCACCATAAGTCTTCTCCAAAACCAGCTTCCTCAGCATTTTGTCCTGCATCACATATTCCAGTCCCCTATGCATCCTAGTAATCCTTCACTGAACTCACTCCAGTTTGTCAGTTTAAAAAAAGTCATAAAGTACAGTATTGCTTTACATTACACATTAATATATACCTGTCTATCAGGTACACTCATAATTTCCAAATATCAAAGCATTCCCAGAATCACAAAATGGTGTGGGTTGGAGAGACTTTAAGGTCGTCAAGTTCCAACTCCCCTGCCATGAACAGACCAAGTTGCTTGAAGCTCCATCCAACCTGGTCTTGAACACTTGGAGGGATGGCGCATTCACGACTTCTCTGGGCAACCCGTTCCAGTGCCTCACCACCCTTATTGCAGAATATTGTTTGCTTATGTCCAATATGAATATACTCTCAGTTTGAAACTACTCATTCAAACAATGACAAACAAATCTCTACAACTGTGGAATGAAAGAAGGTGAATTATTATCCCCTTATCCATGAGCAAGAAAATATGTCTCCAAGAAGTTGGGAAATTTTGTTCAGTATTACACAGCAAACACAATACAAGACTTCAAACTCCTTTTTCTCATTAAATGAAGTTTGTATTTTCAGTTCAAATTTCAAATATTTCAATTCTGGTGAGGATGTAACCGGTGTCCAAGATTCTCACATACTATACTTCAAAAAAAACATTATTTTTTTCATGACATTCAATAAAAATATTTGATTAGCTCCTTGTAAGAAAGAGGATTACTTACTGCCTTCCCATGTACAGTGTAAGAGGTTCAATGCCCCCTCTACTCTTTTCCAGTGTTGAAGATGAAAGAAAGCATATGCTATTGCTTCACTGTCCCCTCTCTTCAGAATATGTTCAGGGGGCAGAATTAGGCTTTTCATTTCTAGTAGATACTGAAATAAAAAATAAGAGCACAATTATTGCAGAGGTAATACAAAACACAGAAAGCTGACTGCAATTCTATAATGTACACTGAAAGTTCTATTTCCCTAAAGTACTTTCTCTCATAAGTGTTTCATCAAATGTGTAACATCACCAACTGCACTTGAAGACAACTATTGAATTGCTCCCAAAGACTAAGATATGCTGTCAGATGGTTCTGCTCTTCAGCAGTAGTATGGGGACTACAGAGAAATTCAAAATGAAACATCTCTTTTACTGAAGGAGATGAAAAAAAGGGCTCAAAGCAGAAAGTGTAATTTAATTACAATAGCTTTTTAAATAAAAGTGTTTATAATAAAATGAAGAAGACTTAAAGTATTTTGATGCACAAGGTCTTTCTATAAGGAAACACACAGCACTCATGGTTTGCACGTAGGTTGCTGCATTTACTGCATTGCCATTAACTGGCTGCTAAGGTCTATGAATATGCAAGCCTGGCAGCCACCTAAGTAGCTACTAACAAGTTACAAAGTAAAAATGTTACAAAACGTAACAAATTCCTGATTTCCCGGGGTGGGGTGAGGGTAAACGTACAGGAACTTCAGGCTTGCTACTTGAAATAGTTGTTGGATGTGTTACTATAATGAAAAGAACCACTGATTAAACCCACAAGCAAGTTTCACGGAAAATTTCCCCATAACTGGCTTTCCCCCCAGCAGAAGCAGATGAAACACAGAAAGGGTTCATGTCACAGGAGAAGATAGGGGTCACAGACATTATTCAAGCAGGTGGTTTTTCCTCCCTCTTCAATCCATGAACTAGACTAACAGTTAACTGGACAGACAATGCACACCAGTTCAGCAGACATCTCATCACTGGTGTTACTACATTCCAGTTAGTGGAGGGGAAAGAAACAGCAGAGGGGAAAGATATACCCCTTGTTATATGCCCCTTGTTGGCATCCTTTACAGGAAAAGGAGTTAACAGACAGAAAACAGGCTGCTCAATCAGCTCCTGTCTGTCAGTTCTCCTCAGGAGTGCAACATGTCCCATCTGTGTGCTGACTGCTCTTCCACAGCACAGGGAAACTGTCGCTCTCTTCCAGGATGCCCAAGATCAGAAGTTCTCCCCACCAGACTGTTCAAGTTAACACAAAAGGCATCAGGTGAGTCAGGCCCTAGTGCAAGGTTGGGAAAGCAAAGTTATAGCTAATCAATGGCAAAGAAGGAGGGAATGTGCAGCCCCTCCATTTCACCCTGTGCTACAGCCTGGTCTGGAGAGAGGAGGACTGCAGGACCTAGGGACTGACAACTTCCTAGTGCAGGCGCCCATGAGGAGGCAACCTGGCACCGGAGGTGGAAGGGAGGCATGGGTGGTGTCAGCCTGCACAACTCCTGATAAATGCTGCCTTTTGTGAACAGGACGTGCTGGTGCAGAAAAGAAGGCAGAAGAAAGGAATGAGGATTGAAAGTCAGCCTTGTGGAAAGGCAGAGAAAAGGGCAGAGGGAAATGAGCACCAATAGCAGGTGTCACCTGCTAGAGTTTGTCACCCCTTTGTCTGAAGAAACTGTCAAGCAGGTAAAAGATTTGGAGAGCTCATAATCGAAACAGGAACTGTCAACCCTGGGAAACAGATAAATACTTCAAAGAGGAGACAGAAATCACATGTTTCTGATGTGGGTAACAGTATTTAAGGAGGAGAAACTGAATTAGCAGTGGGAGTAAATGAGTGTGATACCTGGATTTTCCCTAAAGCCTTTCAGAAAAGTCTGAGAGAGCTGCAGAGCAGGAGGATTAATGGAGGAAGCTGCAATTTAGTAGGCAGTCCAGGGGATTAAGGGTGACAGAGAGAACAGAATAAAGAGCTGACAAGAGGGAGGGAGCTGCCAGGCTTACACGGATACAGCAAACATTCACTGCCCTAATGAATGCCTCACCCTTTTAAAAACACATACTATACCTTTTGAGCAGAATGGAATACAGCTGCAAGAGCTGCAGGTTTCTACCTGTTTTAATAATTTAGAACATACCTCTTATTTCCATATTTTCTGCAAAATTAAATGAGAAAGTAAGTTCTCAATATTCAAATATTTCAACCAAAGGAAAAAACATAAACAAATCTAATGACATGGCACTATGTGTAGGGAAAGAAAAACCAGGGAGAATTGTCATATTTCTAGGAGCATTCAGAAGCAAACGTGTTATTTTAATTCTTATATATTGCTTGTTATCATCAATTAAAAAGAAATCAAGTGGATATACCAGATGGAAGGATATATCTTGACACTTACAAATCAAGCTTAGTCCTCACTCAGTTATGTTGACTTTTCAGTCTGCATTTTTCTCAGTTTCAAAAAGAAACTACTTTTAAAACTTGCTCAGGCCAAAAATGTGAAACACTCCTCCCTCATTACTCTATCACAGCTACCTTCCCCAGCAAAAAATCCATAACCTGGTTTGGAGATATTCAGGAAGACTCACACACAGAGTTGATAGGTGGCTCAAGACTATGTGTGACTCATAATTGTTTTTATTTTATGCATAAATGTCAGCCACACATTTTGGGCACACAAACTGTCAATTAATTTATTCTGGAAGCATTTCCAGCAGGAAGACTGAGTGTACACAGCCCCAGAGAGATCTTGTCTGGAACACTTTGTACAGTTCTCATCAGACACTTCCCAAAACAAAAAAGATCAAATTTCTCAAGTACACAAAGAAATGGCTTTGGGAGATAGCACTTGAAGGCTTCCATCTACTTAACTTCTCTGAACATAAATAAAGGGTACCAAAGCGCTACCTAGCTGTAGGTAGGGCTTGCTTATTATGGAAGGAGAGATACGGCTGTCCATGAAAATTAGGATGGTCTTGATGTCCTGGAATATCATATCCATTGGTGAACTGCTGTATTTTCAAGGAGAGTTCATGGGCCCACCAGAGGGAATTTGGGTTCCTGGAAGTTTTGCTGGCAGGGCTAACGGTCTACCTGGAGATAGCATAGCCAAAGGCAGCCCCATTTTATGGTAACTGCAGGCTACTGGTCCCAGACCTTTCAGAGGCAGGACTTAGTCCCAGCAATCTGCTGGGTTTCTAGCAGGTTGTCTGTGAAACCAACACAGTCCCCCTGAAACATTTTGTACCAGACAAACAGACGAATTCCAGTCAAATGAATTGAATTAAAAAAAAAATCTTTCTTTAAAAAACATCCAATGAGCTGCAGTCCTCATGCTGCCCATATAATGTGTGAACTACAGACCTGATGGACTACTCCATGCAACAAACATCTCCAGCTCTTGGAAAAAAATCAGCTAAAGACACCTGACTGTAGTTTCCAAGAGGCTGCTCTTGTGCTTCATCAAAGGTACTACACCAGACAGGTGCAGTCTTCTCTTCAGCCACCAAAGACTTCAGGGTGGGAATCTTACTATTCATATCTCTAAATTTCCAAAGGCCTTATTACAGAACACAGCTCTTGTTGACACAGGACTAAAAGGGACACAAAATCCAGTCACATCACTAAAATTCACACTAGTAACCTACGTCTCTTGACAGACTCCCTATTAACTAACTCCTGACACACTGGCATCCACTCAGATTGAACCACAACCTTCACAATTTAAGTAATAAAATTTCAATACCTTATCAATCCTTTGAACACACAGGGAAGAGGGGAGCCCTCTGTCATCCTGACAGAGCTCTGAACCCAAGCATGGTTCCACTTCAGAGGGAGAATCAAATAACAGGCTAAATAAGAAGCCTAGCTAAGAGCTAGGCATTCATGGAGGAAATCTAGATGGTAAGACCAACACATATTCAACTCCATTTGTTTTTCAGGAACAAATGAAGAAATTTAACTAGAACAAGAACTAGAATGCTGTCACCATCTGGGCTTATCATATTCCTTTAAAAATGAACCAGCTCAGAAATAATCAGCCAGAATGATCTCTTCACTCTTGTGGCCAGTGACAGGACTTGTGTTGAGCACTGGAACAGGCTCCCCAGTGAAGTGGTCACAGCACGACGCCTGACAGAATAAGCTTCTGGACAATGCTCTTGGGCACGTGGTGTGACTCTTGGGGATGGTGCTGTGCAGGGCTGGGAGCTGGACTTGATGATCCAACCCTGGCATTTTCTCTGATTTGATGATTCTATGACCCAGCCTCAATGAAGTTAGAAGCGAATGCTGGAGTTGCAGAATGATTTCTGTCATCATGAGATAGCTCAATCAGCCCTTTGCCACTGCATTGTTCTGGCTTGGAGTTTTTTTTTGGATTGTCTTTTTTTTTGCTTTTTCTGACCTCTCTCTTTTCTCCCTCTAACCTAGCCTTTTTTGTCAAAGACCTGTATTTAGAAGTTACAACAAGTGTAACAGTAGTTTTCATGTGCTTCTATAGAGGGCTTCTGGGTCGGTCACACGACATTGGGATAGGTACAGCTCAGCTACAGCCATTCTGTACACACACAGGAACGTCTTTTAATGAGCATTTGGAGAATGACAAGGGACCCTGTATACATGAAATGCAACAGGGTGGAATTTATACTTCTCTTTCTCAAATCGATTGAGAATACATTATTTATTTCACAATATTGACAGCTCTCTGGCTCCTAATTCTCTTCTGCTGGGAGTGCTTTTAGCATTCCACATTACTTCAGTGACCTTCTATAAAATAAATCAACCTAACTCAGGCAGGTTTCCTTCTTTTCCTCAATTGTGCAATTCAACTCTGAAATTACAGCTCAGGTCGCAAATAGGCAACAGTCACTCCTGCACCTGTGACAGCATCCCTCCAGGCCAGAATATGAGAATTTAACATTGTTTGAACAGGAACTCTCCTCCTCCCAGTGGGCTGAACAGCATAAGCTTAAGAAAGTTCCAAAATACTGGTTTCTACATGCCCAGTGAAGCCACTTTTAGGTCACCTTTCAAATTCTCATTGAATTGATGGTAATATTTAAAAAGTTTGGCCTTTTTGCTGGAAATACAACAAATCACTGTATCACTGAAGAGTTAAAAACTCTCTCAAACATATCTCAAATAGTTTCTCTGTAATATCATGGGGTGTGTGGAACAGATTAATTTCCCATCTGGTCTATGAATTTGTTTGCATTATTTGTTTCTATTAGCAACTACAACTTACTAGAAACCACACAAGCATATGGACACAGTTCTTACTAAAGAAAATCAAAATAAATAAGGAAAAAAAGAGAAGGGATGCAACAGAGAACAGACGAATCTTTAAAAGTGTTTAAGTCAATGGTTTGTTACATCCTTTTAAGAGACTGTTTATAGACAAAACTGGCATTTCTTAAAGTAATATCAATATTTAAGTTATCTGATTGAAATGCAGCATACTTCAGCAGAGACTCTCTTCAAATCAACTCAGCTCCTGGCTTACATACCAAACCCACACAACTGTGTGCAGGACATACTTTTGTCTCACTTTTAGCAATCAGATATACAGACCATCATCTGTTTTCTCTTTAATGAATACCTCTGGTCTCATATATCACAGAAAAGAGAGGGGTGCTTTACAGGAGAAATTTGAATGAAGGGAAAGAGCTCTGCAAATCAGTTCAGGAAGGGTGTTCCACAACTGAGAAATGTCCCAGAGACAGCTGTGGTAGCTTATCAGCATTAGCTTTTTATAGTCCTGTTACACACAAGCAGGGAAGCCCCAAACACTTATAAATAATATTGATGAAGTTGTGTGTCTGTGTATGCATATACTTTTCCCCCCAACCACTCCACAAATTGTGTACTCTTCATGATACAGTATGTACATACAAACCCCTCTGGAATTACAGCTGCAGTGGCAATACAACCCTCTCCATTTAACTCCTAAATTTTTGTGCAGTACGTTAAATAATTTGTCACATTTGTAGTTTATTTCTTCCTCACTCTGAACAAAAGACTCATTAACGTTTAAATCCTAGAGAAGCTCTGAACACACATTAGTTTTGTGGCCCTGTTAGATTTTTTGTGATGCTGCTTGCTAAAACTTATCCCCATTTCATTAAAAACAAATGGGATATGACTTCAATTACAACTGAGTGGAAATTGAGGTGTAATATCCACACTGCATAAAATTATAACCAAAAACGTACTTTCACACCTTAATATCCCTTAGCTTGTAGCAGAAGGAATGAGTGTGAAATCAGCACTGCTGTATATTACTCTGTATTAGGCTATTCTGTTTTAATGTTAACATATTAACTAAAAGAACCTCTGGAGTCTGCTCCTATTACTACCTTGTTAGCCTTGTAATTTATGTTTCACAAAGGTTTTCAATTTCAGAGTGTCAGACTTGGAAAAACAGAGGGAATGAATTAATAACATGAACTTAAGGAGAATGAGGACTAGAATTTCTTTAAATCAAAAGTAGAGAAAATAACATAGAATCTGCATTTCAGACATGGGCATACTTGTCAGAGAGGAAATTCAGCCTTTTATTGAACAGCCACCCAACCAGAAGCTGGCTAGTAAGAAGGGGGTCATAAAGGATGAATGAAAGTACTGATCTACAAGAAAAGCAGGATCTCGGAGGTCTGGAAGTGCAGAGGTTATGGAGCAAATGCCACAACTTACAGTAACATGGATTTTGAGAAGGAGGTCAAACCAAAGAACATCAAGGTCTTAAGTATAAACAGAAACAGAAAAAGTAAAACGTAGTAAATGAAGACTTGGCCTCAGTTTCATGGCAGTGCAGAGCCTGGAGACAATAGCAGGATGGACATTGGGAGAATGCACAGAAGTGCAGGCCAGTGCACCAACTACCTCTGTCCCTGAACACTGAATAAACCAGTCCCAGAAACAGCCAGACTAGCAAAACTGACCTAAAGCAACAAGGTATCCACTCAGAGTAACTGATGAGAGACATAGATGTAAAGCCATTTATTTAAAGAGGATGGAAACACTGTGTGCTAAAATGGGAATGTTAGCATGCAAACTGTTAAAAGAGATTGTGATGGAAACAATTATCAAAAGCATGGAGGTAAGTGAGGAAAATGGAACAGGCTGCCAAGGACTGCTCATGACAGGCTAAACTGGTATTTTTCCTTGGAAAGATGTCTAACTGGGCTTCAAGAAAACATTTAGAAAGGTTCACCCTGAATAGGACTGGACTAGAGAGTTACACTGGCAACTGGGCAGAAGAGAAATACCAGTGGTTGTGTTGTTACAATAACCATTGGAATGGAAGAAAGTAAACAGAGAAGGCCTGCAATGAAGCTTTATTTAATATTTTCATTTTATAGTACGGCACAAAAATAGAAGCTCAGCTAATAATACAAAAGGACTCATCTCACCTAAACTTTGTTGTCTAAAAATCAGGCTTTTACTGGAAAAGAGTTGCTCCTTTCATAGTCAGTGTAGAAACATAGAGGAGGAAAGGTCTGTCTAAAGAACTGTCTAAGACAGTTCATTCTTTCCACTGCCTGTAGATGAAATCTAGATGATTTTATTAAGCAAACAGCCTAAGTTTCAGACAGCTACACCATGCTATTTAATAGTTGGCATAACAGACAAAGCTCACAGAGAAAACATTTAATTACTGCAATGCATGAGAATTAACTTTCTGCAACCCATGTGTTCATATGGAAGGGGTTTTGGGTTTATCTTGACCAGCCTTGGTGTTCAACTGTACCTAATGAACAGGCTCCCTACATTAACACATCCAAGTTTTCTGCTGCTTACTTTCAAAGGGCAATACTAGCCCAAAGGTTTGTGGGGTGAAGTTCACAGGCTAAAAAGGTCCAGTGGCCAAAAAGCATCTGCCTTTAGCCTTAAGCAACCTCTTGGCAACATTCTTATGCTGAGATACAAACCCCAGAGAGCAGGTATGGGAATTAGAACATAAATCCATTTTTTTTACTTTGTAGTTCTCAGCAATTCTTCATCTTTGAGCTTTATATTCTCAGAACTTAATGACAGGTTGCTGCATAAGGAATTACTAATGCAACTTATATGAAGCACACTATGAACTCCAAAGATAGGTTCTTTTGTACAGCATGCCAAAAACATATTCTTACATATAATCATGAAAAGAAATAAAATATGCTACTTTGAACTAGAAGATCTTTAATGACTATTTTGCAAATAATAATAATCTATCTTTATGCATGGTCTGCCTGCAGCACAGCATTTGGTGCAATCCACTTCAGCTAAAATTTCAAGTTGCACAGTCCTGAATGAGACATCGCAAATGAAAAAACTGTGCATACTCTCAGCTTCTTTATCCTTCCATTGCTTCTCTCCTTTCCACAAAATCACTCATTATTCTAACACAAAAACCAGGAGTTATATCCTCAGCAGTGTTAGAGCTACAACAATGTTTTCTCAATACTCACTTTTGGCACATGTGGATTAAATTCTACTGCTCTGTGAATAGCTTCTACTGCATTCATCTCTGCAGTACTCAGCCCTCGCCTTGAGGCAGCCTCTGGAGAAAATCTGTAAAAGCAAAGAAACAAACACATTAGCTCAGAAATGCTAGTAAGAAAAAGACAGAAAAGGAATCTAGAACATGGGCCCATGTAACCAAACTGAGTAATTTTCCTATGCTCTCCAAACTTCCATAGCAAGTGGAAACTCTGAGTGATCTATTACATCAAGGCCAATGAAAATCCCAGCAGAAGCGGAAAGCATGTTTGTATCTAATCATGGCAGAAAGTCAGTTTAAACAGTCCCTTCTCTGTCACTAATCTAAATTTGCTCTAGGTACCTTTCTAATATTCAAGGCAGAAGTTGCAGAAAAAAAAGAAAAGAAAAGAAAAAAAAAAACCAAGACCAAAAAAACCCAAAAAAAAAAAAAAACCAATGCCAAATTATTGTTGGAGGGTTTCTATTAAAAACAGGTTTGGGGAAGTTTTAGGAAGGTTCCCAACCCAATGCCCCTGGGTCAGGTTGGGATGGAAGCACGATGCAGCAGCAGTAGCAGGTGGTCTACTGGCTGCAGCACCATTGAGGGTAGCATGCCCAAACTGTGGGCAAATCATCTGCCCCAGTGAATGAAAAACCAGACCATGCAATCTCTTTCTCACCTCACACCCCACGGCTAACTCCAGAGCTGTACTTGGCAGGCAGACACCACAGGGAAAGCTGTGACAACCTTAGCCCTGCCCTCCCAAGCTGGAGTCGCTGTGTAGGGAGGAAAGATGTTGCAGTAGGTACTGGCGATCTACAGGATAAAAAGAATGAAAGAAAATTACTTAGATCTTGATGTGTACATACACTTTAAAAGCAAAAACTGTCAGGATGTCAGTCAAGAAAATGGCTTTCCACTCCACTTGCTTTTCAACTTTAGGGGACATTCGACCCTCAGGTGCACAGACACAACTCTGCCTGGGATTTGTGTGAAGGCATCCAAGAGCAGAATGGGGATTTTTGAGCTCCATCTCACAAGGAGCTGAGCACCCTTTCAGAGTGGGCCAGTGCTCTCAAGTCCACAGGCATCAAATAGATGTGCTCAGCACCTTGGAAGGTTGAGACCCAAGAGAAAAACATAAAAGGAATGAACAGATATTTGTGTCTCTAAAAATATGAACGTCATCTACCTCTCAGAATCCCTGATATAATAACGCTAAATCCACCTGCCGCTATTTAAATAGATGAGCAGTCTTCCGACAGCACTTGTAAAATGACATTGTTACCAGTGCATTCACATTGAATTATTACCTTTTTGTGGTCAGGTTTACACAAAGTTGAAGAGTTTCAGCCACACAACCCATTTCAGTTGCATCTTCACTATACTATCTAGGAAGCCAAAGCTCACCCAGACAGTATATAAAAAACTGAAACAAGAACTGAATTTATGCTATTTCTCTTCTTTTCTTCTTCCTTCGTATCTGAAGTGCAATGTTTGATCACTACAAATTTTTTATATATAAAGTAATTTTATCAATTTACCACAGGTCTTAATTTTCCTGCTAAACCAGCAGATTGTTAGGGTGTGGGCTCAGCTAAGAAAAATCTTGCGTTAAATCAGGAATTTTGCTGGACAGTAGTTCTTAAGCACTTACTTGTCAGAGACAGCTCTGGCTTTGAGCAGTGCAGCTGTGTAACATATTGTTGCTGATTTTGGTAAACTTATATCTGTTGAAAAAAAAAGGAAAAAAGTAAACATTTGAAAACTTAAAAGCGTGCAGAAAGAAAAGTGTTTGATTGATATTTAAGAGTAAGCATGACATACACAAAATTAGTATGCAAATTCAGAATACTTTCTCATCTTGGGAATTATGCTGCCACATCACATGGATTTTTCAATTTTCACCTGATATACAGGCTTTAAAATGTGTGTTAATGACCTCTGGAACTGCTATTTAAACAGCAACTAGGTTCATTAGAGAACTTATTCAAAGAGTGACATGATAGAGACATAATGAAAGAATTCATTACTCCATACATAAATGTATAGATAACTTGGAATACCTGAGTTTTTCCCCAGTTCACAAAATATCTAAGTAATAGCCGAGGGCTATATTACTCACTCTTCATGTTTTCACTGAGAAGCAGCTGTCTAATATGAGTATGTGGTAGCTATGCAAGTTAAGACAGCTATTCAAGTAATAATGGATTTGATTTGCAAGCAACCAACCAGTAGATTGATTGAAGTTCAACAGTAAAATAAGGTGTTTTGCCTCTTAAGAAAATATTGGACCAAAACACACATTCACCAGACACTCTGGCCATTTTATCCTGTTCCAGAGACACACAGGAACCATAAACCTGACTTAACCCATTAGTTACTTGAATTTTTATGTGTTTTCTACCAGCAAATTGGCACAATGCATTCAAAAGGTAGAGAGAAATGCTGCTTAACAGACTTGAGTGATATATTTGTTCTCACTGTTACAGAGAGTTGACTTCCACATTTTTAATCTCGTGGTGTGACCCTCTGTGACAGGAGATGTCCTGTGCAGGGCTAAGAGTTGGACTCGGTGATCCTTGTGGGTCCCTTCCAACTCTGCATATTCTGTGACTCTGTGATTCTGTAATCTACCCAGCAGTCACATATTGTGACTGAAATATTCCAGCATTAAAAATTTAAAGATTACAGACACACGAAAAAGAAACCTAACCCCAAAAACCAAACCCACTAAAGGTTGGATTCTGCAAACCCTTCTGCACTTGCTGATAACTTCCTACAACAAACAGCAAATACAGAACAGGAAACACAAGGCACTGAAGTAGGTCCCCTGTAGAAGTGAGGAGCAGCTAATCTGACTATTGTTCTAAGAAACTATCTATCCCTTGGTTTGTCATTAAACTTGATTAGAAAGACAAAATTACCATGATAACTTGGTTACTTTAGCATTAACAGACACTTGTTATTTACTGAACTCACGTGCCTTGCAAGACAGGGCTCCAAAAGGGAGTTAAAGCAGACAAGCCAAGTTGTATCTCAGCAGTCACCATCCTTCACTTACTAATAACCAAGCAACCAGGCACAATGTTGTTCAGTTAGACAGAAAACGTTGCCAGAATGACTGAGGCACTTGGAAAAGGCTACCTGTTAAATCCTATTATCTTTTTATGCACTTGCACTTCAAGTATGAGATGCACATATCCTGCTGGAGGCTTCCCTATAATATATTGCAACTATAATTTCACTGGAGTATGTAATTGTAGTGACTAAAATAATTAAAATCGACAGCATGCAAAGCAGTTTGGATGATAGATATGTTAATTACTCCACTAGTAGAAGACAGCTACAGACATAGGCATGAGCACATCTTCAACGACAGGAAGAGAAAATATTTCTAAACACATTCAATAACCCTTTATATACCAAGTCTTCCTTAACACCAGGAGTTAAAAGTTATTTCCAGTAAACAGAAATGCCTTTTAAATCTATTAAAACAAAACAGAGTATCCCAAAACATTATCTTTTAGTAGGCAGTAAGTGTTCCTGAGCTGGAAACATCTGTGCATATAGATTGCAAGACGATTCACAATGAACAGCTGGCATCTGTAAGGAAGGGAAATGTGGTGAGATGAGGTAAGGCTCAGATACACCACATGAGTCCTTTCTGTGGAAGAAATGGGATTTCTCAAAGAATGTTGTGTTGAAGTCTGATCACCCATGGTCAAGAACAACCAAAGCAAACAGAAGTATTGGACTGTTTTTGTGTCAAACCAAATAAAATCAAGACTGAGAGAAGATCCAACTTTCCTACGCAGACCCACATGAATCACCAGAAGAGAAGGGTTGCTTAGGTAAAGGACAATCTTGGAACAAGAATAAAGAGTTCAGAATTAAATTTAGGCTGGAGATTAAAAGAAAGTTTTTGTGAAGTGAACATTTGAGGCAGATTTCCAGGTAGAACAGTGGGGCAAACAAACCAACTAATTCTAGGATGCAGCTTGCTCAGCTCATGGAAGGGGCAGTATCATGCAGGGAATGCAACAGCAGGGGTCCTGATTCACCCAGGAGGCCTCTTCCAGTAGTATGCTCCCAGAGAGCAAGTGGCACTTGTTTGAGGATAATACTCACAGACCCCTAGCAATGGAAGAAATCGATACAAATGTTCATGTTCATCACAGAATCACAGAGTGGCTGGAGTTGGAAGTGAGCTCTGGACATCATCTAGTCCAACTGAGACAGCCCTAATAGGTCCATGCCTGCTTGCTTTCAAAAGTGTTTTTCTTTTCGTTTGCTACATATTAGACCATAAGTATTTGGTCCTGCTATATGCTGGTCTATGACTACAGTACTTTAAAATCCTCATATAATTTAGGCTTCATCTCCAAAACTGCACCCTCATATTTTAGAGAGAGGCATAAACAATTATGTCTGGTAACAACTTGAATTTAGCAAGGGAATCATGTCCAAACTAGCCCTAGGAGATACGTACTCTGTCAGGAACCAAAGCAGAGTTTTAATAAATGACTGTGTTCAGCTCTGTGAGCCATCTGGCAAAATATCTTCACATACACTGTTTCCCACCCTCCTGTGATTACTTGTGGAGCTCCCACAATGTGCTGAAAGATGTGACTGCTATTCTGTTGTCAAATCCATCAGGACATTTTTGCCTAATAGGAACTGATGTGTCAATCTAAAAAAGGCTCACCTTCTTTTTTATTGCTTGTATCTTTAAACAGAATACAAAAATCTAGACTTACTTTATGAGCCTCTTCTTTCAATAAGCCCCAGTCAGGTATGGGGAGGATTGGGAAAGTGAATTCTTATTATTCATTTGCTTCTTAAGCAGTTGCTTATGAGACTGAACTGATGCAAAGATGCTATGGATATGCAGAGTGTGCTATATATAATCTAAAATAGTAATGGATCTATTGTTCTTATAAATGGCAACTAAACAAAAAAATAATGAATCTGGATCTGGAATGATGCTACATCCCCTACCAAGTCATGAGAAGGCTCTAAACATGAAGAGACAGGCATGCTGCAATTGCTTTAGTCATTAATAAATGCAAAAATGTAAGTCACTAATCAGAAATTATTCCCTATTTTGAACAGGTGGTAGTAAGAATTGCTTATGGAAAAGACTGAAAGCACCTTAGCAAATAAATATGTGCAGGCTGGATCAATGATGACAGAAGAGAGATGTAGTCATCTATAAAGACACAAACATTAAGAAAGTAAATTAAGCTGATACAAATGGTTAAAAACAAGAGTAATGTAATAGAAATCATTAAAGAAAAGTATGAGCTGAGCATCATGGGAAAAACACTATCAAAAAGATCTAATATCCCATTAGAACACTGATGGCATTTTCCCACAAAATGTAGTAGAAAACAAGCTGGAGGGAGCACAACTATGAACATGGTGCTTACAAAAACCATTTCCGATTCTCTGTACTTTTGGCATTCTTTCTCAGTAGTGGGAAACAGCCCAATCCAACACACACAGCCCCTATGTTAAGGGCTGGATTTTGGTCCCCTGATAGACTGGGAAGACCATTTCAGCACATACAAGAAGGCTTTATTTTGGCATGACCACAACTAAAACTCACACTGTTCAGTTATGGAAAAATTTACAATGGCTGATTTTAAATATTTCATATGCCACTCTTGCTGACATGCATATCAGTGACCAAGCAGGTGTCAGCCACTTTAACTTGACTGAGTTCAATCCTAAATGTCTGTGGAGGGGAAGGAATAATTTCTGCTAAAGAAAGTTAAAGAGAGTAAGACTAGTATAATTACTTTATTCTTTTTGTGCTTTTGCACAAATAGGAGAAACAAAAAACCCCACAAAATCATATGGCAAAAAAAAGAGACCAGATGGTATGAATAGACACAGAACTGATGCTGAGACCTAGCTGAAGTGACCAGTGATTTTGATATGGAGGAAAGAAATTAGTTCTTACAAGCAGAAGCTGGAAAAGATGTGATAGGAACAAAGACAAACTATTCTCTCAATATTACTGTCACACAGACTGGAAGTCTTGATTTCCATCTCTTGGAGAAGGTAGATTAGGTTTTGGTATAACCTTAACTAAAATATATCTTAAGACATCTCTTTCAAAGAAACAAAAGGATTATAAAATACTATGTATGAGGTAATGGCTGCTTCCATACTGCCACTTGCTACATCTTTAACTCTGAAGAAAACTCTTCATTGCATTTAGAACACCTACCCAGTTAGCTCCACCAGGTAGAATATCTCCAAAATGTCAAATACAAACATGGCAAGTAATGAAACTATCTACAAAATCCCTGGAGACCATAGCTAATGTAAATGAAGGCTGCATGTAATTGCTTCATCAATGTGTAACTCTCTACAAAAGGATTGCCTTCAATATAAATAGAATTTACATGCATAATCTGTAAGGACAAGAAGAAATTGGACAGAAGGGGGCAGAGAAAAGAGAGTAGCCCTGAACAGGTTACATTTTAGAAAAGTCATTTCTCTGTGTTAACTGCTTGGATTTCACTAAGCTGAACGTATTCCAAGAAAAAGAAGACTGTTTCTAAAGTGTTTCTTCAAAGGCCTGCATTTTGATATTACACTAATTTAAAGTGGGATTCTGCTAAGTAAGCTGTTAACAAATAAAGAAGTGTCAAAGTGTAGAGCAGAATGAGATTTTCTGTATTTAAACCCCACTTTCTTTCTATGTGTCCTTTGTTCTAAAATATCTTCTCAAGTGAACTCTGTATTTGGGACTCTGGCATGGTAACATGGTCTTTCTCCTTCTCTGCAAAGGGGTATGTGAGAGAAGAATCTGTATAAGGTGCTCATCCTGCAAACCAGAAGGCTTTTATTCTCACTGGAAAACACTGTACGTTTAAAAAATGAAAGCAAGGATAGGTTTAGAGACGAACCATTGCACCACTAGGATTAAATACAGAGACATCCATTCTTTCTAAACCTGACTTTAAATTGCCAGAAAAGTCTGAGTTTTCACACAGTGCCCGGTTATCACTTAATATCTATCAAAGCAACTGGCTGCCCAGGGAAATTAATAAATCAGTTGCTCTAAGCATCAGTACAAGCAGACCAACTCCCCCAGCCATAACTATTTCTGCTGTAAATAACATGGATATGTGTTAAATCAGAGCCAAAAATATTTTCGGAATTCAACAGTATTTATGTCATCCTCACTCTATTGACAGACACTGAATTCTGAAACCATAATGATGTAGCTCAGCAACAGTGCATGCTGTTCCACTAATGAGACCCTTTTTCCATGAATAATGAGTATGGACATCAGCTCTGTTGCCAGGTACATAATATAAACACAATTTAACACATGGCTTTTGGTAAAGCAGTGCATCTGCTTGCAGAGGCTGAGGTTTCACATGATATGGTCCAACGTTTTAGCCCAGGGTGGGAGCAGACTGCTCAAGGAAATAATTTGTTCATATGTTATCAAAATACAATAAATCAGGTTTGGTTTTAGTCAAAAAAAAGCAGTGGAGTGGGACCAACAGAAACTGCAGATAGGAAAGTATAAATGAATTCAGTGTTTTACATTCCAATAAATCTTACAACACATGAAGCTGATGAGTTCTAAAATGAGCTGAGACTCCCTGAGACAGGCCTTCTGAGACTCATGAACTCTAAGGGTTATACTGCTTAAGCCTGTTTGCTGAGTCCTTGTGCATACCTAGTGCATACACACACCATACTCAAAGTGTGAGTTGAAACCGCATGTGTTCAAATAGCCAAAGAAAGAACTTTATTTTTAAAAGTCTCATTTATTCTGACTCTATTAGACTCTTTTGAGAAAATGAAACACACCTTCAAGTTTTATCAACTTCCATGACACAAAGTGCCACCATGGTATTGTTTAAAATCAGGGATCAGGGCTTTAGTATGCCAAAGTAGAGCTCGCATGGGAGTTTAGTCTTGAGACTGGAGAAGGCACGGCTTAATACCCTGTTCTGTCACAATTCTGCTATTTCCCAGGACTATTACCTCATAACTACATTGAAGATTAGAAGGTGCCAATATACTGTGATGCCTGGGGAATAAAACCTGGCATTTCTACTTACATGCTTTTTAACATGGCAAAATAAAGAACACAGGGATCTCTCCCAGTGTCACAGGAATTACTGAAATACAAGGAGCTACTAGAAAGCCTCTGATGTTACCACTTTAACTGCCAATTTCATCAATCAGACTAAGTACAACCAAGATCTCTCCCGGAGTCATTACTGCTACTGAATGGCAGTACTCAAGGGCCTGGATGACATTTTGATCTCTTCTTAGAATGATTTGACTCCAAAAAGAGTTGAAAACATTCCAGACTGGACTGGCAGCAGTGATTATCACTGATGCTGCTTGCAATCAGCTGTGTATTTACCTTTTTTTTAAATAGCCTCATCTCTGCCATGGTCTACTACAGGAGTCTGAAATCTGGAAGGATGATCATGCTAGTACCAAGCCAATGGTCTATTATGAGCCTCATTTAAATTTATCTTAACTTCCCAAGTTATAAGATGTTAAAAGAAAGCAGTTAGCACATATTCAGAGGGAGCTTCTACATTTTTCTTGCCTATACCCTCTGAAGATTCTTTGCTCAACAAGTGCAGGTTTCAGTACTCCAATGAACATGCAGCATCCCCTTGCCATGGCTCTGTGTGATGGTATGGGCCCAGGTACTGGGGCTGACAGCGAGAAGCCTCTGTCTGCATGAGCTGCTGTTCTGCTTTTTGGCACCCAGGCAAGGCAACAGAGAATGACAAATGAAGAGGAGGCAGGAGCCACAGAGAAAAGGGTAGATGGAAAAGATGTTACGACAGATGTTGTAAAGTGGAGGGAGATGTATCTTGATCATCATTGCCCTGAAGAGAAGATTTGGATAGGTGGTTAGGAAAAGCAGAAGAAGGAAACTGAGAATGAGTGGTACTGGTTGTACAAGGAGCCAGAAGACCAGGCAATTCCTTAAAAGAATCCATGAGAAAGAGTGTCCAAACCACTGTGGATATAGGCTCCAGTGTCCATACTGGTAGGAATTTATAAAACAGTAGCTCAAATAATGTCCACCTATCTTTTCCAAAACTGTGGATGTTGCAAGCCTTAAAATCTTTGTTCAAAGAACACCAGAGATAGTAAGAGCTAGCAATTAAGAACATATTAAAGGCTACAAGATTAAACCACCGAAACAGTTAAGAAACATCAAAATTAAGGCTACATAGGTTTCACTTGAGTCAACTATTTGATCCATGCAGGTAATGATCTCATTTTTAGCTTTATCATTACATAATATTCCCTGCATAAACTCTCATAACCCATTGCACAGAACGACACTTTTCTGAGGATGAATGAGGACTGTGCAGTAACACAACAGGAAACTGACAGCTGTAGGCTCCCTCATTCACTTGATGCAGAACTTGGAATGTGGCTACTGAGTAAGCCAGGGACTTTGGGGCAGTAAGAGGAGGAAGAGTGGCACTGTGCAGGCTGATGAATGCTGCTCTAGAGAACTGGATTGTATTCCTGTTTTTGTCACCAAGTTTTTACGCAACACAAGGAAAACCCAGTTAATGTGAACTAAACAAAGTATGGCAGTTGGTACTTCTCGCTCTGTGTCTCTGAAACCCTGGTCTCTTAAATTCAAGTTCAAAGAGCTAGAGCTGCACTAGCTGTGATTTGAACATGAGAAGAGTTGCAATGCTGCATAAACCAATGTTTACTGAAAACCAAAAAAAAAATTTATACAAAAAGTCCACCTAGCTGTCTGAGCTTTCCAAGTTTTCCCCATAAGACATGAAGTCTGCCTACTCACTAAACTGCTATGGATATAAATCAATGTTTGTAAAGTATTTGTATGCTACTAAGTCAACATTCACAGGTAAGTCCACAGGGGAACTGATAATCTTTTCTGCAGATAAGGGTTGAATAGCATGCAATCAAAAGTCTGCAAAACCTAAACAGTCATTCTTTAAACATCAACAGAAACCGAAGAAAGCACAGAGGAGCTGCTAGTGAGTGCCATCACCCTGTACAATGATTTAAACATGCCTTGGCAGAAAAAATGCACAGTATTTAATCTTTGGATAAAGGATTGTGTAAGGGCTTGTATGAAGCTCATGGCAATCAATTTACTTACAGTGTTTCCTAAATTTTAAGAGTTTGACTTAAATATATTTCTTCTGTGTGTATCACCTGGAGAAAATACAAATACAAATTTGAACTTACCATCATACTTTGCTAAGACTGCCTGGACATCTGCATATGCTTGCAGTTCCAACAATGCCTCTAGCAGGTTTTCGTGAATGTTGAACATGCTGAGCAGGGGAAACTCCTTCATCAACTACAATCAATAACATACAAAAGGGTTAGATTATTAAAATGGAGAAGGGCTTCTTGTTCAAAATGCACTGAAACAGCCAGCACCAAGTTAAAACTCCTCAGTTCACCTTGCTCTTAGTTCTTTCCCAGAGTTCACTGTTATTTCAGAAATTTCTGAGCTCATAAGGATACTAGGTCAGGTTCTTGTCAAGACATGCTTGTATAGGATGTAATTAGTCAAATCCAACAACCCAGTTATCTGAACACATAACTCTCCTTCAATGAACAGGCTTCTTCAAAGTGAGCAAGAGTTACTGTTCCGGGAAAGAATCTTCAACAGTGTAGCTCCAGTGTATCAGTAGTAAGCAATCTACCATCTCTCTGATGTATTAGTGGAAAAACCAAAAAATACATTGAAAAACCACAATAACATAAAATGAGAGAAGCTTACATATATGCAACCATATTAACCAGTATGTGATACCAGGATTTGTAATTGTAAATACTTTAGAACACAATTGCAACTGTGGCCAGTATAAAAAATAAGAAAAAGAGAAAGAAAAGGCAGCAACAATAGGTAAGGTAAAGGTTATGCAAATCAAACACCACAACTAAGGAATCCATCTTGTATGACAAACTGAATGAAATATAGAATTAAAATGATCTCATCTTTTCACATGTAAGTACCTTTAATTTAAGAACTATGCCTTTGAGAGATACCAGGGATTTGTTTTTAGATATCCTCAGTTTCAATACCTGCATAGATTCAAATGACTGAAGCTGATACTCTATTGCATGTCTTTTTAAAGTCACACTTATAAGAAGCGTCCATGGTTTTTACTGCAGGATTGATTAAACAATATATTTTATTGTCAGAGTGATTCTCTAAAGAACTGAAGTGTTAAAAGATCCTTGCTTCCTTGTGTCCCCTTTAGGGTTGTTAACTGCCTACATGATGTAGATTCAGCACAAAGAAGGTCCCTGAGAGTGAAGAACTGGGGAACCTGTAATTACCACTGTTTTTCAGGAACTTGCAGGGAAACACTAAAATTTATAATCTCTCTGATAAGGTTTATGAGAACAGAAATACTGTAACATGGCAAGTAAAGAATATGATTCAAGGTCAGTTTTGCTCTATTTGAAAATAATAAGCCAGACCTGAAAACTCTGACACTGAATAAATCTACCTTTCAAGATATAAACAGCAAAACTGATGGGAACCAGCAAATCTTGATCTCAAAGATAAGATAAACAAAAGTAAGAAGGATTGAAACAAGGGATGGATATTCACCAAGAACTTCGGAAAATGAGAAACAGGTAATGCACTGGCACTTCTTCACTCTGTTAAGAAAGAGACCTTAACAGACAAGCAAAGCACAGAGAATTTCTTTCTTGTGAAATGGTCTGGCATAAGCTAATGGAAGAACTATTCTGACCTTAAGACTCTAAACTTGTCTGTCTAAAACAGCATTGATTTTGCTGCAGTTTGAGGATTATTAGAAGATGAAAGGCAAGGATGGCAGTGTTTTGTTTAACTGATGATATAAATTTCTAGTGAGAATCAGGATCACTGAGAGAGCAGCTGAAAGAGGTCACTGAACTTCTCATGTTAATGGCATGGGGATGGCCATAAACTGCCAGTTTGGTAGGAGCTGAACCTGTGAAAAAGAACACAAGCAAAGCTGCATAGTTTTCAGGCTTTTCTCCCCCATTTAAAAAAAAAAAAAAAAAAGACCACAGATCTTGATGCTCATCTAGGTTAAGTGGAAGGGTTTGAGAATAAAATAAAAAGTTTAAGCCATTGTTCGTGAAGAAAAGTAATTGCAGGTGAAAATTTACAAAGTTGGATTCATTAGTTAAAGATCTATCATTGAGTCTACTTCTCTTCATTCTTATCCTTACTCACTATTGGATTTTTAAGAGAGGAAGCTACTATTTGGCAGGAAAGAGCATGACAGAATCTGGCTCAACATAAATGTGATTTAAAGTTCAGAATGAACATCTTGCGAAGAAACCCCTCCAAGGGATTAAGAAAGATTATCCCTGCTCATTGAGAATGAATAATGGCTGGCAAAATAACATTCCCTCCATCAGTGAAGAAAAGGGAAGAGCTGCAGCTAGTTATAGATGTACTCTGGCCAGTAAAAGCTCTTACTCTGGTTCTCCGCCTCTCACTGACATCACTCACTGATTATTTTTTTTTGCTATTTTAATTAGGTTCTGTCAGAGTGATAAACCCTGTCTCAGACAGCAGAGGAATAAAGGTCACTGTCTGGACTGCCAGGCATCCAAACTGACAAGTGTTAATAAAGGTTTCATGTGGGAAAGGTCAAGCAGTAAGAAGTCCAAGCCAGTAATACTGAACTCAGTTAATACTGTAGCCTCAAAAATAAAACACCTCTGAGTGGCCACTCAGCTATGTGAACACTGACTGTGCATAAATGACAGCATGTTTGCTATTAAACAAAAAGAAAAAGAAGAAATGAACCCATTTCTCTGTCATATCTGGATGTAGAGTATCTATTTTTTGCTGCAAATAATTTCCAGTCACAGTAAAAATTTGTTTATTTAGAAACATGCCAGAGAGTAAAGCCACTTGGATGGAAGAATATTATGACAGGTCATCTTTCAGGTCTCATAGTGAAAGCAAACACTGAGGAAGAAAAAAACCGCCACACAGGTCTGGTGACTGGTCAGGGCAGGCCACATACTGGGTCATGCTGAGGAGCAATGGGGAGCAGACTGAGCTTGCTCCCCTCCCTAGCAGATGGAGGGGGAGCTGGCTCATACTCCACACAGAGAGGTAAAGAGGGGCACATTATCCCTGACCACAAGATGAAAAACACACCCTTGAGTTCCCCAGATCCGTACGTCACCCTAATGCTCTAATCTGACCTCCAGTTTAAGAGGCACAGGTATCCCTTTGCACCCAAAGATTTATTTTCTGCAAAGTTACAGACCAATCTTTGCCAAATAATTTGGCTTATAAATTTTAATTATTTTTACTTCTTTACTGTAACCTGAGAAATACTTTCATCAGCGTGGCAAGCACTGCACTTGAAGACAAGATGAAAGCTCTGCTATCATCTTTCTCCACACCTTCAGACCTCAAGAGACAGCCATCAAATTCCGCACTCAAGATTTCTTGAGCCACAGAGCCACTACAGCATTTTACATATACACTACTTAGGACTAAAAATGCCAGTGTAAAATTCCAGTTAGTTAGTTTCTTGCCTGGCATTAAAGAGAAGTGTTCCATTGAGCCAAAATCATTTTCACACCGTGTGAAAAGAAACACCACATGGCTATAAATGTATTCCCCCCTTACAACATGAGGATATTCAAATGGCTGTTGAATGTATCATGCCAAATCTATGTTCACAAGGATTTTGCTTTGAACTTGTATTGGTCAAAACACTTTCTAGCGATCAAAGTCAGACCGGGAGCTGGGTTAGCACATATTCTGTTCCAATTCCTCTGTGTATTTGGGGGAAATAGGTACAGGTGTAGAAAGTGGAGCTGTTTTTCTTTGAAATCATTGGGTATACTGCAAATATACAGAAGAGGTACCTTTTGCAGATAATTCAGCTTTAATTTTTTAGATAAATAGTATTTTGGGAGTATAAGTTTGCAGATAAATTCTGGAAGTCTGACACAATCAGATATCTGAGCACTAGTCCCAGAAGCACCCAATTCCCAGACTCACTTCAATTCTCATTGCAGGGTGTGGGTTCAATGATTTGATAGATATGAAAAAGTGAGTATCACAAAAAATGCCTTACGGTACAAGGAAATCCACATCTGATTTGTTGGATGAGAAAAAAGTTTTATCTCCCAAAGGACATTTATTGAAGAAGATTGCCTTCCCTGAGAATATTTCAGTTATCAGCATTTTCATTTCGATCTAATTTTTTAAAACATTTTCAAGGAATGTAGCCTTAATATCTGCATCTATTATTCTCCCTGTGACAACATTAACATCATGAATCAATTAGCCAAGAAACACTAATTGTGTAGAGACCCACTATAACCTGCAGTTTATGCCTACAACTAGACCCCAGGACTGAAGGGAATACAAAGGTGGACAAATGAATGATGTCATATATAACCTGGTGTTGACACATTTATTCTCCATTTGCATTATGGTTGTATGCACGGTCACAAATTTTATGGGCAGGGCATGCAATCATTGATTGCTTGTACTCCTATTTCTCCACAAACAAACAATAACATTTTCAGATCAATGTATTCAATTGAATGCATTTATAAAATGGAAGTATGAATTTATCCTAAAATAAAGAAACAACAAGCAAACAAGGGAAATTCAATGCAAACTGTGAAACTGTTACAACCTTAATTCCTAGTGCATATGTTTGTGCAGTGGGTATCTGAAATGGAAAACTCAGTCTCCTAAAAGAGGAATGACTGAGGCTGCCATCTTTCAGGTGCAACTGTCCACCAAAACTGAAGGACCAAGCACACAGTATGAACAGCACTGGCATTTTCACAAGTGCTTTGCAAAAACTGCTTTCTAGTACATGACCTGTAATCTGTTAACTGAACAAGGTAGGAAAGGTAAAACTCCAAGCCATTTCTGAGTAAAAAACCAGAAGCCCCCATTTCTGTGGGCTTCATTGTCTGCAGATGACATTTCAGATGTCTAAGCTCTGACTGAAGCTCACCGTGGGCTTGAGGCATTTGCAACATGTCACTCCATGTTGACCTTCTGATGTCTAATTAGATACACTAATTCTTAAGTTGTTCTCCTGGCCAGCTCACCTGGCAAGGACAGAAGGGCAGAAACACTGTCAGCAGACTGAAGTTAGCACCCAAAAAGGCTCTGTTAACAATGTCAAATGCTAAAAAATTACTCTAACTCCTGGTCCTAAAAGTCCAACTCATTCCACCACTGTCTCATTGTGAGCGGGATTCATGTGATGTAAACACGGTCACAGCTCTTGGAGTTGGCAAATTATCTACAATACACTGGACCTACCTGATTTAAAGTTCTGCTTAATTATAGCAAAAGTAGTATTCTGTCAATTCATTAATTTCTTTAAGTGCTGCATTCCTTTTGATAAATAATCACTGTTTTGTTTGGAAGCAGCTCCCCAGTTACTCTTTTACAGCTCAGAGGGGATAGGAAGTAAGAAACCAAATCCATCAGATCCTGTTGTTTTGAACCTTGGAAATGAATAGCAGTAGGATCTTTGTATTTTCCTCGTATGTGGAATTCAGGAAATTTGACAGCTTCAGAATGTCAGAAAAGAGACCCAGATCCAGTTTACACTAACTGTGGGATGGCATTGGTTTATAATTTGTCAACGTTCCATTTTAAATTTGAATTTAGACCTAGTTCTGTCTAATATTCAAAGATAATATGACTTCTCTTCAATGTAAGATTAACAATGAGTAAATGAAGTGAAAAATATCTTATTAAATATGCAAACTCTAAGGAAATATGTTACAACATGCAGCCTTTATGTTCTCTCTTAATTGAAGGATTAAAGTCTTTAGAGTATGACTTAAGTTCTTTAAGGAATATAATTATGAAATGCTGTTATTTGGACTATGCTGTAAAATGCATGTATTTCAGGAATAAAGAGAATTTTAAAGGCAGATGTGACATGAACCCAGAAGAGCACAAGTTGTTACAGATTTTATAGCTACTACTAAACAATCACATTATATAAAACTAGTAACAGTGCTAAACTATAATCATGCTTGTTACATTAAATACTAGTAACCCTATAAAGCATGAAAATACAGTCATTACTCATAGTCCTGCTCAAAAAAAAAATCCCTTATTTGAATCACAGATTCACAGAATGGTTTGGATTAGAAAGGACCTTAAGGATCATCTACTTCCAACTCCCCTGCTGAGGGCAAGGACACCTTCTTCTAGAAACAACCTGTTCGTGAAAATTCATATTTAATACATTTAATTCTCCCTGAAAGTGAAAGTGATTACTAAGAGGTGGCAAAAGCAGTAGACAGAAGCAGAATTAATCTTTGAAAGAACAACCCAAAGTACTTCTTTCAGAAACAGACATATTTTTAGAAGTGGATTTTTAAGTGAAATTAAAGTCAAGAAATTATCCAGGACCTCAAAAGTGAGCTAGGAGATTCCAGAGAGATGGAAGACCATAATTAAAGTACTATACAAAGTCTCTGAACATGGAGTGATGCAAGACGGTGGACAAAAAGGAGTCCAAGTTACCAGGGCTCCTACCAAGACTGTGTGACTACATTCTATCTTAATAGAATGACAATGCTGGAAACCTGTAATTGATATGAGAAGCATTATTGTCAGTTTGGGTAGTAGTCATCAAATTTCTAGCTTTTGAGGGTTCTGGACAGAATCACAATCCCAACTAAAAGTGAGAGGTCTGAGTCATGTGAAGATAACGGAAGGGATGAACATCATTAGGAGAATCACAGAGGTCTCCATTTTGTTCAAGAGCTCACTGAAATGAGGGATATTCCAACCTGCCCTCCCCACTTTCCACACCATGTGAATCTGTGACCAAAAAAACTGTATTTGAATACACAGACATATGAAAATGTTAAAATCAGCATATATCACTTGTCATTATTGCAGCGCTTGTGTATCAGAAGAAGAATTAACTGAAGATACCACTCTGTGGTGGAGACTGGCAAATGTCACCATTCACAAGAGTAGCACTCTTCTAAAATCTAAGAGATAACACTTGGTCTCTTTGAATTATGTACTTTCCCTTCCAATTTTAATAAATGGTATTTTAAACAAAGGCTACAGATGTTAATAAAGCTAGAATCCCACTCAAGGCAGAGCAGCCAGCATAACTTGACCTGTGTAACACAAGCCAAAGAGTCTGACTCACTAATCCTTGCCTCAAGCACAGAAGCATTTGGGAGAGCCAGACAGTAGTTGTCGATGCAAGTAGCTGCAGAAATTGTGTTGTTAAGTTGCTAGGGATCATAACATCTTTATTAGCAATAAGTACTCTCTTTGTTTCATGCAACTTGATAATTCGAGGTGCAGAACACTGCCCTGGCTATGTATTTGTCTTACTCAAGAAAAAATCAGCAGTGCACACAAGAATATAGAATTCAATAGAATATTGAATAGAAATCCTTATTCAAACCTCAGCAAAAGAAGTTGCCAAGAAAGTATGATAGATTTGCAAAACTATCATACCAGCAAAAATCCCTAATACCACTGATCATAAAAAGATAAAAACCCAACCTACCCATATCATTAAAATTGATTTAGTGTGGTTGAGAACCCTTTCAAACCCTTCAGGTGACATAACCTCTTAAACCGTTTTAGATGCTTAGGGCAGCCCAACTGTTTACAGAACTTTTCATGCAGCCAGTTGATAAGCATGCAGCACTCTTGACAATACAAGCTGCTCAGGTGCCTTCTGTGGCATAAAATACACATTTAGAGACTGCAGGTGAGCACCAAGATGAATACATAAACATTCAAGTGAAATATCCTCAGCAAGGTTCTCAGAGCTAAGTACGTAGAAGCAGACTTCTAGGTCCTTTATTGTGATCTGAAGAGTAATTTCTCAGCAGATATGACTGATACTAGAAATAAAATACACTTTTCTGACCCTTAAAAAGTATTTTTCTTTCTATCGTTCTCCAGACCTAAGGAAGACCCGGAGACCTCTTCTCTCCCTAAACCTTACTCATTTCTGAACAAAGTTGCTGAGCTTAGAGCAAGTTGCAATTACAGTGTGTCTCAGAAATATATACTTATTAAGAACATTAAGCAATCTTCGAGGGAGTGCAGGCCCATGGGGCAGGAGATAAATACACTCTAGAATGAGTTTCTTTCATCTTCTCTCTGAAGGAGGAAGCAATTAAGAGCTTCCACTTGCTTTGTCCGCTAGCACACCTTTTGCCTGCCACCCTTCTCCTTCATAAACATACATCACCCTTCAATTAAAGCTTGTTCCACAGACCAAATGTTCTCCAGAACAACCCCAAGAAGCTCCAATTAATTTGAAAATTCATTTTCATGCATGGTACATTTTCACCTGGATACTCCAGTGACCCAGTTATGAAAAATGACTGTGTTGGCCTGCTCCTGAATTCAGTGGTGCAGTCACTGATCCAGTCGCCCACAAACCAGAAAGTGAAGTGCCTTTGCATACCCTCCACATCCTCTCTGTTTTCAATCAATGAAAAACACAAAATGCAAACCTAGAACATTCCTGTTTTCTTCCATTGTAATGGTGAGGGAATCTGAAAAGAGCAGATGGAAAGCAGGTGGCACAAAAGGCTACCCTTGCTCATCACCACTACTGGCTTGCAACACTGTCCACAAGGAAGGTTCAACACAAAGGGATACTAAAGATTACTCACAGCCACCATTGTGGCCTTTCGCCTCTGCACATACTAAATTCTCCAACATCATTTAGAACAAACTACTTTAAATCCTCCTAACGTAATCAGCACAACAAATAAAACAACGAACACTGCAGACTTTCTCCTCAGGGACAGTAAAAGCAATCTAGGTCCCTCACAGACCATATCATGCTCTGTATAAACAATAATAAAACTGAAAGAATTCTGTTGACTACACTGGAGTTATTCCAACAACACACTAATCAAAATGAGATCACAAGTTAACTCAATATATACAAATAGTGACAGCTGCTGGTTTCTATAGCAAAATATAGTAAATAATTATCATCAGAAATACAAGCAAAAGCAACACCTATGTATGATTCCATTACATGTTTCCATGGAAACTACGGGTTCGTAATTCTCACTAATTCAACTCAACCAAATGAATTACATCCAAGCAGCAAAGCCAGCAAAAAAATACTGTCTCAAAATCAATCACAGAAGCAACAGAAATTCCTACACAATTTTTTAAAATTAAAGCACCCTTGATTTTTAAACAGTTTTTAAAATCAGTTAAAAAAAACACCAACCTAGTTTTAAATATCTTCAGTATAATATTAAGAAATATGATTTCCCTATCAGCAGTATGTATAACCATAAAATCTAACTCTTATTTAAGTCACCAACAACTCATTTCCCTTCCATTAAGGTGCTTTAAGTAGGATCTCAGTCTTTTCTTACATAAAATTCAAGCAAGACAATCTAATCCATCAGTAATGTCCTCAAGATGGTCTCATATATGCAATGAATTAAACACTCTCAAATATTTTATTTTTTCAAAGTGGCAAAGACTGACTACATCCCAATCATATTTCCCAGATGGTGTCATGAACCTCTTAACACTTCATTTCCATCATGTTCCATGTCTTGAGAAACCTGTTTTCAATCTTTCAAACACAAACAGGGCCTCCACCCTCTGTTCCCTGTTGTTAGATTCAGCAGTCCTTAGCCAACATATTCTTCATATTCTTTTTAGGATGAATAAATTCATCTCCTTCCTCATCAATCACAAAGAAACCTTCAATGACAGATTCATGTTCTTCAAACCTCTCCATAAGTATACTATTTATGTCTTCTATGAAGAAATGGAGGACATGCATTCATCAGAAATAAGTAGCTCCAAACCAGTCTAAGAAAAGAATCTGCAAAGCTGACTTGACCCTAATCTTGCTCCCAGTGTACTGGAGCCGTGACCTAGAGTTACTGCTGCTTTTATATTTCATCTAGAGACTTGCTAATTCTCAGCTCTGCTTGCTTAAAATGAAGAGCTCTAGAGGCATCTAAATTCAGTTCTGAGGATTTGGCTCAGTGTATGTATGTGGAAAAACACAGAATGCATTGATCTGAGTTGAGATTCTCTAAGATGAACCATTGTCTTTATACCTCCTTTGTCTTGTATCCAGTCCTTCCATTTTAACAAAACATTCCTGTTGAAGAGTGTTTCCTGTCCTTCAAATGTCTAATTACCGATGACTTTGGTTCTCTCTGTTACTGCTGCCTCTCAAGATCCATGTTGTACTTAATTTTGACAATTTTCTATTTTGCTTATAAATTTCAGACAATTTTATCTCTAGTGACAAATCATTCACTAATCAAAGCTCTGCTTCTCACTTTGCATAAGAAATCTAGGACTGGACAGACCACCCAAGTCCCGGAACCAAGTGTTCTGCATACACAACTATCGACACATATTGACATCAGCAAAAGAAGGCTTCACAGAGTATCTGTTCCCCATAGCCCTATCTACAAATCACAAAACACATTCAGCAGCCCATAGTAAGCTCCAGAAGTTGCCATAATTATGATGTGTGATATTTGAATGGGAGGTTGAAAATTTTATCTTTCTTGTGTATTATTGCCAGAACTTAGAATTCCAGTGTTTGTCCCAAAAACATTTCAGTATTTGTCCCACAATGCTTGTGTAACAAAATTAATGAAGAATCAGCAGAGCTCGCTGGACTGAAAACAATGTTTTTGAAATCAACATTCTCCCAGCTGACCAGAAGACTGCTAAACCAGGTCTTTCTTCCTCATCCCTCTTTCTCACACTCCTAGCTGTACAATGGCTGTTTGTTTGACAAGCTCTTTTTCAACACCTCTGTCTAGGATTTTAGTGATTCTGGAGACTGAGTTGTGTGCCTGAAGAGCCCCAGGAAGAGTCAGGAAACAAAGTTACTCACCACTTGCCATCTGTAGATATTTAGGATGAGAACCTGCATTATTATGGTGAACTCTGCTCAGTGTTTTCAAAAAATACTCATGAGTGCTCCAGTTCCAGGAGAAGATGTTGAGTACTGGATTCCAAGCTGGCAAACACATTTGCCCTACTGCCATTGATGCAAGGGCCTCAGCTCCACAGAAAGTAATTTTCCTTTTCACATTAAAAATCACACTGACTTGCAACAAGAATTTCTCTTTTCACTAGAGAGGTTTCTGGACCATTCATCTGAGCTGCCTAAAGCACACTTTACAGGTGCTTCATTTCGGTCTGGGATTTCATTTTGTGCATTTAAAATTTAACACCTGCATCTTAATTTGCAGAACTATGTATCTTGCTGGATTCATCTCTTCATGTTTTTTGTGGGAGCTGGAATATGAAGTGTAAGAAACACAGGAAACTGGGAGGTAGTTTTACCATCATCTGCCCAAAGCTGTAGGGCTCCATTTCTCCTTCTGTCACAGACTTGCTACCTCAGGTGATAGAAGTCACCCCCTCAAATAACTGTGTTTCTAATCTGCATCCTGGGAACATCACTGAAAGAAATGCTGGGCATTCACAGCTATGTCTAAACTTGAGCATTTTACATATTTGAAACATTTACATCGCCTAATGTGAACAGCTGCCCCTTCTGCCATCTCCAAAATAGCTACTGTTCAGTGTTTCAAGTCTGCAGCTTTGTAGCTTACTGACTTATAATTTATGACTACCACTGGTAGCTCCCCTGCCTACAAAGCCAGAATACAGTCAGCCCCCATCTCAGAGGGGGTTCAGTTCATTACAGATTCATTACTTGGGGTTTGACTTTTCAGTGATAGGTTTTGCATGAATAAATAACACTGTCCTCAGATCTGAATAGTGTGATGCAAGCAATGCACAGAGCCAAACTGCAGTTTTGAAGGAGAAAACAGAATACTTAAGACCTGCTTACAAAGTTAGCAGCATTCACCTCATGGTTCAGAAAAGAAACTCTACTAACTTCATGATCAAATAATTAAAGACTGCACTTCATTGCGCGTGTACCAGGATGGGAAATTCAGTCTGCACGGTTAACTGTTCATCTGGTATTTGATGTTGCTTTCATAACCTTATAACTGAATGATCACTTAAGTTAGTCTTTATGAACATTATACATACAAAATAACTATCAGCAGTGCTGAATGAAGCAGGAATGGCTGCTAACTTGCAAGAAAATGTGTAATTTCTATACCATTATTATGGAAATATGACATGTGAAAGAAATCCAAACTCACATCTCTCATCATTTTCACTGCTTCCCTGGTCCTTCCCAGCTTCCTTGCACACATTGCCAGCCTTCTTTTAATATATACTAACACATTGGTGTCCCTTCCTGTGTAAGAGGAAAAAGAAACACCATTAAGATAAAAAAGATAAAACAAAGGTTCATTTATAGTATTCCAGCACAAAAGTAAACACAGTTTTCTTTCAATTTTTTTTCTTACTTGCTTTCACCAGAATTTTAATAAAAAGTTACCAAATTCTGAAGATTTGGATGTGGCATAACAGCACTGAAATCAGTGGAATTAATCCAGATATACAGTGGTATAAATAAGTACTCTTGGGTTGGCCTTGCACTGGTAAAATATAAGCAGATCTGAAGGTACAGTTATTATGTACATGCTTGTCAACAAGAAGTATTAAAGCAAATCCTCATCCTCTAACAATCTTTTTCTTAATGATTAGAAGAAAAGCATACCCTGAACTTTCTGTTTACAGCCTTTACTCGTACTCAACTGTCATCTTCAAATTCCTCACACCACTAATTACAGATGGCAAATTAACATGTTTCAGATATGACAGTCCTGTGTGCTGGAAGATTCCCTAACAGCAAAGAAGACAGAAACTAAACAGTGGTGATAATTATTCTCTTGGAGAATTCTTACTCCTTTCATTTCTCATTCACTTCAAATGCAAACTCTTAAAATGCTTCTTGACCAACAGGAAATGAGCAGGCAGATAATCATCTACAAAATTACTGAATCATGAAAATGTAAGACACGTGCTACAAATTATCTTTGTGTATAGCATGTGGTCTGTAAAGGTTTTAGCCTATTCCTAACATTTTCAAGCTTTTCATAATAAGAACAACGTGTGCTGAAAACATTCCAAGGACCTACGAATTGTTTTAAAGCTGTGATTAAAATTTTCAAATAGATTAAGCAGCAGGTTGAAAGAACTTACTTTAGAAGAAAAAAATAAATAAGGGAGGGAAGAATTTCTTTAGCTGTATTCTATATTACTTAATTCCTTATCTCTTTATTGATTCCTATATATTTAATACACAATTTATTAGTTACATCTGTTTCAACATGTTTATGTACTGTGCTATGAGGGATACATTTCAGGTTAAGCTTCTTTTCAGGGTTTTGAGCAGGAATGGTCAAAAGGCATTTACTTACTATGAAATCAAGATAATCTTTCATGGCAAAATTCTCTGAGGTCACTAATGACTTGGAATGCCTAACATGAGCAACCTTAAAAATAAGATTGCCCTTGCTTTCTATAAACTAGCACCTTTTGAAAGAGGCAAGTTGGGTACTCAAAGTCATTATTTAGTCTCAAAATTAATGGTCTAACAAAACATTATATGAAGGAGGTGGAACACATGAATAAACAGATACATAGAACAATATGTTGTTCAAGAGATTACAGTGAAATTCACCTTTAAAAGATGAAATGCCCACTTTTCACCTCAGAATCAACTTTGAAGACCAGAAATGGACTCCAAGAACTTCTCAGAACCATGGAACTGCAACAATTCTGTCCACAGTCCCTCTTCTCCACCTATGTAAACCATGCAGAAGTCCAGCATACAATCAAAAGAATTCTACGTGAAGCCCCTGTGTCCAAGGCAACATCTGAGGCTGGAGCTTCTCTAATTTCTGTGGGTGCACACTGACATTTTCAAGGGGAGACTGGGAGGTACAGAGAAGAGGGATGATGTAGCCCCTCCTCAAGACACAGTCAGAGCTGGCAGTCACTTCTCAGTCTCCCTGCTCCGTGACAGTGCACAGTGTTTAGTGATTCAATGGGTTACTTCCTCTGCTGCAGTACTGAAGGTTCAGGCTGTCAAACCTGATGATGACAGCAGCCATTTAGCACACACAGGTTACAGAAATACCATACTGGTATCTGCCTGCACAAACTTTCCCAGGTTACCTTGGACAAAAACATCGTGACAGTGCTTACTAACTACTTACTGTGTACTTCTCATAGAATTGCTCCACTCAGGATGGATTGAGTGCACAAATTAAGGTTTCATAGACAACCATAATCCTGCTAGAGCACAAAACTTGCTTCAAGGGCTCAGCTGCTTAATATTCTTACTTTCAGCAAAAATGAACAAATCATCCTAAATATAATTTTACAACGAACAAATGTTTAAAATACTATGCCCAAGCTTTATGAAGCCTCAGGTTTTCAGGTATAGACTTGCAGACACTTTTGAAACCAGGGATCACAATTTTACTATGTACTATTTTTATCAGTAATCTTCAAATTATGTAAGACAGCCAGAGGCTGTGAATTCAGGTCCTAAAAAACCTGAAGATGACCAAAAGTATGCTAGTGCTTGTATTTATGTAATTAATTTGTGTTATTTTTGCCTAAGGTAGCCACTGTAGCCTAGAAATAACCTTGACTGTTTGCTTTATTATCTCTTTGGTCATTTACTGTCAGTGAATGTATTTTCTTAGATTTAAGGAGTATTTATAAATATCACAGCAGATAAACATTCTTACTCAAAATTTTTTTTAAAGTAATAAAAATCTAGACCTTCAATTAAAGCACTTTATTTTTCCAGTTGTTAATTTTTATGTTTCTGTGACCTTTCTTAATAAATGCAACTAACTTCAAATGTCCCACTGGCTAGTGGGTCTCATTAACTTTTACACAGAACAACACAGTGTAAGCATTTACCCCCAGAGCTGATGGAAAAAAGCTGGCAAAGCATCACTTCACTCCTGTTTCCACTGTTATTTACTGCCTTTTCACAACATGAGCCCAGGTTTGCAAACTGGCTAAAGGCAACTTCCTTAAATGGTGTCCAGCTTTTTCTTAATATTAGATCTCTTTGGCTCTGATACCTTTTCTTTTCTATTAAGTACATGCTACAATATTTTGTGCCATGACAAAATAAAGGCACGTCTGTATTCTGAGCATTGATAGCTCAGAAACAGAATCAAGCAAAAACACTAAAACAGAATAGTCTGGCTCTAGGGCCATATTTCAGCCAATGTCAAACACTGAGTGCATAGTTCTTAAGGGGAAAACCAAAAAACCAAACCCCCAAATCCAAAGAACTCCTTGGAACTTCTCTCCCTCCTAGGAAACTTACTGTGTTGGGCTTCATATTGGGCACCATGGTGCTGTAGCTGCTGACTGCGCCTGTAACAGCCCTCTCCAGCTTTCAGAGCCTGCTTGAACAGCTTCTCTGCTTCTACAATTGTTGTCGCTTCCTCTTCAGCTAAGAGGATATAAGCAGTAGCACACCTGCAAAAATATCAGAGGAAGAACCATGAGAAAGGTACATTAAGTAAAAACTGTATGAAGACATGCAGACTGGCAAGGATGTACTAAATACAGAGGCAAGGAAATTTTGTCCATGTACCTTTCTGATGAACTATTCTGATGAATAAATATTCTCTCAACAACACCACGACTCTCATCTTTAGGTACTATATCACTCAGCCCTTGAGTACACCTACTGACAACCGTCCCAGAAAGTAAAGCACTGTCTCACTAAGCCTACATCTCTACAACTCCTTCTGGAAATCAAGACTAGTTTTATGCACTATTGTTTTAGTATAAACTGTCTCCCTTACTGTAATGGTATAAAAAGAATCAATTGAACTGTAACAATTGCCATATAAAAATAACGGATTATAAATGTAGTTGTAGAGATAAAACAACAACAACAACAACAACAAAGAAAGCCCAACCCAGACCAAGCAAAAACCAAAACAGCAATGTGCCCTTGCAGCAGAGCTGCACTAGAAGTGTTTCCAGCAGGTTGAGGGAGGTGATCCTTCCCCTCTAGCCAGCCCTGATGAGGCCACATGTGGGTGTGCTGTGTCCAGTTCTGGGCTCCCCAGTACAAGGGACACATGGACATACTGCAGAGAGTCCAGTAAAGGGCCACGAAGGTGATTAGGGACTGGGGCATCTCACATATGAGAAAAGGCTCAGAGAGCTGGAACTGTTCATTCTGGAGAAGAGAAGGCTTTGGGGAGAATTTGTCAAAGTTTGTAAATACCTGAAGTGGGGGGGCAAAGAGGACAGTGCCAGGCTCTTTTTAGGGGTTCCCAGTGACGGGACCAGAGGCAATGGGCACAAAATGAGACACAGGAGGTTCCCCCTGAACCTCAGAAACACTTTTTTTACGGTAAAGATGACTAAGCACTGGCACAAGCTGTCCAAGGAAGTTGACAAGTCTCCCTCCTGGGAGATATTCAAACACCTGCTGGACATGGCCCTGTGCAATGCATTTTCGGTGGCCCTGTTTGAAGGGAGGGGTTGGATACTGACCTCCAGAGATCCCTGCTAACCTCAGCCATTCTGCAATTCTGTCAAGTGGGAGTAGGACAGGCTAATAGGTCACTTCTCCCTTTTATGCTGAATGGTCTCTCAGTTAAATCACTATACAAGAAGAAAAAATTATTTCTCTTCTTCTGATGAAACACATGGAGGACAATCTGTAAAGTACCAGTTTATGGAATTCTAAAATGCAGCAATCTCAGTTCAGCAACCTAAGGGATTCCCTTTATGTATGTTAGCAGCATTTATATGGTTTGCCATACCAGTAAATCACCACAGCACTGAGTTTATTGCGGGATCTCAAAATACTACACTTCTCATTGAAAAAATAAGTAATGGACTCAGAGACCAAAAGTCACAGCAAATTACATCATATTCTCTTGTACATGAAATGAGTATTTCAGAACGTGTTTATGAGTCTCTTCTTTCTTGCTTCTGTTCTTGATGACTGAGAAATCCAAAAGGGAACTCTCCATCCCATAAATGAGTATTTCATATGCTCATCAGGAGGTAACTTAATTAACATTTTTCTATGCTGTTCCAAAGCCTGCTGACATCAGTTGGAAGACTCCCATTGTCATCACTACCCTAAGGATCTTCTGGGTAGCTAGCACAACATGCAGCTGTGCTGTTTTCCTTCTGCTGTAGGCCTTCCTTTGACAGGCCTGTAATCATGGTTAAAAGTTACTACAACAAACCCCCTGCCTCAAAATATCATCAAATGGGTTTTTAAAAGACAGGAAATAAATGTTGATGTTGTTGTCACTCACTCATTTAGTTCCAAAGCTTCGTGTGCTGCAGAAATTCGGGCTTGAGGGTTTCTCTCTCTCCAGGCTTTTTGCATTACTATTCAATAAACAAAGGAGAAGAGAGGAATATTAGTTATTACAGGATTAACAAGGAGAATCTACGGCACTATAACAACAGAATTTATTGGTCTCAGTCTGACTCACTACAGAGCATTTCATATAGCTCAGTGATCATTCAAAAAGATACACAACAAATGGGAGCTTTTGTCCCAAATACCCAGCATTTTTTCTTCTTTTATTTTAAAATTAAACTTTTTTCCAGGAGAAAGTCTGGCTGAGAGATCAGGCTGTCTGTGCTGTCAAGTATAGAGGTGACAAGCAGCTACTTCCTCTTGGTGTAGCAGATTCCACAGGGAACAAAACAATAAAGGGATAGTTGGGATTCTTATTCAAGCTCCTTATTGTGCTGTTATTTTACCTGAACGTTAAACAGAAACAACTTCCAGGCTAATATTACCACCTCATAATTACACCACTCAGTTCAGAAAATAGGATTCATGTTTATCATGTGTCAAAAAAGCACAATATGTCCTCCTTCGTAATTATGCCTTCAGAATGGAGCACACAACTGTTAGTATCTCTCCCTTCCTAAGAGACAAAGATTTATCTCTTTAGAGGCAAATTCTAATGATTGAAATCATTGTTGTACATTTTTAGTAGAATCAAAGTCTGCATGTGGACTTCACAGTACAGGCTTAACACAACTAAAGCTGCTTATACAAAGTCAGTTGTAAATGCGCTGTTCCCATGTTTTACAGAGCTTCTAACTACATCAGGGAATGAAACACAGGCTTCAAATTTTACATCAGATGTCTCTCTCCTGTCAGCATAGACTAAACAGAACCTGGATAATGTAACTCAACCTACTACACTGCAGCTGGAGGCAAATTAAACAATATATGTTTGAAGCCACTGCAAGAAAGAGGGGGAAGGGAACAAGCCTTTACACTTTTAAAGGGTACCTTGAATGACTCCAGCAATGTAGCAGAACAACACAGCAACATAAATTAGATAGTTTACATATACAGACACTTGTTCAGATCTAGTATTCTATAATTCAACAACAATGGCTTTCTCAGCATGATCAAACTTTTGCCTTTTCTTATCTATGCGAAAGAACTGATGTCTCACTGCATTTTTCCTGCATCAGTTTAAATTAGCCATTAACCTATTAACAAAAGCATTTGTTCACAAAGTTTCTTACTAGCATCTGCAGGCCGTAAATGATCTGTGTCACATGTAAAGAATGTCTGATGGTCCTGTGCCGAAAGATTCATATCATAGTAAGTCAAAGGTTCTCTTCCTGTTACCCATGTATACCTGCAAACATGCCAACAAGACATTTTGGTTAATGAGGTCACATTTGGCAAAATGAATCCAGAAAAGAATCCTAGACCTTTGAGATGGCATAGACAAATAAGTTCACCTGGCCAATCTTCCAACCAACATACATTGCACACCTGTGCAATCATTGCACATCACTGTACTGTGATGGAGCAACAGTAGCTGAACCTAAGCTAATGAGGACGCTGAGAAATACACACTGCAACTTGGTAACACGTATATCCAAACCTTAGGACTCCATGAAACCTGTATGGAATTCATTAGGTTGTTTGCTATAATGGATTTGAACAGAATTGCTGCATTAACACGAGGTACAACACACTTAGGTTTCTCCAGCTTTTTTAAATAAGGTTGCCAAAAATTGGAGAAATAACAAGTGCATCAGCATCAATTTAAATTCCTTCTCATTTGGAAACATTTTATGAATTACAGAAAAACCTGCCATGAGTGCATGTATACACAGTTGATTTTGTTTTTTCATCTCTTAAGTTAGATTAATGGAAAAGTACAGTTAAGCTCCTTAAGCCAGTACTATGCCTGAAAACTGTAATTTTGTAGCACCTACCGATTATATTCAGCTCCTCTGAAGAGATTTAAAGGATTTCGCCAGACTTTGCATTCTGTAAGAAGCAGACAAACACATAATGAATCTCTCCCAAATTACAATGGTACTTCAGGTTTATAAAAAACACCAGTTACCATACAACGAGCCTTATCAAATGACTTATTTTTTTTTAGGTGCAAATGGAAAAACCCATCAACAGCATTGAGATTAAGTTAATCAGACTGTTCTTCCTTTTTTAAATAATAATTTAATTATAAATTAGTGTCAACAAATGCAATCATTCCAGACAAATAACCACTAACAAAGCCCCAAATGCCACATGAAAAGATAATACTGATTAGTGCCAGGACTCACATTTACCATAATGCAGAACTGAAGAGGGATCACACTGGGTTATTGCACTGAAAAACAGCAATTAACTTGGTCCGTATGGACTTGTTATTACTCTGGAAAAACATCACTGTCCAGCTAATGCTTTTCTCACTAAATCACTGAGAATCTCAGCTACATTTGCCAAATTCAATTCGTCCTTAGTTTGTGAAGTAAAAATCCATGGAACATCTGCTGATCTTACTTAAGTTACAAGCAGATGCTGAAATTGATTGGCAGAGAAAAGCTGATTGCATTGCAAAGGTTTCAGAGTATTAAAAACATTTTATAAATTTCCCTCAGGGAAAAAATTGTGGATTTTTCACACTACAAGAAATAAGAGATATCAAAATCAATGACAATGTAATTTAAAGCAAAAATTAAAAAATATAATAAAATTGTACAGCCTTTGACACAGTGAGGTCTTGATTCTGACTTTTCCTTTAATTTAACACCAGATTTATTTTCTTAATTTCAACAAAGACAATTCACTCCAGTGAAGGTGAGACCAGAATAAACCCCACTATTTGCATAAAGACTCATGGAGAGGCAGCATGTCATTCCATCACAGATCTGCTACTGGATGACCCCTCAAATGGTGCTCTGCAAAAACTTATCAGTAGCACTGGCCCTCCAGCATTTCATCAGCTGCTTTTCACTAAAAAACGTTAACCAGCACATTTCTCCCTGTGAAATTTTGTGACATCATTTCTAAAAAGATCAAAACAACAGTTTTCTGGTAGAATATTGATTCAGAAGGGTATCTTTATGGTAACAACACGCCTGTTCCCTTTATGCCTGTTCCGTTAAAAAAAGAAGTATTGAACAGGAAGCCAAGTCCTCCACTTTTCTCATGGACATATCTGAGTATGGGGCTACAGTGGCATGGACAGAAAGCATTTTACATAAATTATTCTCAGTAACATAAGGACACCCTCAGCAACATAGAAACCAGTCAAGTGGAATAGGAGGTGGGTCCTCAGTTTACTGCCTACCCAGCAAGTGCATGGAACAGACACAGGAACAGGCAGACTTCAAGGAAGAGCACATCATTCAAGTACCCATTTCAGCAGGCAGCTAATATTAGCAAGTTCCACTGGTTTACTCAGCAGAAGTGCTTGATCGACACTCAGCTGCTCCGTTGTGCAGCCAGAGGGTATGGCTGTTTGACAAGCTTCAATCCGACAGTTTTTACATAATATGACTTTCAAACCATTGCAAATATTAAATCAACATCAGACTTCTCAGTTCCAGAGGTGTAATTCAATGTCTTGACTTACTCTGTTTGCAACCAATGAGATTAGGTAACAACTATGTGATTGCAGTGACACTTTTTGTTCATCTTATTTGAATTCAAGTGGTTATGCTTTATCCAAAGTATGCAGTATTTTGGCACAGTAGCAGGGAAAGGTTGAACTAGGGAACAAAAAGGGGAGGTAAAGGCCTTTTATTACCACCTTCATGTCCTGGGGATGTTTTGGCATCTGTCTGCCTAGTTAAACATGGTGTTCTCTTGTTCCCTTTGTCTTGGTATCTGCTAACACCATGGTCTCAATACAACATCTTTCATTGTACCTTTCTAACGACAAAAGTTTCTACTGCAACATTCTACCATAGTCAAACATCTACATAGGAACACATGGTGAGCCAAGGGAAAAAGCCATCTCCACCTTGTTGGATAGCAAAAGAAATATCCCAGTGTTAGTGCATGGTAAACCAGAAAGGTTGGCTTTTCTGTTGTATTACAAACCAATAATATAACTATGCTCTTATTTTAACCTTTCAGAGACTTTTCCAATGATCGCTTTTTGAGCACTGATACCTTTCTGAAGGCACAAGTAACAGGCTATCCATACAGACACACTGTCCAGTGACACTGAGAGTCCCAGCTCAGTGTCAATGCACTGAAAGCAAACACACTTCCTGACTAATTCTTTGTATCAGAAAAGCCCAGATGCTTGTGTGAACTTCGTTAGTCAAAATATCATGCCTTCTGCTTTAAAATGACAGGAGCTATTTCAGAGCTGCTGAAGTGTGACTGAGCACACTGATGAGTGCACACAGGTGTTTCCAAGCCATCCCTTGCTTTCTGCCAGTTCACCCAAATCTAATATCCTGGACCATGCAGCGCTGCTATTCACAGCCTCTCTTCAGATGAGAATGACAACAGCTGAATTCACTGTGCTATATGAAGCCTTCCCTAATTACTCAGTAAAGAACAAGGTTTTATGAGGCCACCTATTTTATTTAACATGTGAGTTCAAAGCTAATTTTTGTTTGGTTGTTTTCATGCACACGGAAGAGCAGAAATAAAATTTGCCAGGTACAGTCATAGGCAGCTCAGCTGCTGAACAATGTTTTCTCCATAAGTGAATTTTTTCTTTTCATTCACTTCTCTTCACTTGCAAATTCTGATATATTCTAAAAGCCTGAAGAGGAAATAAATTTAATGAAATTTTAATTGATTCTAGCGGCACATCCCTAATTAATTTCCAATATTAAGATTATGGCCTGTAAGCCAAGTTAGGGCAGAGGCAGATAACCTTCATTTTACAGATGAGGAACTCAAACCCAGATGCTCCTGCCCTGACTTTAACAGTGAGTATCTCCCACTCAAGGCAGAAGCAATAGCATATCAGCATTTTCATCACCCATTAGCTAATTTTTCAATTCCTTCTCCTCAGGCAGCTAAGTCACCCTAGTAGGGAGTCGAGTTCCCCTGGGGCTCCTTCAGCCCACAAATGTCAGTGCTTGGGCATCATTTTAGGCAGGCTGGCCTGTCTCTCAGATGAACCATTGCCCAGGCAACCAGGCACCTGACTCAAAGTGCCTCAGGCTTGAATGGCTTAGGGTCAGACACCTTCACTCCTTGCACTGAAACCTGTAGGGGCTGTGAATGCTTGGAAGCTTGTAAAAATCAGGCCAAAAATGCCTGACATCATGCCTCCTAAACTGGAGGCCTTTTAAAAAAGCCTGACTTTGTTAGGACTTGCCCAAAGTCACAATTCAAATAGCAGAGTTAGGAATGTAACAAGCCCTTAAGCTGTTAAAAGTCACAATGCTTCCACTTACTAAAGTGAAATCCAAATGCTGTTTACATACTACTTACATTATCTAAAAAACAAAGTGATACAAAACCAGATGGACATTTCTGACTTCTTTGTCTGATTTTTAACAACTTTGTTATTACTTAAAATCACTCCAGTAAAACTACTACCCGCCTTTAGAATCACAGAATCAGACAATTGGTTGAGTTGGAAGGGACCACAGTGGGTCACCTCATCCAACCTCCCTGCTCAAGCGGGGTCAGCTCAGAACACATGGCACAGGATTGCATCCAGATGTTTCTAGAATATCTCCAGGGACGGAGACTCCACAACCTCTCTGGGCAATCTGTTCCAGTGCTCAGTCACCTGCACAGTAAAGAAGTTCTTCCTCATATTCAGGTGGAACTTCCTGTGGTTGAGTTTCTGCCTGCTGCCTTTTGTCCTATTGCTTGGCATCACCAAGCTCCATCCCTTTGACACTTTTTCTTCAGGCAGACATGGATGAGGTCCCCTCTCAGTTGTCTCTTCTCGAGGCTGAACAGGCCCAACTCCCTCAGCCTTTCTTCGTAAGGCCTCCAGCCCCTTAATCATCTTTGCAGCCCCTCCGCTGGACAAAAAGGACACTGCAGAAAGGGTGCGTGCAATTTCGCAGGGTGTTCAGAACAAGGAGAAAATACATGCAGCCTGAGCAAAACACACCGCATGAATTTGGAGGGGTGGAATTAGCAACTAATGAAGCAGCTCTGCCTCTTGCTGGAGCGGAGCAGAAGGCCCGAGGCAGCCGCGGCCGCTCACCTGAGACGCTCTGGCGGTTCGAGTCCGCGTCCCCGCCGGCGGCGCTGGCGGCGCTGGGCGCGCTGTTGTCCACCCCGCCCAGCAGGGGGCGCAGGTGGCTCACCGAGACCTGCTCGATGAAGGAGGTGCCGTACTTGCGGAAGTACCACCACTCGAAGATCTGCAAGGCAGACACGCCGTCAGAGCCGCCCTCAGAGCCGCCCTCAGGCCGCCGGCCTCCGCCCGCGCCCCCGCCCGCGCCTCGCCCCAATTCCAGCCCGCTCCTCGGCCCTACCCTCCGCCCGCTCCCGCCTCTCAGCGCTGCGCCGCAGCCCGAAAAGCGCGGAGGCCGCTCCGGCCGCCCCCTCCCCGCGCACCCCGCGGGAGGCACCCGTCCGCCTCATCCCTGCCCGAGCACACGGAGGAGTTAAATCTGACCCAGGTTTAGCTGGAAAATCTTGGATCTTGTCAACGAAATTATTTTATTTTTTTTTAAACCCAAATAACCTTACGTCAAATTATTTCAGCTGTTAGGCCTCCTTCTTATAAACTGATTTCTAGAAACCCCCCACTCCATTCTGCCCGACATCAGCCACGCCGATAGGATGCTGCAGTCAGGAGTGGATCCGCCTCGCCTTCCCTCAGCTCCCTCTGCAGTCCAGGGAATGTGAGGAAAAGCAGGTTTGCTTGCTTCCCCAGTAAATGCTTCCAAAGACATTCACTGAGTTTAATTTTAAAAAATATGTTAAAAATGCCAAACAAACTCCAGGAAGCTGAATCCTGTTCCTTTTGGGATTTTTTTTTTCCCCCTAGCTGAACTGTGTTTTATTTTGTTTGGCTGACTTGGGCTGACTCCGAATTAATTTTATTTTCAGGCATTTTTGGTTGAGCTAGCAAATCAGAAAAAAAAAAAAGTATTTACAGAGCTCTACTTGGAAAATCATTTCACAGCCTAAGAGAACACCCTGTAATTGAAATTATACACATAAATACGTATCTGTGGTATTTTCACCCAAAAATATATTAGTAAAAATACACATATTTCAGGAAACAACATAAACATGGAAATGAAGACTATTTCATATAAATATGGAAAAGGTTTAGACTATAAAAATTGTAAAGAAACACATGCTTATAATGAATAAATAAGTTGCACTTGAATTGTCACCCAAACACCTACATACCATGTGAAACAAAGGCAAACCTAAGGAGTTTTGAGAAATTTGGCAGGACTAAATCACACTGAAAACTGTGAATGAAGTCTCTGCCCTTTCCATCTTCATCGGTATCTCCATGTGTTAAACCAGTACTGAAATCTTTGATAAAATCTCTTCCTACTAGGCATGATCAGCAGTAAGGGAAATTATTGTGTTCACATCTTTGACACCATCAGTGTGCTGTTGGGTAGGTTTTGCTGGGTCAGCCAATAGACAACAGGCTCTGGAAGGCCTCTTAGGGGTCCAGAAAGGTTCAGGCCAGGCTTCACACACTCCCTCCCTCAATATTTTTTGATTTTTAAGTTCTCTTGACCTCTTTATATAGCTGAAGTGACTTCTGTCTCCATGGGATTGGATTGTCTGTAGACAAGACATGCTTTTTACCCCACATCCTTTAAAGGAGGGGAAAATAAATTTTCTGGCATAGAAGGAAAATGTGCTTCTCCAGAAGATGCTCCCAATGCATTCTGCACTGGGGCTTCCCCTGAATTCAAAAGTATTGTTAAAGGATCTAGAGGATTCATATGGAAGAAGGGGACCCCAGCTGCACAGGAGTGAAAGGGAATGAAGCTGGTGGCTACTTGAGACGAGTTCAGACAAGATTGTGTGGCAGCGCTGGAGATCTCTCCCCAAAACATCTAATGGTGTTTCTGGGAAACATCAGCAAGAAAGAATGGAGCAGTTTGATGAGGAGAAGACAGAAGGACTATGCGAACACAAAGCATTTGGGAAGATAAACATGGTCACAGAGAAACCAGAGCATTAACATATTCAGATCTTTGTGAACTCTTTCCCACCCAAGTCACCAAAAACCCACATAACCTGGACAGTTCCTCCTTACTCTGAGGTGCATTTGTCACTGTTCTTGTTCCACTGGCATGTGCCTGCAGCAGCACCCAGGTGGGAATGCCAAGTGCCAAGGACAGAATGATGATGAAGTGTCACTGAACACTTGTTCCATACTGCTGATATGCCTCCCCTGGCATGCATCACTGCCTCTGAATGCTGGAAATTATGGACAGGGAGCTGGCACAGGTGAGTCAGCTTTGGTTTTAGCTGTTCTCATGCTCTTAGGCATGCCACACTTTTTAAAGGGGTTAAAATTTAAATCTTATGATCTAAGAGAGCATCAAAAGCATGTGGCTGACCATAAGAGAAAGGCTGTGCCGTAAGATACAGTCACAGATCTGCTGTGGACATCTGTTTCTGTTCTGTCTTTGAAAACTTTGAAACAAATCTAGGCACAAAAGCCACAGTTCTACCTGTCCAAAGTCTCAGAGGGAGCAGGTGTTAGGAATGAAAGATTATAGTCTTGCGCTGAGGCAAGGGACACTCAGCAAGACTTTCACTATAGCGTAAGTCAAGGACTCAAAACAGCTGCCAGACTGGCCGTGCAAAATTCAGACCGTATCTAACAAGCTTCGTACTTTCTCTAAGAGAGGGAATAAAAAAGGTTTTCCAAAATGTGCTAATAAATTCCTGCTCATTATTTCAATCATGATCAGCTTTTAGATGAGGTCAGTAAAACCCAGAGAGGGAATGAGCAGCACAAAAGCCCACTTGAGCCCACTTGTCCTGCACAAATGTATACCAGCTGGAAAGCTGTCACACTGAATTTCAATGAAACTGAGGGGACAATCACAAAGAATGTACGTATATATAAATGAGGTCTCTGCTACAGTTCGGCTGAGTGACAGAAACTTGCTAAAATATGTGACACAGCTGTAAGTCTGTCTCCTTAGACTTACAAATACATTAATTACTTTAAAAAATGGCATTAAAGCTCATAAATTGTTTAAGGCAGCTTTGAAAAATATTTGCTATGTTGAATGAATCCAATGCCAGGAAACATCAGCCACATCTGAATGCATAGTCTCTTAGAAATTAAAGCCATAAATCATCATCATCATAATAAGCCTTTGCTTGGAGTGATTTGTTCAGCGTGTATGAGTAGGTAATCTGTAATTTGGTACTTAAGTCAAAACAATAAATTCTCTTTAGAGAATTTTTGCACTTTTCTCAGACAGTGTCAGCTGGTTTGAAACCTGATTTCTGTAAATCAAATTTGACTTCTAGCTGCATCATCCAGCTTGAAAGCCATGTGAGATCAACAATCTTTTGACAGTTCAGCAGATGAGAGATAATCTGAGAGAATAAAATTACTATAAGAATTAATTATGCTTTGACAGAGATCTGAATTAGAGAGGAAATTAATCAGAAAGGTAATTCCTGCACCACTTCTGAAAGAAAAAGCCACCTCATTTCTGTTGTATACATACAGTGGGAGAGAAGCTCATCTTCAGAGATCTCCCCTTTGCAGCAGTGGCAAACTTTTTGGGGCTCTTTCTAGCTGGTGCCTGTGCTTTCAAGCTGAAACAGGGTGAAACATCTCCAAACCCTCAAGGGATTTTTGGGACCATAATTTTCACAAAGGCCAAGTTAAAACCATGTTCTGAACATTCCAGCCTTCTGTGTTTAGAAATGCAAATTAGAATTTTTATTTTTTAATCTGATATCGATATTGCTTAATGTAAGAGTATTTGATTTTAGAAATGTTGTCTTCTTAATGCACTTCTCTTGTGCAAACAAAATGCTACAGTCATTCTCTTTCTTATCTCTGCTCTCACATACAAACAATCCCAGATAATTATATTTATCTCTGTAGCAACGAATCTATTCTGCATCACTTGGCTATCAGATCTGATCTTCCTGCACAGTTTTTCAGAACAGATATTCCATTATATACGCATCAATTCACAAGGGATGGTTTTGGTGGTGGTTCTCACTGAACTCAGGAGTGATGTCTATCAATGATTTGAATTGTGCTTTTCTGTTTATCATATCTGAGACAGGCATCCCCACTTAGAGCAAACACTGTCATTCTCTCCTAGAGTATGGAGTCTTCAACAGAAGCAGTAAAGGATTTTGTTTGCTGGCAACTTCCACAGCTCAGATTTCTGTTTCAGCCTTGTAATGAGACTTTCAGGTCTCAGAGGTGTAGATTTGGAGCACTCTTCTAAGAACAGTGGTGGTAACAACCAGTCTAATGGATTTAAAGGAAACTCTCTGGAGGAACAGCATAGCAATAACAAGACTTGATTCCATGGTTAAGCCTCTTTTATAAATAAAAGGGACCACATCACAGGTTTGGCTCAAGATATTGATGCTCTTTGTTTACTAGCACACTGCCTGACCTGTGTCAACTCTCCCAGGCAATGACTGCACATGTTCTACGTGTATTACAGCCCAGGGGCTGTTTCCAGTAGACAGTATGGAAAGGACATCCATGTTTTGGGAGGCAAGAGTGTTTATCCATATGAGTGTAACTATATAATGCTACTTGCCTTCCAACAAAGAAAACTCCTGGTCTGTTTTATTTAGCTGTTAGGGATCCAGCAGATCCTCCAGCCCTGCCCATCTTGGATCTAGGAAACAGCATGCCTCTGACCATGCTCAGTGTCCTTAATGACAGGCTTGAAGGATAAGCACTCTCATTCCTTCTGGATTAAATACACCCATTCAGCATCCTCTTAGATTCTGCTCCTGGTTACTGAACCCCCATTCATCATATCTCAAAGAGTCAGCAGGAGAAGATACATGCAGTGCTAGTGGGCAGCATATTCAAAATAAATAGCTATTTACTTCATCCATCTCTGGAAATACAGAAATGCGGAAGAAAATAATATATTGCCTGGATTAAGTGTATTACTTCTCTCAACACTGTGTAGACCCCAGGTAGTTACAATACCGTTTTCCTGTCTCTGGACTGGTTTATAGCCTGCCTTCCAATAGATCCTTTCTCTCTCATCTGCGCCTTGGCAAGGGTTTCCATTTTCTTAGGAACTCCCTACAATGATTCTGCCCTTCCTGACCTGTGAGCCTTCTCTGAGCAGAGCAGAAACTTTGAATGGTTACCATGTATTGCTTTTCAGCCCTCGAAGACTGTCCCTACACAACTGTCAGACTTTGACAAAGTCTTTAGCAATGCCCAGAACTCAGTCACCTTTCTGCTCCTCTGCAGTAAACCACACAAAGGTAGTGAAACAAGCAGAAGATCAATTAGTATCTACAGAAAATAAGTCCTTCTGTGTTACTCAGACTTCCTGTAGTGGTACCATTGGCTACAGAAGGCTGTGACTGACAGACTATACACGTACTTGGGTAGTAGCAAACAGCCTAGCTGCTCCGTGCTAGGCAGTGTGTACACTCATGCTCTGCCTCTGTAGGCTGGCTTTCTAATTCCTGCATCTGAAAGACCTGGTATTTGTTCATTGCAGAATGTTTTTCATTGTATAGCAGAAGACATTTACTACTGCCCCAAGCTCAGAAGTAGAATAACAAGGCATCCTTGGTGGAGATTTTAGTCTGAGGTTCACTTCTACCTGGGCTTTGTTAGAACTGAGACTATCAGTTTGCTGTGCAAGTGCCTCACATGCTTGCTGACCAGCTTTGACTCTGGTGATAACTGTATGTTAAATATGTGGCTTTATTTAGAAATCTCAATGGCATTTACATAGTTCCAGTTCACAGCATTTACTGGACATCAGGTGTGTTTCATGACAATTTTATTACCCTACCCATGGAAAACCTCAGCCTCCCAGATATGGAATACAATGCAGCTCATTGTATTCTGTGAGACAGCACACTGGATTTTACTGGATTAAAAGTAACTGTGGTGGAACCAAGTTTCCAATACAGTATTTCTAATGCAACTGTGGACTAAATCTTGTTCTTATTTCTGATGTCTACAACAGTGCAGGAATGAAGTGAATATATGCTAAAATGTTAAATGATGTGCTGTAGTCAAGTAATTGTGAAGGAAAATGCTTGAGATAGAAAAGTGTTTTCTGTACAGTTCTGACCTATAAGAAAAAAGGTCTGAAGTCCTTGCTTCAATTAAGTCACACTGCCTACAGTAAGGCCAGAATTTTACCTAAAGAATTAAAACAAAGTAAGAGAAAAAATAAGACAGGCGTGTAGTGTTTTGCAAAGGAGTAATGTAGTATTCAATTGCCCAAAGCTGAACTTTGCAGTCATTGTTTCATGACCCAAATGTAAGTTAGGAAAAGCAATCACTTTCCCATCAGTTACCACATTTATGAAATGATGGAATTTTCCATCATTTCATAACCTGCAGTGCTGTGATTTCTCCTTCTGATTAGGAACTGCAGCCAACTGATAATGGAAAGAAATCTGCCAGCCCATATGGTGGAAAATTCCAAGCAACAACAGTATATCTAGTCCAAAATGTACCCCAGTGATGTAGATTTGACAAGACAATGCTTATTTTATAAAAGAATTTCACTTTATACCATTAACAGGACTAAGAATCCTTTAAAACTGATGATGCTGTGTAGTCTGATGTAAGTGTGTGGCAATGCAGGCAATTCATCATGTTACAGGGCCACTGGTAAACAGCAAGATTAAGAAATAATTAATCTGAAGCACAATTGGGCTAATGACAGGCTAGTACTACCTCACTAGAACTTAATCAGCTGTCTTTTCTCATATGTGGTCTGTTCAACTTGCAGTTTCTTCTTTCCATGACCATGTCTGCCGAGTTCTTTTTCCACTACCAAATGTACAGAAAACATGTTCCTCAGCACAGACACTGGTCCCTACAGTCTAGGGTTCCTGGCTGTTACCTGTCTGGCCTATTTATCTTTTTCACATTTAGGGTGGTGCCATATGAACAGCAAACAACGACTGATAGCAGTAGTGAAGATAAAAAAAACAAAAAAAAGGCTTTCAGTCTTATTTCTATGCCTACACCTCCATCACCTCACTGTTTCTTCAACTTGTTCATAATGGACTTTCTCATGCAACACTAAGGGATTTCTTTAGATTAAAGCTAAATCTGATTTTTTGGAAAGGTTTCTACTGGTGTCCTTTTGCCCCTTCTCCATATCATAGTCTGGAGTACTTCCTGCCGCTTCCATCTTGTACTTCCCATCAAAGTACAGCGCTTAGGAATTTCTTGCTCTTAAGTCGCCTGCTGAGCTCATTCCTCAGAGATTGCCTTCATGAATACAGTATAAAATGTACCTACATTTGCAATGATTAATTTAGTTCCACATAAATTAGTCATTCTTCAAAGTTTTTATTCCTGTTTGATTCTGTAATGTAATTCAATAGGGCACAAAATAAACTGTCTTTATCTTGCCACCTCCTCCTGCTGTCTTCGCCCTCTAGCAACAAATATGTAATTGTGTCTGTGAAAACCATGTTATTTCTCTCATTCCTTCTCATCCTGGTGGTGGAGCCCAGCATTTTCCTCTTTCTGAGTGACAGTGCTGAATGTAACATTATTTTCCTCCTGTGTATTTGAGTGAGTTGTGCTTAACTGAATCCAAGTCTTACAGGTCTGGCTCCTGCTCATATTCTGAAAGTTCTGTTGATCTCTCTGGAGCTCCATCGTGTGCTTTGGGGCTCAATCCATACAAGACTGATGAATGCCCAAGGTGGAGACATTAGGTAATTGCCTTCTGCTATGAGGAAACTCAGAGCAAGGCACAGCAGCAGTGCACCTGCTGCTTTACACCTGAAATCATCTAAGTGATGAGAGTCTCACAGGCATTAAGTAGTCAAGGATGCCATTTGTTTATCTACATCAGCTACAGGCAATGTGGAAGTGAGAGGTGTGGATTTCCCCAACCAAGGTGATAATGTTTACTTAGGATCTGAGTTGCTTTCAGGTTTCTCTGAGATCAGTAGATCTGAGGTGAGGTGAACCAGCCCCTAGCCATGTTTCTCTCTTTCCTCTTTTCACTTATCACTACAATAGCTTACACTTGGTCTCGTTGGTCCCCCAGTTACACACCTAGTTTGGTGTGGTGAGGGAGGGTCTAGAGCTTGTATCCAACACATTTTAAAACTGTACAACTTGAACAAACAAGACTAAAAGGCAACCGAGGAGGGGAAGTGGAGAGGGAGGGGCTGAACTCTTCTCCTGGGTATCCAGAGACAGGTCACATGGGAATGGTTCAAAGATGTGACAGGGAAGAATCAGACTGGACATTAGGAAGAATATCTTTACTGAGAAGGTGGTCAAACACTGGAACAGGATTCCTTGAGAGGTGGTAGATGCCCCAAGCCTGTCAGTGCTTAAGAGGCATTTGCAGAATGCCCTCAATAACATGTTTTAACTTTTGGTCAGCCCTGAAATCATCAGGCAGCTGGACTAGATGATCATTCTGTTCTATTCTGTTCTGTGTTATGTTATGCTATACTATTCATTTGTGTAAGCAGTAAGCCAACTCTCAGCAGTGAGGAAACAAGAACAGACCACATATATTAACATGTACGTACACCCTGTTAATTCTTATATGTTTATCTCCATTTGTTTCTATGAAGATACTTAGTAAAATTCGGAGCAAATGCTCTGCTTTGGACTCCTGCATTGTGATAGCATTATGATTCACTCCACTGCATCAATTTGCATAAAGAAGCCCTCAGGAATTACATATGGGAGGAGGGTTTTTTAAATGGTTTAAAAATACAGACAAAGCAAATAGGCAGATATGTACTGGGAAAGATTCTAGAAGTGAAGATCTGAAATAATTATCTCTTGGAAGCTTGGCACCAGAACTGGTGTTTCTCTGTTAAGTCCTGCTGTAACTTTCTGAAAGGACTACACTTAGCTGAGATAGTTGGTACCTCTCCTCATCTTCCTTTTACTGGCCTTTTTCATTTCTGTAGTACTTGTCAAGGAAAGCACTTAATGTGCAAACACTTGTTATGAATTACTGTAGGGTTGTTAGTGAGTCACATTGTTCTTCAAGACTTTTTTCTTAAAAGATACAGCACTGAAACATCTTTCTTTTTCATTCCCACGGAAAGAGACATACAAATAAAGACAAATTTTATGTGCTGCAGAACTGTAAGTTTACAGAAGAAGAAAAGGCACCTATTAATCTGCATGAAGCCCGAAATACAATTCTGGATATCAAAATCAAATTGTAAAGTGATATTAATAGATGTAGTACTCACCAAAATAAGTCCCGAGATTAATGAGGATGTGCCTGTCAGGGCAACATAGAACTTGGGGGTTAATGTGTTCAAAAACATACTCACTGAAAAAGAAAAGAGAGGAAACCATGAGTACATGAGCAGGACATGTTCTCCGTGTGTCCCTTCCTCCTCCAACTGCAGATAAGTTATTACCTTAACTTTGATAAAAAAGACAGTTAAAATAACATCCTGTCCCATCTGCCTACCATGTGATAAATTAGAGCATTACCCTGCCACATGCAGAATTCTGTTTTCACAACAAAGTCAATCACAAGGCATTGGAAAACAGTTGCACACAAGTCTGGGACTTTCCTGTTTCACTCAATGCTGCACTTACAGCGTTTAGCATTCCCCATGATATATGGAAGACATTTTATTATATGCCTTTGCTACTCCATTGCAGTTAGAAGTCTATCTCAATGTCCTGCAATCAAAATTGTCTCAACATCCTGTAGCTCTTGATGAAGTTTTTTTAAGCTTTTTACTTCTCACTACTTTTGTTCCTCACTTACAAAGTAGAAGATAATGTCATTTTCCTAACTCATTCTACTTCTCCACTTCTGTTCTCCAAAGATGGTGAACCACTCAGTATGACAGCAGTGACACTCAGTATGAAAACAGTGAATAAATGATTAGAAAAAGACCTAACTAGCTTTCTGTTAATAAGGGGTGAAAAATCATGATAGCTGTCCAGATTATCTGAAATCTAGGGCAGAAGCAAAGTCAGATGAGCAATTCCATCTGTAGGGGCTTCTGGAAATCCAAAGGGCTTTTCTAGTCATATCCCATCTTGAAAGCTGCTGGGAAAATCACCAGGTAGTCATGCTCATCCCCCATAGAAAATCCCTATGGCTGGCCTTAAGAGAATAAAATATTCTAGGTTTTTGATGACTCTACAGAACCTACTAGAGAGAACGGGATTTCTACTAAATTCTAGATGTTTAAAGAAGACTCAACTTTCCATTACTTCCATCTTTCACAAATGAAAACATTCCCTATTAAACTACATGAAGGGTTAGAATAACACTAAACAATCCTACTGGTCTCATCCTTAATCAGTGCCAAAGAATTTCTCATACATATATACATTTATGTATATACACACATACATATTTGTATATGTACATCTATCCAGAACTGGGGAGGGAACTGGCAATAGTTAGCAGATAAATTTAAAAGGCTTGTAGCAGACTACTAGTCATTAAAAAACATTGATGAAAGCCTGGATGTGTAGGTGTGAGGCCCTCGGTTCATTCTGTTCTCTTTAGAAATAACATTTCACAGAAATTAAATAATAGGATGCCAAATAACGAAGAGGAGGCAACAATAGCAGAATACAAATTATCAAACATATGATTCACTTTCCATGACCAGTAAAAAAAAAAATAGTTTTCCAGAAATGCATCACTAAAAGAGATTAAAGCCCTGCAATTCAGCTGCTTTGATTGGGCTTTGGCAGCTTATTTTCTGTGTTGTTTTCTTTTCTTGAAGAAGCCATAAAGTGTTAAAATGGAACTCTCCTTTCCTAGTCCACTGGAGTGGCATTAAGCGCCAAGCTGATATAGTGAAGAACAAGTCTGGTGGTTTTTAATGCCATTGTACATTTTCCTTCCCAAATGAGCTGGATGCCAGATTCTCAGCTAGTGTAAAGCAGCATCACATCCTCAACACTGCTGCTTGCAACACAGATACACGCTCTCCCCTTCCCTTCCGATAAAAGCAGACTTTGAAATAGTATTCCCTGCTTTCTTCAGCCCCAGCACTTGCTAAGTAGGAAGAGGAACAGAGAGACTGAAATAGCTTTGGCTTCACCAACCACGAGTCTTTTAAAAGAAACATTCTTCATTTTGGAATGCAAATGTAAGCCAGAGACATACTTAAACTATGTCACTCGGGAAATTTCAGACTGCCAGTGAAACTGCTTCCTTTGCTTAGGTCAGGATATTCCTGAGGGAGAATATGCTATGACGGGATATAGATGCCCATGTTCCACCTTGTAACACAGTGCTACTGCAGTGCCAACAATAACACGAAAAGCCAGGCAGCAAAAGAGTTTACAGAGGAGCTTTCTCTTCCACTCTTCCACCACAGCTTCACAGCTTATGGAATGCTGGAAGTTTTCCTATTAAAATCTCCCATTACCCTGGAGGTAATTTGATTTCCAGAGTTGTGAGCCATATAAGTCTACTGTGAAGATTCCACATGAGCATATCCATTGAATAAGGATATAGTCTATTTGCTTTAAATATTATTACTGACTTCCATCCATAAAAATTGCTTTGGGAAATGCATGTCCACTTGGAAGAGCCCTCTCAACAAATTAGCTCTATGGCACTCACTGCTGGTGTAGATTGAATAAGGTTCATAGGAAATGCTGTTAGCTTTCCTCTGTCAGCACTCTTTTACAAGCAATGTATACTGGTTTATAGACCAACTCTCAGATGTGAATGGAGATATGCTTTTAGATTGTATGGGGCAGATTCCCAGATAACTGGAATAACTCAGTAGATTTGATACTAGTGCACTCAATGACCAATGATATCTGGACTGTATCTCTCTAATCCTTTGGCCATTCTTTTTCCCACTCATTAAATATAAGAATCTTCTATTTCATTATGAAAACTACCACCTTTAGCCAATTATTAACTACTCTCCCAGTCCCCTTGTCTCCATAAATATTATTAACAAAAGGAAGGAAACACTTTTACTAAGAAACATATCTCCAAAACAGTAAAACTAAGCATGGTCTGACTATTTTTATTCTGAAGTCAATGAGAATTCAATCATTGTTTCAGTGGAAACTACATCAAGGCCTAGTTCTCATAATTATTAATCTCAGGAGTAAAAATTAATCCACTTTTGCATTGTGATATGTATCATTATCCAAAAGGGAGCATTTCTTTACAGTCAGCATTCTGACACTGAAGAAATCACTATCATATCCAATGTCTCCATCCCCCAGTGGAATCAGGGTTCCTGAGCGTGTGCAGTAAAGTAGAGCCATTAGATAATGCTGCCTGTCCATCTGCCTAAATTTGGATAGCACTATTTTTCTTCTGTATATTCCATTTGATGATGTAGCAGGATTGAGGAACAGAAAGAGATTTCTGAGAAATGTGAGCTGAAGACAGTAGCAGATGACTGCAAAATAAAGAAGCCAGGTAGAATCACCAGCAAAAGGTAGTACTGTATATCATTTCTTCTGAATTCCAGTGTATGCCTGTTTACAATGGGAAAATGGTGCAGCTATTCAGTTCAGAATATCATCTCTTGTCTGTAACTTGGAAGGACTTAAAAAGGGCAAGGTAATGAATATCTAGACAAAGAAACTTGCCTGGTGTTCCTACACTGGCAACTCATTTGAAATTACTGTCAAATCCCAATTATTTGCACAGGCTTTTGACAGTGAATGATCTATTTTAGGTGTGTTAGTACAGCTTGTTTTGTGTTTTTTTAAAGAAAACCAGCATGACCTATAAATTCTTTCTAAAAAAGCAAAACATGTCTACTTATGAGAGACTCCTGGCCTTAAAAATTCCCACCCCCTCTTTCTACCATTCTCTTTATTGCTTTCATTTTAATAATATTTGAGACATCCAGAATAAGGTGTATTTACATTTTCAGAAGTGCCTAAGTTACACTGGTAAATCATTCCATCCTTCTATATACTATCTAGGGAAGGACTCTTATTTCATTGTTAACTGTGCATACTCACAGAGATTATTTTACATCCTATTCAATTCACAGCAGACAAGTTACAAAAGTCGTATCTAACATTCCCAGTTGAGACTAATCAAAAGAGGTGATTGAAATGTTTTTGAAAGCAGATGCCATTTCATTCCTGTTATTCATGTTATTAATTTCCAATATTTGTGATTAATTTTGAACCTGGGAATAAACGAGAGAGGAAAATCCAGGTATTTTTCAAGTAATAAAATCCTCAAAACATGTAAAATGTATCACTCAAGATGATAAAAACCCACTGTTGCTTTATACATTTTTTTCAAGGTCTTGAGGCATTCAGATTTCAAGCATGTGAGGAACCACAGTAGAAGGGAAATACTGGGGTTAAACTGCTAGAGGTATCATATTAACTGCTGCATCAGTTAATTACATTAGAAGGTCACTAGGGGAGGGAGCACTGCAAACTACCAACTATTCCCACATGCACATCTACTAAAATGACAGCCCCATTACCTACTTCTGAATGTGAGGTGACGTAAGTGTACAGTAAGGTGCAAATAAAAATTTAATAGCAATGTAACATAAATCATATACACAGATCAAGCAAAGATAGGACTGCATCATTTATGGGACTTCTAAGAGGAAAAACAACATCCTGAACAGAATGTTATCTCAAAATTCAGATAAAATTATATATATCTCAATAACCTTGTTAAATAAAAAAAAAATTATGCAAAAATAAATAATATCTAAATTAACTTATATAAATAAATAAAAATATAACTGGGTACAATAGTTAATTTTATAAGAACAAACTGCCAGAAAACATATACAAGTTTATAGTCACAGAGCCTTTATAGTGTATTACCAGTCCTTAAGCCATCATGGCTATAACATCTGAGTCACTAAGAAATTCTGTTTCACTTTCTGCCTCTGCCCTCCATAATATTTGCTTGGTATGCAGACTTAGACAGGCGACAAGCTAAGAAGCCTATAGTTGGAGACCTTTGACACAGCAATTCAATTTCTTTTCACTGCAACCATCCATTCAGGCTGATGTTCCAACGTGGTACAGAAGACAGGGCAGTGACAGGCTTATTTCACAGGGGCCTCTTCTTGGATTAATGACGCTCCCCAAAGTTGTTGCAACAATGAAGAACTCTTCTACCAAAGTGTCAGCGAAGAGGGCAAAATTAAATTCAGTAAACTTCTTTTACTAAATATATAAACTTTCCCCCTCTGAGTATGAAACACTGCATACTGTTGACTTTAATTGAACTGTTTGTACATAAACTTTTGGAACTCTCAACCCCTCCCTCGTAAGAATGTTAACTGTAATGTACTTTTGGGAAAATACACTAGGGTCAGGCTGAATTATGCATTATACACTATGATGGTCTCCAGCTTAATATAAATACAAACCCCAAATACAAATACAAACCCCATCAGATTTAAAGCTAGCATAGATTATTGTCTCAGAAAAACAAAACAACTTTTACCAGTTACCAGGATTTTCCCTGGGAAGCTAATAAGATATTTTAAACTTCTTCAGACTTCTTAAAGAAATTACCAATGAAGAAGTAAGCATTCAAACATTTCAGAATGCTGCAGAGAGATCTTCCATTTACTTATTGCAGATACTAAGCAGCTTCCTTCTGTAAGGCTTTTTGTCTAGATCTGTTTTCAAAACTGGAAAAAATTTTTCACTTGCAAAGAAACATGTGTCCATTCCAGGGCAGAAACAGCTGGTGTCTTATCTGTGCACAAGGAAATCCAGATGCCCACTTAGTTTGTTCAAGCACCCTGTCCAATCCTAAAGGAATGAGGTTGAATGACAGTCACATTCAGATGCCTGGAGCCCGCACTGATGGCCAGGAGTCTGTTGCTCTCAGTTACCACTGGATCAGAGCCCAGCTGAGAGAAGATGGTGATGTACCAGAAGCCTCCTATTACTTCAACTCTGATTAACTACATAGTTGTGCATAATCAAAGTTCTGCCCATACAGATGTTTCAAATTAGTGAAATAAAACTTTCTGGACTGAAAACCACCACACTTTCTCTTCCATGTTTCCACATCTTAAATGCAGGGTTTCCCTTTCAACAGAATAACACAATAAAAAGGGAAAGTGAGTAGGGACAGTCTTCTGGAGAAAGATTGGGTGTGATGCAAAAGGCTTTTGGCCTTCAAAGCATAGCCCAAAAAGAAGAAAGAGCGGATGGTAGTAAACACAGAACCAGTTACATGTCAAAAACTTTCAAGTTTATTTACTTATAACTGAAAAATAGTTTTGAAAATGGCAACTATAACATTCTCTCCAGAATGTTTTGTGACCCAATTGCCTACTGAGCAAATTTTATCCAGCACAGAAAACTGAAACAAATCTTAGTAAATTCAGTCCATCTTTTTCCAAAAAACGCTTCCTGAGGATTGCAAACCAATTTAGTCATTCTTCCCAACATGCTAACATGTTAAATATCTGAAGGCCAAAGTGACACAATGATCAGTGCTGGCTTGCTTTTCAACACCAAGTCTATATTCATGTTACGATGCGCAAAAGTTATTGGATGGATTAAAACTCTTGTCTCACTCCTAGCAGGAATTAGTCTGTGCTGGCTGTGGAGCTTTTGGGACTTAGACAAATACACTACATCCTTCAGAGTGCATTTAACCATTCAACCTGTTACAGCAAGTTTACTCATCCCCACTGTGAATAGTATACAGGGAAATGTAACTGATAAGAGATAAGAACCAACACAGAGCTGAGGGCAGAAGGGCATACAGGTACATCAAGGAAATCAGATGTGTGAGACAAAAAAACACTTAGGACCCTATTGTGACTTGGGAAAGGAAAAAGAAAAGAAAACCAGGTTAGAGTTTGACTAGTAAAATACAGAGATGAGTTAAAAGAAAATTAAAAAATGGAATGGCAATAAAAATTATGCATAGAAAGAAGATGATAGAGACAAGAACAGCAAAAGTAAAAAAGACACAAGAAATGACACAGGCAACATGAATATAAACAAAGGCTATTTTTACTTCAGCAAAAGATGCTTTGCATGTCAGAAGTACCTTCTCACTGGGACAAATAAGACTGCCAACAATAACAGCTTTGGTCATTTAGGAAGAGTTGTCTACAAGTTATTCCTTGCTATCAAATACACCCCAAAGCCTTCTCTCACAAACTACCAAACCCTTAACAGAAGATGCTACTGAAGGCCCATTCCCAGCTGTATTTTCCCCGAATGTCCTGCTATGGTCAAGAGCTACACTGTGCCTCAGGAACAGACAGGCTGGACATACAGGCAGAGGAGGCACTACAGCTATACCCACCCAAAGGAAAACATTCTGTCCTGGGAGTTTAAATACTAAAGCAAACTTAGTGTAACTAGACTCAAACACAGTATTTTGCTATTCCATTTGTCTGAGATCATGAACTCCCTACCTTGTGGATTTGGGGAGAGTAAAAGTATGAAGCAAAGATCAACTTTCTCCAATGCAAGCTGCTATTATAATGCAAATTTTCTGTCACATAGTTACCCCTGCCAAGGGACAGGGACATTTGCTCTTGCTTTCACATTGCAGTGGTGACATGAGTTAATTACACAGCTCCTGTTAATTGCAGAGCATGCTGCATGAACACCGGCATTTGCTAATAGTTGGCAGCAAAAACCCTTCTAAAAAACCCACAAGTCCCCTCCCCCCAGAAGCCCCCAAACCAACAAAATCCCCATAGCGTTTCCATTTAAAGAAAACAAGGGAGAAACCGCTTCCTGGGATCTTGCAGCCCTTAGCTATCAGGGATTGAACTACTGTGCATTTCTTTATAACCATCATGGTGTCTTAATGCTAAAAGCAGACTTGTGATATTAATTATGTACAAGTGGAAAGAAAAGGCTTGGTCAAATAAGAATGAGCCATCTAGGATGAGCAATGACATGTGAGTAGAGATATTAATACTTGGATTTTTAGAGATGTGGATGTGTAAAATCATGTTGTTGCTTGGTTGTCAGTCAAATTCTCTTGCACCTCTTTCAACTTCAACTCTTCTAAAATCAGGTTGCTTGCAAATTGGTTTGAAACATTGTCATTATACACATATCCCCTACAGATTTTAGTTTCAAGAATCACATGAGTCCTTGTCTTAATTTTTACTTCAGCATTGCACTGCACAAGGAAGTGCTCTCTCAGATTTGTGACGGATGTCTTTGTAGGCAGAACCAGTTGAGATACTGGAGGGAGCACCTTCACAGTGAGGTTGTGGTTTCCTTTTCTAATCACACACATGCCAGCATGGGTATCACCGAACTCCCCAACACAAAAGCAAAAGAAATCCCGATATGATGCAACAGCCAGATGAGGATGGACTACCCAGTGGTCTCTCAGGTGACTACAGAGTGTCACCATGCATAGACATCTTCTACCTTCTCTTAGATACACACTTGTAAGAGAAAGCAGGAGTATGGCTGTAGCACAGTTCATCAGGCAGATGTTTTAACGTCTTTTAGGTCTTCAATTTAATGTGCACAGCAATTGGGCTCTACCGAAAATCAATAGTAATGTATTTCATTGCAAAAATGTACCTAAACACTGCAACAAAATACCTTATTTTCTACTCTGCACCCCAAAGTGTTCAAAGAAATCCCTATTTCAAAATGACGCTTAACATCAACTAATCATGTAACTGAACTGACACATCTTTATCCGGTTTGGACAGGCACTCTGCGAAGTTTAACATACCTGTTACCTTAACTGCTGATTATTCTGAGGCATTATACAGATTTATGTGGTTTAGCCTTTCAAAGCTGTATTAAAACAAAAGCCAATTACTAAACCTAATTATCTAGAGTCATTTAAGAAAATTAAAAGCTTTTGGTCCAAGTACCAGATCAGTACAGCTCTCTCAATGCAATAGGTGTATTCTGCCCTCTTCTTTCATGCAACACTCAGGGAGGTAACTGCACCATTGAATCTTTTTGGTGTTGCTTCATTAGCTGTGTAAAGAATACCCTAAACTAAAAGTTTGCCACAGTGATTAATTCCAATGCCACAGATAACAAAGGCTAATCTACTCTAGAGAGACAAATCATGCAAAGAGTTTTCACCAGCATTCCACAAAAGAGAAAACATCCTGTGGGTTCCCATTATCCAGGAACCTCTCTCAGAGGAGCTAATTCCCATGCTAAGACAAAAGAGACACATGAACAAAGCACCCTCAGCTGCCCTGCAGCCTCCTTTTGTGCCTCCTTTTGTTCCAGGCAGGATTTGATATGAGCACTAAACCAACAAATATGAGATATGAGCAGTGCTACACTTTTCATCCTTGCTTGTGTGTTGCATTCCTAGGCATAGAAAGGTGAGGAGCACCATGATTTCTGCAGCAAACGAAATTATCTCAGCAATGAAAGTAAAATCAGAAAATTGGGCTGAAATTTGTATATTGACTAAACCTTTTTTTAAAAAACTTTTTTTTTTTTTTTAATTCTGGAGAAATATTCTGTTCCAGACATTTCTGTCCTAACCTTGGCAGCCTGACTCTATATAGTAAATCTATTTTGAGAATAGTAAATCTATTTTGAGAGTCTCTAAGATGCTGATCTCTTTGCATACAAGAAATTGCAAGGTGCTTCTTAGAATAGAGGTGACTAGAAAACACTTTCATAATTAGAGCCAGCAACGTCATGAAAATTCCCTGGAGATCTACAATAGCTGATATCATTATCCTGTCATTGAAAACTCATCTACTTACAAAATCAATAAGGTGCTCATACCATTTTTCTCCCACAAGAAATTTCAACCTATGATAAATTTCTATATGAGGCAGGGATTTGTATTTTTTTCCAGTAATTGATGGACTGGGTAATGTGGCACAAAAAGAAGGGGAAAATGATTTTTCCATCAAGTGATTCATTATTGCTATGTATCTAATAATCAACTTTTCCCTTCAAAATATTCTTAACACTGTGTGACTCACACAGTAATTGTACCAAAAGAAAAAGAAGACAAGGCAAGTAGAAAACTTTTACCTCTTTGCCTCCATTTTGGGGTATTTCAAAGAAAGCACAGCAGCTGGTTTGACAAGTGCTGTATAATTTCCATTGTCTACCAGTCTCTTGGGATACCCAACACTTATTAAAATGGAAAAAGCTCTGCAGTAACTCTGCAGACAGAACTGCAATCCTCATTCAGGACCTGACTGATGAGGAGACAAACTTCGGGGGGGGAATTTTGCATAATAAAGATTTTCAGTAGCATGAGCTCCAGAGAAAGAATTTCCAACCAAATGCACAGCAAATGACTCAGTGGAGTCTGGGGGAGCACGCCTCTCACACAGCCTTGCGGACATACAGTGAATCACCCCTTCCTCAATAGCATGAAGTCAGACTTTTAAAAAATTAACATCTTGTGGTTGGGGTGGTCCTCCTGTCCCCCACAGGCGGTGAGTCTCTCTCCAGTGCCATTTCCTCTAAAGGTTCTGTGTGCCTGCTAGACCAAACCAGACTGTCCATAGTTTTAAAGTTTGTTTTGTTTCATGAGAAGACAAATTAAATGCCACTTAGTCTACCTCATTAGCATTAACAATAATGATGTTTCTTGGTTTAGCCTTTGATGAAATCCCATGAGGAAAGACACTGCAAGACACCCACTATTTTTCTTATTGAACATTTGATGGTTTTAATTCCAAACAAGACTGTGGCTGACTTGGCTGAAAATAACTGAAAGAGCATTCTGTCTGAAAGTGTCTTCTTTAATTTTCCTTTCTTCTGTTTACTGAATCTTTTCAGAGGTGATTCTCCTCATGCCGGTAGGAGGGACCACAGGAGGCGTGGGGCAGGACTTGCAGCCAGGACTCAATGAACTGGTACTCTACCTGCAGCAGCAGTCAGGCTGCTCAGAAACACCACACAAATACATTAACCCCAGCACTCTGAGTTACCTGCCAGCTACTGTCAGGCTTCTTTTCCTCTGAAGCCAACCACCATGGAGGGACAAGTGAAAAATGCATGACTAAATTAGCCAACGATAGCACCCTTGGTAGATGTGAAACTCGCCTGAGAAGTAACACCTGCACAGGACTTAAGTGTAACCTGCGTTCTCATCCCTGTTCTTGCCCCACTCATATGCTGTATCATCTCTAACTTGAAAATTCAAAGCTGCATTTGGAAGCTCCCACGTCTAGTTCCAGCCGGGAATGTGGGGAAGTAAATGTTCATTTACCTGTCTGAATTCTTCAGGTGGACATCAAGGAGCTGAAGAGCACACCCCCACATTTTAGTAAATAACTCCAGGGAAATACTCTGCATGTTATACCGTATCAAACTGTGGCTGGATTCTAGAAATGATGATACAGAAAACAACTTAAAAAACCCCTAGAAGTATTTCTATGTGATTATGTCTGTATCTTGGGTTTTACACAGTTTTTCGCACACTGGCTTGTGAGAAAGATGCTGAGCTAAAGGGAGAGCATGCCAGAAGCATGGCTGGTTAGCAACTCTGCCCTTCCATTCCACTGCATCATGCAGATCTGGGTCTGAAAACAGGCAGGTAATGGCTCAAAATCCTCTTTGCAAGTTCCCCCTTGACACTGACTTGAGCGAGTTCCTCAAAAATCAGGCCAAGATGGCTCAAATTGAATGTCTACAATAAGAAAGTGGTTTTCAAAGTCTGGTCGGGCAGGCAATGTCACCGAGGTGAGACAAATCACAGGAGTTCAGCTTTCCCTTCTCTAGGGCTGATAAGACCTGAGCACATGTGGTGGTCGTTGCTTCTACTGATTTCCAAACACGACTGAGTGCTACTTCATCACTGCACCTGGTGACCAGAGAAGGCCATGCTGCAAAAATAGCCCATCAAAATGCTGTGGTTTTCTCGCATCTGCTTGTTCCTCTTCTGCTCATGTTAGTGTATCTAGAATTAGTGACCATGGCTATGTTAATCCTCAGATGCTGGTGGTTAATTATGACAATCATTGCATTGGAATTTTTTCTGCTGTCCATTAATTTGACCTATTTAGATCACCCTGGAAAAATTGTCTGTAAAGCTAAAACTTGCCATGTTTTCTCTTAATGAAGTACCAAAACTTTCTAGGGTTTTTTTGGGTAGGGGAATGCCAATGCAAAAGGATGCAACAGCTGGGGGACCTCTCATCCACTGCCACTTGTCCCTACACCTATGGTCAGGAACTAGCTTTCTATCTGGCCTTTGAGGAAGAGTGAGAGGAAAGTGACCTCCAAGTGTGTGGCACGTGGAGCCAATTCCCCTCTGAGCACACATCTGAATGAGCAACTGCTTCAAAAGAAAAATCCAGAACAACATTTTGAGAGTGGCAGAATACCAAAATCAATACAGCAATACATTCAAAGTGGGCTCTGGTACAGAAAGCTCAAAGAGGGAATGCAAAATTATTGTAGGAGGCTACTTAACTTAATGCTTTTCGAAAAGCCACTTGGCTCAGAAACAGAAACTCAGAACCTGCTAAGTGTGTTTAAGCACTTGGAACTGTAGCATTTAAATGACCAACAAAACCCCTATTGCTCATTATTCAAAGCACGAAATACCACCGCGAGGGCAGCTGACTTTCTGGCTAGAAGTGCCCATTAGAGAGATGTGCTTAGGGATATATAATACTGGAGCAACATGGAACTTGCAATAGATCTTGGCTTCTGCTCCCAGCTTCATGGCTGGCTTGCCGGCAGTCTTTCAACACAGTGCTTTGGGGCTTAGGATCCCTGACTGTGCTTTGGGAAGAGACCTAAGTAACCTTTTGTGTGCAAACGCACCACAGATCTTTGCACTAATTTCTGGCCCCCTACTGGGCTCTTCACTTACCTGTAGCACCTTCCTCTAAATCCCAGCAAAGTGAACTGCTCTGGCGTTTCCCAAGGACTGATTCTGGTAGCGTCACCCTCAGAAGCAGCTGACTGTATCCCAAGGAAAGCATTACATCCAGTACTTTCCAGCAGACCTGATCTAGGTCCAGTCTGTCCCAGGACAGCATGGTAGTCTGCGAAGCATTTTTTCTTGCTTTTCACTATATATAAAGGGGTTGGGAGATAAACTGCAGCATGAGAGGATACATAAAGGTGATTACAACAAAAAGCTAATACAGCTTTGCAGACTAAAAAGCTCATTTTTAGCAGAAAAAGTGAAGACAACATATAACCTACTGTGTTGTGTTTGGGTCTCCATGTCTTTGGCTATGATCTCCTTCTTTTCTTTGTTACTTTATAAAAAGAAAAACAGCTCCCCAAAGGAGGTTTCTCTCAGCTCCAGCAACATTGGCACTATTTAAGAATGGGTCCCTTGAAGAGCTTTTTCATATTATGCAATTAATCCTTCACATGGTGAAGACCTGCCACTGAGCAAGAAGACCCCAAACTTTGAAAATAGGAAACATCATCATTTAGGGGAATTAAGAAAAACCTTCTGGGCATGTTAAGGCTTTGCTGCTTGAAGGAAACAGGACACCGCAGCTTGCCAGCAAAGCCAAGCTCAGAGTTGATACTGGTAGCAGAAGCCAAAGGCAGGAAATAGGTCTGTGAGCTTGAAATGGTATCAAGAGATGTTACCATCTTGTACCTGTATTAAAAAATGTATTTGTCTGACATGCAGTGGGGCAAGATGTGTTTACTGTTGCATGAATACTCCAATAAAGAAATTAACCCTTTCCCAAAAACATTCACAATTTTCTCAGTGAAGTAGAACACTAAAAAATATACTTAACTGTTTTTCAAAACCCGTATTTTTTTTTTCCATTAACAAGTTCTTTGCCCTGAGGACACTTAATTTTTAGATTAAATGAATAAATCTAGTCTTTTTTACCTTATGAGTTATGAACATGGCTTTGTGGGAAAGATGCACCTCTTGAAATGGAAATGTTATAATAGGCTTTTAGACTTCTCCAAAATGGTGGCTGCCTTTTTCTGAGAAATAAAACTCCTGAGGAAACCACTCCAGGTTTATTGCTCATGAAGTACACTCTTTTTTTTTTTATAATTAACTAAATAGCACAGAATCATTATCTTTTCCCTAAAGCTGGTTTTTCTTTCCTGTAGGAGTTTTCACAATTTAATTTAATATTGCCAGCTTTCCCAAGTTAAATTAATACCACCAAACAGGTAAATCCTTCAGAGATTAGTTAGTCTCAAATCAGAGCTGGGAAGACAACTTGCAATTGTTTTTGCTGCAGTTTTAAGTGTGTTGCTCTTACTGGTTTTCAAAAACAACAAAACATTTTTAATTCTATGCTTGATTGTTCCTATGAGTTAAAGAAAAAAAAAAAAAAAAAAAAGCAAGAGGACACTGTTTAGAAAACTAAAGCTCTCTTTGCCCCATCTGCCAGTTGCACTGCCTTCAGTGCTGCTTGGCTGCGAGAAAATGCTGACTACGTGGATATGTTAGGAGAACTGAAGTGCCTCAAGAGGCCACTGACATTTTGCCCATACTCAAGTTTTGGGAAATTCTGGCAAATTAGGCAAGCTGAGCATCACTGACGCAAAATTACAAGGAAACACGTAGCACAGATATTCAAATGAGTAATTAAAGCAAATCATCCTGAGTTACAGCCTGCTGCCTGGGTGTTTGAAAACAAGCTCCTGAGGAGTGGTTACGAAAGACCTCTTCACTGAAGTGGACAAGGATGTTCTCAGGGGCTGGAGAAACTCCCTGCATGCAGAGCACACTGGTACCAAGCAGCACAGCTTGCCTTGAGCGCAGCTGCAAAGGGAAAACAGAGTTTTTATCCTGCAGTTTCACACCTATTTCATATGGAACCAAGCAATTTCTGCCAAATCCTCACTGATAAGATTGAATAAGCAGCAAAAAGGAAAATGAAACTGACAAATGAAATTAAACGCCTGGATTCTCTATTGACAGTCTTGAAATGTATAATTTTATTTCTGAGTAGACCACTACTGATTTTTCTGTTCTGCTCTGAGAAGACAGAAATTTTTTTTCACCACAGTTATGCTCCCTTTCTTTAGAATTGTTTATCACCAGGAGCCCTGCACAGAGCTGACACGGAAAGGAGAGCTTCTGCTAGCAGATGGGCCCATTAAGATCTTTTGCTTGAGGCCAGCATGAGTGGAACCAAAGTGCTGTCCGTACGTCAGATGACCTGCAGTGGTCACATGGGTTAAAAGGACTGAATTATTTGTTCTTCCATCTCTACAGGGCACACTTGCAGTCTGTAAGTTAATTTCCCCAGCATACCAGAGTCCAGTTCACAAGACCATTTTTACTTCCTTCTAAGCTGCAGTAGTTTTAAAGCCTCTTCTTGCCTCCACTTCTGTGACGTGCATCCACTTCCTTGCCTCCACTGCAGTTCCTTTCTCTTTGACTTGTAAATTATTCATTCTGTCATTTAGCTCAATTTAGTTTCATTTTGCAATGTCATTGAAACATAGCACAGTAGGTTTATCCTCTCCCATCCTGTCCATGTGATTGGAAATGGTCTCAAAAGGAGAAGGAGCCAAAGTACAAAACTTCTGTTTGTATCTTTTCTGACAGGAATAGCTAACAGCACCCATTTCTGAAGAGCTCAGCAGCAGTGGCCACTTCTATAATCTAATTGTATGGTAAACAATGATGGGCCAAATGTATAATGAATGCAGATGGGCAAAACTCTAGTCAAAGTTCCCACTGACACAGAAAAATTTCTTCATAAATTATTTTGCAAAGCTTTCCCTGAAATCAGATATCCCTGTAGTTCAGCTAAAAAGGCAGGGAAGAAACTACAAGGAAGTGGTTGATGAACAAACAGAATTGAAGAGCAAAGGGATATAATCAGGAAATACAAATATTTATTCTATTTAAAGGAAGAATAAAAAGTTCCTTTAACCTTGAAGGAAAATAACCCTATTAAGGAAAGGAAACCATCACTGCCAAGGCTCTCTTGCAAGAATAAAGTCTGTAATTGATTTTTGTCTCACGTGGTGGGGTGAAAGCAGTGGGATTCCTGGAGGGGTGCTAATTCATGGGGATAACCTGGGGATGCAGCAGCAGCTGCCTGTTTTGATTTGAGGCAGTGCAGCCTCTGTACTTCTGAACCTCACTTTGAAAGGGAGCCCCAAGAAGGTGAAATCAGTAATTGAAGGAGTTGCCACACACTACCAGCCAAGTCCAGGTGAGGGACAATGCAGGCCTTCCTGGACAAGGTCCTTTAGCAAGAGTGATGCCATCCGGGCGGCAGAGCGGCGGGATGAACGGTGTAGAGGGATCCAACTCTGTCTCATAGCAATGGGCTACTAAACCCCTGGCTCTGGCCCCTAAACCCAATGGATGGTGAAATCCGAGTTTGCCTTCTGTTTGCTCCTGTCTATCTGTTAGAAAATCCACATGCCTTATTTTTGCCTACTCTTCCTAAATTTTGTGTTAAAATCCCCCAGATAGTGCCATTTCCTATACCATCCCAAAAGACTCCGCTACTCAGCTGCACTACCAGGGAATCAGAGAGCCACAGCACTCCTCCTTCCTTTAGAAAGAGCTTAGAAAGAGGTTAAAACCAGTGCCAAAGGGCTTGAGGTCTAACTCTGCTCCTTTATCCCAGACCCCGCAGTATCTTGCCCGGGCACAGCACCATTTGTGGGAGGGCTGCCTGGGCCAGAGACAAAAGCTGCAGGTGTCAGTATCCACCACTCAGGGCAAACACAACTGCACAGCGAGAGTTCATGTCATCAATCACATGTGCTGCACCTTATGTAACTTCATTTCTGACTCACAATTCAAAGAGTGACACAGTAGGGTTTATTATAACCCACGTTCTAATGCCAATAGAGTATTTGTTAAAATACATCTTAGAAAAGCCCAAATTCACTTACTGTATTTTTTTTTTCCTTCAGCTTCTTTCTTAAGCTTTCCTTCCTCCTCCTCCACTTCCACGTGATGCTAAGCCACAGATTCTCCCAGCAGTTTCCCAAATAATTTATGCTTAAGATGGACTCCAAGGAGCAGACTTCCAGCCCAGGGTTTTAGCTTTCCATCTCTAAGAATACCAGCAGCTCAGCAGCTAAACCTTTGTGCGTAGCACCAAGCATTTGCCTGTACTATTATTAAAATAGAGGGGTTTAATGAGATTTTGGTGGTTTGATTTAATTCAAGAACTGCTCCAAAGGTGTTTGCTCCAGTAGCAAAAGCTTCAGGACAGCTCTGTACCTAGTAATACGTGCAAGTCATTGAGACCAGACACTCAATGGTTTTTAGGTTCACGGCCTTGAGCAAGATTTTCACATCTCTTTTTCTGAACCACAAAAATTGGGATAATTTACTGTCTTGTTTCAACATTAAAGGACATCGTCAGCCTAAAATAAGGCCTTAGCAGGCACGTTTTTCCTCCCAGTAAAGAGATAAAAACTGTGTTGAGAACTCCTTATATTAAATGGAAAAGATAACCTATCTTACTGATGGGATTTTTTCCCCCAATCTGTTTGTCTACTCTCTTCTGGAGGAAAGTTTTCAGTAACATACTTGCTATATTTTAGCCTTTCATACAACAATAAATGAAAAACTTCCAAAAATCTAGACTTGTATTATCCATTTTTATACTGATATTACTTTCAATTTGTAAGTTACAATATTGTGAAAGCCTGTAACAAATGGGGATAGTCATAATTTTGATGAGGATTTTACGAAATGTTAATAAACACCATTTCTTGCACCTTTTGTCTCAACGCTCAGAGCACCTAACAAAATAAATTAAAACTCTTCCTAATCCTGCACAAATAGTCTAATATTACATCAGTTTTCATACTGACATAATCAGAGTTAAAGGGACAGAAGTGCACCCCAAAACTCTGTGTCTCCTTTTCTTTATGCTCACCCCAGTGTTCTACTTTTACATTTCTAGTCTGGTCTGAAGCTACTTTCTAAAGCAGGATTAAGTGCAGCTGCTACATTGCAGCATAATAATGGTGCTTTCTAATATAAAACTAATAGAAGAGTAACTTCTGGGTATCTGATAAAGGATGCTTTATTAATGAAGTCACACGTGCACATTGCAAGGAAAACTGGGATTCCGGTGAATGGCCAGAGCATCCCAGTTGCTGATTTGTTGGTTTTGGGGTTTTTTGGTCAAATTACTGTAGAACATGAAATATTGATGAAAAAACAGCATGCAGAGTATGTTGCCTGCATCTGCAGTACATGGATTGGTGCTTGCCTATCATGAGACAGGACTAAAAGCAGGCATACAAAGAAATTAATAGAATTCAACAGCTCTTGCCAACCAAAACCTCCCAGTCTTTGCCTAAGTACTCATTTTGCTCATTTTAAGCACGTTTACAACCCTTCACAATTCGCCCTCACATTTCAACATTTGGTATGTTATTTTGCCTAAATAAAAAGGGCAAATCCAGGAAAATCTAAACAAATCCCAGTATCTGAATGGATGGAACGACATCTGATAAAGAATTACTGAAGTGACAGCAATCTCTTTCTCAAACTCATTTCTGTCTTTGGGCCATCACAATTGTAAAAGCTCCGAAGCCACATGAAAGATACCAAAACCTGATGTCCAAAAGAAAGGCTCTATGACTCAGAGGAAACAGGAGTCAGTGACATGACTTCTGTTTCAGAAAGGCTTGCAGGTTGGAAACATACTTGGTTTTTTCGTAACAAGTGGTCTGAGGAGATTCTCTCTTCTAATAGATTTTGCTTAACACTTCAGCTTCCTTTCCATTGTAGATCTCAAAATGCATTGCTAAACAGTGGGCACTCAAATTCACATTTTTGAAGGGAAAACTTATGTAGAGAGATTCACTAATGTGATCACAGTGTTCAACTGAGTCTGTGTTTGCTCTCAGACAGGAATCACAGGGGAAACCCATCTGCTCATCTTGAAGCCAGGGAAGTTTTGCAACTGATGTTAGCAGGACTAGGGTTTCACCCAAGCAATCTGATGCCTCTGCCATTTCTCTGGCAGGGTTAACAATTCCAAAAAACTCCCACATCCAGGTGAAGCTATTTTGCTAATTCTGCCTCCAGAATGCTGTCACCATAATAGCAGTAAGCTATGCAGGGGGGATCATTAAATGGTTGCAGCAGAATGAACAGTTCTTGGATACCTTTCCCCTTGCATGTTGGCTATGGTTAACAGCCATATACATCAAACAAAAGAAAGCATCATCTAAGCCCTATTTCCAGGCAAAGAGAGGCCTGATAGACAAAACCCATCTGTTTTGGAGCGAATTTCTTTATTTTGTACATCTGCTCAGTTCACTTCATTTGGTGTTAATACACTTTGCTTCACAAGAATCTCTACTAATGAAATAGTTGTTAAAGAAAAATAATTTGCTTGATTGACTACTATTCTCTGTATTTCTGCCTTTCCTGGATCTCTCTCACAGTGCAGAGGCTGTGAATAAGCCAGTCACTCTGATGCCTAAGGATTTTTAGCTTTTCATATATATTGCAGATTTTAAAAACAGAACTGTATAGTTTCTATCATTTTCTTACACTTTAGAATAATATATTACCTTTTCTCACACATTATGCCACCTTCTTGAAATTCTGTTCTGTTAATTATTTTCAAGAAAAGAATTTCTAACAGGAACATCCTGTTTTGCACCAGCACCCTGGAGACATAACAAAATATAAGGCTATGAAACTTTGGAAAGAAATAAATTTAAATTCGTGCTATAAAAATATAATCTGATATGGAAACAGATCTCTTTTCCTGACAGCAGCTAGTTCCATTTTTCACCTCCAAGGAAGGACTTAGTATTTAGTCAATACAGGGTTGCGAGAGAATAACTTTTTTCTGGTCTAGGGGAAATAAATGATGACGGTATCTAGATGTATCATTATATTAATACATGGCAATCATTAATCCATGCAAATCTACAGGGAAGGGCACAGGCAGTTGCTTCACTCAGTGTCTCCATTTCTCCCAGTGCCAACTGTAATTACAGATAGCAGCAACATGTCGACAGTAAGCTTAGAAGAAGAAAGGAAGTGGTGGGACTAGAAATGCAGTGTCATACAGAAAAAAAACCAGCAGGAGAAACACCTGAAAATGCAGTGAGCTTCTCTCCACAAAGAGACGCGTGGCAGCAGTACGCTATCCCCACTGCAGTTAAACAGATGGCTGCAAAGGCTGCAACGGTACAGAGATCACAGAATATCCTGCAAAGCCATAGAAGGAAGGAAACCAGTAGCATTGCTTAATAGTCTGCTTATTTTACAGTCAAGTGGATTGCCAAGCAACTAAGCTGTAACAAGCTCCATATTTAGGGGAAGAAATGTTTGTCTTCTGTCTGTCCCTACTTGCAAATGGCAAGTGGAGGGCATTTCTAAGCCAGATAATTCAAGTACAGCATGTTCCACGAGCCCTGAGCCTGTGCTGCTGAGCAGCTGGTGTTAATCATGGCAACAGTTGACACGCACGCCTTGCCAGAGTCCAAGTTTGTCACCGCCACCATGACTTTCAATCTCTGCTGTTCAAAACAAAACATAAACAGAAGACCCCCCAAAAACCTGCAGTTAGGAATCTGAGATTCCCACATTACTTAACATGACTGGATCTTTTTAGGATTCAAAAATGACAACCCCTGATGACAAAAAGAGCTCTATTTGGTTGTCTAAGCAGGTGCATCCAAAGCTGTTGGAGATGCATAGGGTAGCTGATACACTGACACAAAGCACAGACAGAATACCCCAGGGACCAACAGCTGGCACCCAGGTGAAATGTGTTCCAGGGCATCTGAAATGGCTCTAGTTGCCTCATTGAGGCAACTGATCTGAGCCCCAAATGACCCTTTTATGTCTTGCATTCTTCATCCATGTCACCACCCACAAATGAGTTAGCATTGCTATTTAAAAGCACCTATATGAAAGAACAAATACATAAAGTATACACATTTGGGAGCACATCTGAATTCATTTGCGAAGACTAAAAATGTAGTATTCCTTCTGACACCCAAGGAAATCATTTTGTAAACACAATGCTCAAGCCTGAAGAAAGCTGTGATTAGGCCAAATGGCAGAAAACTCAAAACGGTAACACTTCAAGACCAGTCCCATTCCCAGGGCATCCTGCTCTTGGAGAAGGACAGTGCAGAAACAGAACAAGCCTAGGTCATTCACGTATGTGGGACAAAACGACCCCAGCCTGGGTGATTGACACCCACAACATTATTTCAAGGATAAATGTAGTTGGTTAAATTCAGCACTCCCAGGCCGCAGGAGAAGGCAATTATCTGAATGATTATCTAATTGGTGGCTTTTCAGGAAGCCCCTGACCACCTTTATTCAGAAGACATATCTTTTTCCCTCACTCAGCTCTCTGATATCCAGGATGCTGCCTAATGGTAACAGAATAACATTTAAACTATGATGAAAAACTATAAACTAAGTGTACAAATAGTACCTCAACCAAGATATTTTACATGGTATTTTACCAAGGTGTTTTACATGAATGCCCAGCTAAAATATTAAGAAATGAAAAAGAATTGTTTAAAAATAATAATTTAAAACAATCAGCTAGTTTTGAAGCTGATTCTTCTTGTAATTCACTGTTTTACTTCAAATAATTGGATGAAATTAACGACAAAATCACTGTTTTACTGCAATCTGAAATTATACTAAGAATCAAAGTAGGATTCAGCAATGAAAACATCCACTGGCTGATCAGAACTAAATTTTATTGAAATATGACTAAAATGTCTTTGCTTGGGAAATTACTGCATTTAAAGTCACTGTTTTCAGTTCCAAATTTATGTGTCACAGCCTTGACTCAGTTCCTCTCTTTATATACCAACAACGAACACTGACAATAGAAACCCACAAACCACAACTGAGAACAAGCCTTTTCCCTGAAAGAGGATGTAATGCAAAAGCTTCTTTATGACATACTAGTTAGAAAAAATCTCCATTGTATGCATGTGTAAAATGTTTACAACATACAATATTAGCACATACATGTGCTCCTATTCTTTTAGCCAGTAACTGCCACAATGACAAGTAGAGAACACAAAACTAGGGGTATAAATAACTACAACGTAAAATTCTGCCATTGCTTTAAGCAAGTGCTGCTTTGCAGGCATGGCAGGTACCTTCCACTCACCACAGGCACTTGCTACTAACCAACTTTCAAATCTTGTTTGAAGCAGATGAAATTAGTGACTAGAATTGGAAGCAACTTTGTGTTGTGCACAGATATATAGCGATGAAAGTGCTTGAGACATATTGTGGTGAAAGTGCTTCCAGCTGTGAAGCAGTAGCTGAATAACCAAATTCTCTTCCTTACCCGTTAAAATGGCTGTTGCCAGTCCACTCAGAGATCAGAAAATCCCACGTAGCAGAAGACTTAACTACCTAACAGGATGTGTCAAAAAGTCTCCTCTCAAAATGAGGTACTTAACAAAATAACTCACCAATTTCCTAGAAAAATGTCATGAACTCTAAGTGCACAAACCGAAGTGGCCATAGCATGGAGCTTGAAGACTAGTCAGATGTGTTTGTAGCAGACAAAATCAGTAACTCTGGTGTGTAAGATACATTGTGCATCAGTTGAGCCTGATCAGCCCCATCACATGCAGTGCTGGGAGTCAGTCATGAGCAACAAATAAATAAGTGACATAGGTGAGACAAAAATATGATAGACTGCTCCATGCCAAATAACTGAAGGCCATGTCATAGATAACAGTAACTATTTTCTCTACATGTCTGTTTGCTTCCCATTACTGGGAGGATAGGCTTGTTTTGGTCTTGCTTATCTTTCTTACCATTTCAGGGATTGTATCAAAAAAGACTTAAGCCTTTTAGCTTCAGAAGAGGTTTTTATCTACTTTCAAAATACTCAATGCCTGTTATCTGCAAATGCATACTATCTTCTGGCTACCTGTACTTCGGGCACTTTGACACATTCAGACACCTAGCTAAGCCCTCTCTGTAGCAAGTTATGCTCTTTAAACCAGATCTGTCCACCAGAAACCAATATAGGTATTTTAATAGATTTACTGAATTAATTTAGTGCACCCTTTTATGCTCAGGCAACCTCTCTGGCATGCTATATGGGCTGTAACAGAAAGGAGAGCATTGTGTTTTGTACAGCTGAGGACTGTAAAGACTAAATGCCCAGGAAGAACCTGAAACACCAACTGTTGGAAGTGATCATACAGCACATGAAACATGGCATGTTTGGTCACTTTCTCCATTGTCTTCTTTAGAGTTCTGAAAAATAGGGAGGAAAATCGAGGCAGCTCCAGAAAGTTTGTAATACACATTCTGAAAAGAAGAGAGTTTTCAGAGTAAATTTTTTCTATGTTGTAGGAAAATCTCTGTGGGGCCATACTGGTCATGCTGAATAGGTAAATAAGCCTATGCTCAGAAATCTAAGTTCTGAACAAAAATCCCAGAGCTGCAGCTGGAAGCTGCAGGAGATCTTGTCAATAAGCAGAGACTTTCAGCTATTTTCCCTGAACTAAAAGGTGCTAGATCTAAAGGAAGCAATGGACTGAAAGGGATCTTACCGTAGATGGAGCTAAAAGGAGGGGAGGCATCACTTCATAGGGCATAAAGGCATCTCATTTGTTCATTAGAGAAAGGAAAAAATGGAAATACCTCATTTTCATAGGAGCTGAAAATAGCATGGCAGCCCATGGGAAGGCACAGCTGGTACTCAGGCTTATTGCTACCATCAAGGCTGAACAGCCAGCAGGATTAGGAGCAAGCCAGGCTCACACAAAACAGCATCAGGTGGTTTCTCCTGTCCCTGGCTCCCACCTGGCCCCAGTTCTGTCCTTTCCTGCTCACTACGCTGTTAATGCACATCCCACTACTAACGCAGCTTCCAATGGCAGGCTGAGCAACATGGGAGCAAAATCACAGCCTGGGCTCCTGCCCATTTTCCTACAGCACGGACTGCTTCCTGTATTGGAGAGGGAACCATCTGGGAAGAAGAGCAAATGCTTGGCCACTTAATTGGTACTTTCAGTAAAACAGACCACAGTCAGGATTGACAGACCTAGAGAAAAGAAGCCATCAGCCATCATCAGGGAAGGAAAATGGAGCCTGCTTCCACTCCAGACTCTGAAAGATTTGAAAATAAAGTAGGAGTTGTGTCAACCCCTCCAACCCTGGATCATCTCAGTCACTGCAGATTCTACCACACGCCAGCCCTACAGACCCTGCCCCATCTTCCCACCCCAAGCAGGAGCACGGCTCTATGGATATGATGAATTCTTGTTCCTATGGCAGTCAAGAAGAGTGTGATATCATTTAGAATGGCAAATCATCTGCCACCCACCTTCTCATCTAGATACTAGAATAAAGGGAGACTGATGTCTTGTTTTTAATTTCTAAAATGGCCTCATTTACTAGAATAACTTAAATAGCATTTCCAGAATTTTCAACCATTTCCATTTTACATTTTAAGGATGTCTCTTGGTTTCTTCATGTGAATGGCAGCACTCTTTAAAGAAGGATGGGCAGGATTAAGAAATCCACTATTAAACCTGTTCATATCTGGCCCCCCTCCCCCTCCCTCGCATCCTCCCCCCTCTCTTACACATATACAGTACACATATTTGGCATGAGATTTTAGCTCTTACACTTGCCAAATCACCCACAATTCAAGAATTTACTATTTCAGGATCTTCCATGTTGCAGGCCTCTTTCTCTCTTCTAGCTCATCACACCTCAATTTTCTTGTTCAAGAAGGAAGTCTCTCACAGCTCAAACCCACCTTGATACACTGTCCCCAAAGAAAAGGTGACCAGCTGCAAATGACCAACACATAAAACTCAACTGCAGTGCAACAACTGCTGTTCTTGATTTTATTTTGCACATTAACATCTACTATAGCTGGTGTGAAATCATTTGTAAAGATAAAGATTGAGTCCATGAAGTCTGTGTTTCACATTGAACTCATTTATAAGGCCCTGGAAAATGCAACTTAGCGACGAACGAAGGAAGTTACTTGTACTTTTGCTCATAGCCAGCTCTCTATTCTTCTTGCAAAGAATGAAAGCAAATGAAATGTTGGAAAATAAGGTGACTTTTATAATATTTAAAATATTTCTCCACAGAATCACAGAATCATTTAGGTTGGAAAAGACCTCCAAGATCATTGAGTCCACCCTTTGACCGATCTCCACCGTGGCAACTAAACCATGGCACTGAGTGCCATGTCCAGTCATTTCTTGAACCCCTCCAGGCATGGTGACTCCACCATCTCCATGAGCAGCCCATTCCAATGCCTTTCATGAAGAAATTCTTCTTGATGTCGAGTTTGAACCTCCCCTGGCCCAGCTCGAGACCATTTCCTCTTACTCTGTCAGTGGTTGCCTGGGAGAAGAGGCTGACCGCCACCTGCTACAACCTCCTTTCAGAGAGGCGTAGAGTGATAAGGTCTCCCCTAAGCCTCCTTTTCTCCAGGCTAAACAACCCCAGCTCCCTCAGCTGTTCCTCATGTGACTATTGCTCTCAACTTTCCACCAGCTTCGTTGTCCTTCTCTGGACAAGCTCCAGCATCTCAATGTCTTTTTTGGAGTGGACCAGAACAGGACACAAGGTGTGGCTTCACCAGTGTTGAGTACAGAGGGAAAAAGAGTGCACCTGTCATGTTCTTGTCCTATCATGATTATCTCACTCACCAATCTTTTATATATTAATGTCTTAGATTACTGTTTAGAAGTTTATTTCTATTAGATTTCATTCTGGCTATAACCACTAATAACTTTAGTTATTATTTGACTGGCTGTCCTCACTTTATTCTTCAAAATTATTTAATCAGACCAATTCTGTGAGTTTGGATGCTAGAAAGCAAAAAGACAGCCAGACAACTGTGATTCAGTGTTAGAATTTAACTGTTGAAATAGCTGTGCATCTCTTCCTTTGAAAGGTGTTTTCAGACTGAACTTCAGAAATAAAGACAGGACTAACAGCCAGATTTCAGCCAATTAAAAAAAAAACCAACCAAAAATCCCTAGAAAGCAACTGGCTACATCCAGCAGATGATTTTCAGAGATGAAATTCTAGTTTCTGAAAGCCAACTTGGCAGTGTGATCTTCCCTGACCGGTACATAAGGCAGCAAGCACCTAAGTCAGCTGCAATGCAGGTTTCCCCATGGCACCTCCGATAAACGTCTACCCCTGTTGTGTCAAATAAATAGAAATGCTTCTGGAGATGAAAGGACAGTCCACTTTTCATATTTATGTAAACTTTAGGCATACCTATACACAAGAATAACAAGACTTACTGCCTTCCATGGTACTGAACTCCCTGGCGAGAAGCAGGAAGACCACAGCTTCCCATCAGCAATGATATGCTATATAGTGAGACAGCTTCAGGCTTTCCTTCACTGGGAAAAAATTGCTTTAATTTCATTAAACTAGTCTGTTCAAAACAAGGCAGTTGTAGTTTTAACTAACAACAGCTGTCAGAGTAAAATAAATAAATAAATAGATAAATAAATAAACACACACGTCGTACATACATAAACAAAAACTGCCTTTTTTTTTTTAAACTCCTTTGTCCATAGTTAGATCGTTCAATGACATAAAGACACTTCTTTCTTCCTCGTGTAAACAAAACCAAATCAGGAGTACATACAAAGCAGTGACCTAGAGGAGAACAACTGAACATGCAGACACCCATATTTGCTGCCAGGCTGCAGACAGCAGCTGCTGCCCGCAGCGCCTCATTCGACAGTGACGGCGGCTGCACTGACGTTCCACATTAGAGAGTCATATCGCTTTGTTCCCTCAGGGGAGCCTCTCTGTTTAAGGGGATACTATTAAGGATGGCAAGTCCAAACATGAGCCCTTTTTCTTTGTCTTTTCGTGTAATTCTGTGTGAGTATTTATCTGTATTTTATGGAAGAATTAATTGAATGTCACTATAGATGCACACACAAGACATAACCTAACTGAATGCCAGGCACGTAGTTCACCAAACTGCTGCAGTACAGAGCACTGGTTTGAAATCTACAGCTTCATTAAATCTACAGCTTCATTCCTCTCTGACAGGCAGCCAAGCCCCACAGAGACTCTAAGTCATTAGCATACATGCAATGCCCCAGTGCAACCAAGTGAATGTTTCTCTGCATCCAGACGGTCACTGTGATGCACAATGCCCACAGCAGTGCCACCTCCATAGCATGGAGGTGTAGCCTAACACAGCGAAATCCCCAGTTGTGAAGATATTCATACCTATAAAGGTAAATTTAGGAAAGGTCCTGTGTAAAGGCCTTTGAATGCCCTTTCTCTGTGGGACCCCCCCCTGCTGTGACAGACCACTAGCACTTTATCCTGAGCAGGCAACTTAATCTCTTTGTTATCACAGCTGTTGTATCCCTATGGGCTGGGGCAACACCCCCTAGTCCCACTATGATGTGGTAACTGCAAAAGATACTAAAGATGATGTGGTATGTCTTATTTAACACACTTGAGAAAACCTTCATCCCACTGCTATCTCCTTGTGCTGTCAGAACATTCCAAAGTCTCAGAAAGACATCTCTAGCGGGTCAGCAGTTGTAGAGGAGTCTGCTCCCGTTTGTACTGGCACAGAACTGCTCTTCTGTCCTGTGACCAAGGACACCGTATCCTCCTGTGCGATGTTCATGCGTCAGGCCTCTCACACTTGGGTGGGTTCCTGGAGGAACTTCCACTCTTGAAGTGACACAGTTCAGATCTTGCTGCTTTTTATCTGGCTGCTCACTTCCATCATTTGGAGCTTTTCTCCATCCAATCACACAGGCAGCCTGATTATCACCCTCTTCACTCTGTACAGCTTATCTGGAGTTATCACGGCAGACCATGCAAGCAGCAGAGGATGCAGAGAATAGCCAGGCTGATACATGTTCCAGAGTCAGAGGAACGCTTTCCCCAGCTCATTTAACCCTTAGCAGACCTTTGCCTCCACTCACTGCCTATAAAACAGCTGGACTGCTTGGGCTCATGTCCTTGTGGATGACAAAGCACATGGGATCTTCACACAAAATTTGCCATGTTTCTTTGCCAGCTAATTTGACATTTCTCAGCTACTGTATTCTCTTTGATAACCTAAACAGTCTGAGAGTATTTCATTAGCAGATGGTTTGAATGACTCATGATTACCTACTCTGATGAAAATACAGTGGCACAATTCACTGTTGCCACTGCAACAGTCCTAGATACCTTACTAATGACGGTAATGAATGCAGCTGACAAGAAAAAAGGTTAGTGGTGCCAATATTTTCCACATTCAGCTCTTTTAATAAATGTTAAATATATCTTTTTAGCATCTTTCAGTATTCCGAATCAGGCTGCTTTTCTTTTCTTTTGTGACCAGCACTATTTTCATTGTGCTAAGTCAGTTCAGAATCGGTGTGACTCTTGCTAGGTATCTGTAAGCCAGTGATTTATGCAGTTGAGGTTCTGCCTGGGATGGTATCTTCTTAAAGCAGTTTCTCCTTTTTTTGTAGCAGAGGTCTTACAGCTGGAGTCTGCTGCCATTTTCTGACCTCCCTGGCATTGTAATAGATGCCCTTCCTCTCAGAATTTGCTTTCTAGTGGTGTCCTCATCATACAATCCCTTACTTCATTGTAAAAAATGCAGCTAACACGTGAAGTAAAAAAATAACTGGTCTCCTTTTTCTACTCCCATCCAGGAACTTTCAAAATACGTAATAGAGTGCATTTTCCTTTTGCTGCACTTGCACAACCACAACTCATCAACATCAAGACTATATCCTCTTGAAATTTCTTCATGTACTATGATATGGGTACTTCCACACTCAAGGGAGTGCAGCAGGAAATCCAGATACACAACAGCTTTCCAAGACTACTTCCTAGTGGTAAAATGAAAGCTGGCATTTGCTGGAGTGATGACATATATGAAATCATAACATCACTGCAAATTGCAAAATCACTGGGCTAATGAGTGGCACGGTAAACAGGAGAGGTTAAGGGAGATGGATAATCTTTCCACTGGCATCTTCAAAAACTCCTCATGGCTTTTCAGGCTACAGACCTTTTGAGCACAAGGCACTTTCTTCCACAGCTCATTCCTACCCTCTCTCATTCTTCTTCCCTGTTCAGTCAAACCTTTGAAAAATCTACCTAAGGGCTATACAAATGTGGAAAGCCCCCAGTATAGGTCTGTATTTTCTCTGACAAGCTCACTGACTTTGTGTCATCTTCACCTTAGGCTCCTGCTGTAGGCTGAAACGTGATCTAGCATATTTTGAGGGTCTGCTCAGCATCTCTTAAAGCATGAATGGAGGAAGACTTTCCCAGCCACTCTACTTCTCAAAGGAGGTCAAAAATATTGTACTTCAATTCTGTATCACTGCCATGTAGTTTCACAAGAATTTCCCTTCTCCTGTACTGATCAAAACACTTCAAGATACCATTTCCAAATGAAATTTATAGAAAGCCCTAAGAAGTTCTAAAATATTTTCTATCTAATTCTGGGAAGCAATGGCACATTTCTTGGTCTAGGCAGAATATGGGTTCTCTTCATTCCCGGTTTCTAAGCATCTTAAGTTGATCTCTCAGTGTAAGTTTCACCTTGATCAGACACAACAAAGTCAGCCAATATTTCACCGAGCTCCACCAGATTCTGGGTAGCAAGAGTTTCTCTCTGTAGCTGTCCAGCTTATTTGCTTAATAGAGCATCTTATCCTTTTCAATAGGGAACTTATTGTCATTTTAAAGATCCCTTAATTTCATATTATACACAGCAACCTCCATACGAAAGGGTCTAAACAGTGATGTCAGATCAAAGTGATTTTCACCAAAAAGGAAAAGAAATCCATTAATCTAGAAAACCTGGAATAGTCTGTCTCTCTGTATTCCACATGCTTGTCTCATAGCACTTTACAGACCTTTTCCTGGTGCTTCAGGGATCAAGCAGGGTATTTTAGCTCACATGAAAAGAGATGACTTAAGTTCTTCTGGGAATAACTTTTTTTGCTAGGCATACCCCATTAATTATCCCCAAATTACACGGAACACTACTGCTTCTACCCCAGCTCAAATAATATGACAGTCCTCACTGCATGTATTGCACTTCCTATCTGGGTCACACAGCCCAAAGGGACTCTAATAATCTTTCAGGCGTCCTTGGTCATAAAGATTTATCCCTGTTTCTGGTTCTGTAAATTAAACTGGTCAAAGCTGAAGTTTGTTTTGATCTCGTACCATTTTGCAAACATGCAGATTGATTGAGCTCGTATCTATCACTGTGTCTAACTTGGAGATTGGTCCTGCTTTGAGGGAGGTGCTAGGCCCTTCAAATCTAAACTATTCTATGATTTTTGTCTTAAATCTGAAAGATCTTTTGTCATCTTTGATCAATCACAGACCCCTCCACTAATTATAGCTCATCCTTTTAGCTATGGCAAGGACCAAACAATCTGACAAGCAGAAGGTTACCTATTCCCTTCATGTACCTGCAGATTTTTTCCCCATTCCAGAAGTTGAGCAGACACAGCCACCTGGGAGACTGTCACTGTATTCAGTAACTTTACATCAGACCTTGCAACTTCTATACCAATTAGATAGGAAAGGTGATCCAGGGCTGCAAGAGACAAACCACCAAAGACTGTCAAATTCATGAGTCATATCCAGCCTGTGAGATGTCTCAGTTCACTTTCTGTTTTTGGAGGAAGAAAGGGCAAGGTGCACTCAAGCTCTCCCAACAGCTGCCTGCTTGTGAACAGCTCAACACAGTGAGTTCAAATTGCCATCGGTGCTGAGTAGGAGGGCTGAGCTTCAAGCCCCTGTCCTCCTGAGCATGCAGTCAAGCCTTTGGTGACCATATCTCAGGCACCTAGCAAAGTGTTACAGCCAAAGGAGTTTAGAGAACATGCAGAACCCTCTCTTATCTCAGTTTGTATTTTTAAAAAATACATTCATTTAGAAAGTAACAACACCAGTGCTCAGTAAATCCTCAAAATCTACTCTAAGTGGGATGTGAGACTACAGTTTCTCTCCAAGTATCTTGAAGTTTCACTGATGAATTTGTCAAGTTATTACAGATCCTGTAATCTCAACCCATTTCATAACCCAGGTTTATTCTGCCATTTGACACTGGTGTAGCTAAGCCTCTCTTTGACGTGGTTCTGCAATATTTTCAACAGCCCTGACTCTACAGGGAACAACAGGAACCTCAGCAGCTAAACATATTGGTTTAAAGTTACAACTTCTGGTACTTTCTGTAACCTCTCTTTGACATACTGTTGCCTGAGAAACCAGTGTAACATCATTGAGGAACTGTGGCTGTACTTACCGGTCTCGGCCTTTGAGGATGGCAGTGGGCTATTTATGTTCAAAAAGGGAGTGTTTTGGTCATCTGCTGGTTCAGTGGAGCCCAGACTCACCAAGCCTACTATTCCACCAGGATTTCAACAGTCATGTCCCACCCCTCCTTGTGCTGCTGCTCATCCAAACACCCCATTAACCAGCCTGGAGAGCCAACATTTGCAGAAGTGAACCAACTGCCTGCAGAAGTGGTGAGGTTCTGCTTGGTTCTCTCACAGCTGGGATGTGTTGCAGGCCAGTACCAGTGCTGGGAACAGAGGAGGCAGGCACATCACCCAGGATGGCTGCAACCATGCCAATCAGATTGTCCTTCATCTCCATATTTGATGCCAAGAACTCCCATTTCTCTACTGCTGGTTGCTGCTGTTTTGCAGAGGTTTATAAGATGCCAGAAAAGCAATTATCTTGGTGTAACCTTTCCCATTTGTTGCATTTTGGCTGGAAGAAAGTTTGGAAAAAAAGTGCCTAGGAACAAAAGCCCTTCCTAAACAGAGCAGAAGACAGTACAGGGAGCCTGGGACAAGCACAGAAGCTTTTCCTGGCACTCTTAGGCGGGCAAGGTTTCCCATTCCCCACAGGAGTCCTCAGCCTCCCCACAGAGAGCAGCCTTCCAGCATTAACCTTGCAGCAGAGGAAAGCTCCACTTGCCCTTTGGTTTTGTATTTCTCTGGTCCTTTGGTCAGCTCTCCTTTGTTTCAGAGTCCTTCTGCTTTCTAAAATGCAGCTGCTGATCTACCAGACAAGGATCACTGTGAGCATTTCCCAGACAGCCCAGGCTGGAAAAGCATTGCCCAGACAGCCTCCCTTCACAGTTTAGTACTGCTGCTAGGTTAAAATGCCCCGGCATGAAGAAATGCAGCAGTACTGAGAACATCACCCGGGGCCTTCACAGCACACATCTGGGTCCTTGTGACAGCCCTGGGGCAAGCACCATGGACAAATGTGTGTGATTCCCTCCCTCGCAGCTTCCTACTGCGTTTCTCTGGGTAGCTGAAGCACACATGGTGCATGTTCTCAGACATGCATGAAATGGCTGTCTGAGCCTCTTCAGTCGCTTTACAGGCTCTAAACTGCATCCTGTTCCATTCCTTACCAATACACAGTCAGATGGGATGGAGCTGTATTCCCCTGACCTCTCCCAGCACTAGTAAGCCCCACCAGCTGTGGCTGCTCTCACAGTTCAGTTTAATTTGTGCCTCTGTTGTCTCTCCTATAGGCCTGCAACTGCCAGTACTCCTAGTTAGACAAGGGATGCTTGCTGGTTATTTCTGCTAGGCTCTTCTCCCTGAGATGAGGGCGTTCTACTTGTGGGGATCACTTTGCCACTTTTTCAGAGGTCCACCACTTCTCTGCTTTGGTGCAGCACTGCAACACCATTTCACCTTCAAAAATTCTCAATTTTTACCAAACCAGATTACCTCCTACAGAATGTAAAATGATTATGGAGAGCAGACAAATCTCTCAGGTCAGCAGGAGTGGTGGCTGGGGATGGAAATCTGTCCCCCCTGCACACAGCCCCCCAACACCGCCCAGCAGTGCGTCTGACAGTGGATCAGCACAAAAGCACTGAAGATGAAGTGTCTCTGGCACCTATGTTTCCTGTGGGGATTATAAAAAGGACATGTGACCAATGGAAAATACTGACCATGATCCTATGGCAGCTACCCCACCCTCGCACAGTGCCCCTGCACAGACACTTCTCGGGGTTTTTGCTTTGCACACTCTACCCTTGCTCATCATGCACTGGGAGTGTCAGCAGCTGTTTGTGCATCGCCTGCTGCCTTATCCCCCTTTATGAGCTATTGTCACCGCCTGTTTGTCTTTCCCTGCATCCAGGAGGTGATAAGCAGATGCCTGTTCCTACAAAGGCCCTCAGACTATCTTTTACTGCCCTTCTGACTGCTGCTAAAAGCAAAAAGAAAACAACAGGATTGCCGAATGAGAGTTGTTTCAACATTTAAAATATTTTGATACTGAGTGAGACTAAAGGTTCTGAACCAGTATTTGCTTCTGACCGTTTTTCTTGGCTTTTTAATCAGAGAAAAGAGAAATAAAATCCTAAACACTAAGTGTAAACAGCAGGATTAAAAAAACTGTAATCTGCTCATTTCATGTTTTTTTGGACAGCAGCAGCAGCAATGGCTTCTGTCATATTTCCAGCGTCCAAATATTGCTGAATCTTTTTTTAATTTTATTTTGTCTTATTTCATGTTCTAGCCAGACAGAAACATTAACAATTAGTAGCTGTTATCATTTGACAGCCTGGAAATACTAAGAAGACAGGAGGAGAGGGAAGACCAAAAACCTCTTAGCATTTTGACTGAAGTAATTTTGATACTATCTTCTTTCTTTGAAAGCAAAGCCACTGTTCCTCCAGCAGTGGTGTGGGCAGGGCTGGTTATGCAAGCACTGCTCTGCACAGGCAGGTGAGTGGGGCAGCACCAGTGACCCTGCTCTCCTCCCACCTGGCAGCAGCTGGCAGTGGGACAGCCTGTCCAACCTGAACAGGAACTTTTGGGACGGAGGTTCAGGCCTGAGCAGAGGCACAGGGGAGTTGGCCACCCCACCGCCTTCCTCTGCATCTGGCCAGAGTGTTCAGGCAGAGACTGACCATAGTCTCTGCTCGAATTGATGGCAACAAGCCATGTTCTGTTTAATCCCATTTTTAAAAGCAAGAAATGTTTCTAGACCCTTCTGGGAAACAGGTAGCTGCTGTTATGGAAGTTCCCATCACCCTTTTCTAAATTGTGGGAACCATGGAAACAAAGGCAGCCACAGCTGCTGATGTACAACCCCTGTGGCTTTAGCCAATGCGCCTCGTAAACCAAGGAAGGACCACGAAAATGAACCAGACTGAAAAATCTGTCTCTGAGTGTGCACTATGGGTTTCTGCAAGAGGGCAGGTAGGGCACTGATTTTATCTCAGAGCTTTATTTTGCAGAAGCAGAGCCCATGGACACAGAGGCTGGAGGTCACAGATCTGGCAGGGCAGAAATAGATGCAGCTACAACATTTGGGATCTCTGTTCATGCTCTGATGACCCAGAGCTGCAGACATGTTTACAACTGTGCATGAAAAATGTGCCCCTAAACAAAAGGCAAATTTTGTTTTTATGCTGCCTGACCTTGACTGGGTGTTGTGGCAGAGAAGAGGGGGAGCTGCCAGAGCCAGGCAACAGGACCAATTAACCCTAACCCTTTGGGAGCAAGGGGTTTGACAGCCAGGAAGGCATAACTATGAGGTATCCCAATGCTCTTACCACTTCCTAGGAAGAGTCGAGCCACAGAACAGGTCCCAGCCTAGCAGTGTGGAGACATTACACCACGCTGGATGTGACAATGTTCCACAAAAGCCATCGCTTCATATTCAAATGAGACATGTTTTCAACACGCAGTATTGTTTTGTGCACAAAATACAGCGTGAACCAACTGTTTTCTATTTTTCGGTCACCCGATAATCACCAGATCAGACTGGTCTCCACACAGCCACACTGTCACCAGCAGCATTATTTATACATCAACCCCCAGCCTTCCTCCGTGGCCAGATTTGCCAGGTAGGTAATTGTTGTTCCCATTGAAGCAAAATTGGCTTGCTTTCAATGACATGCATCTGCACTGCTATTATACAGCAGACTGCCTCAGTTAAGATTTTCCAGGACAAAGATCAGGAGGAAAAAAAGAAATCCTTTTATTTTGCATTTTTCACCCCATATTTAGAATTCCACCTAATTTAACTGCAGATTCTGCAGTCATGGGGGAATTGCACAGAAGCCTCCTTTTTCCCAGAAACAGAAATTAAGAAAATGAGATAGACATGAGATAGCAGTCTTTTCCTGCTGGTTAAATCACTTTCCCCCAGCTCTCGCCCATCTAATACTGCAGCACCCTCAGTCCCCAAATGTAACATCCGAGTGGTGCATTCATTAGAGTGTTCGCAGCTCCTGATCCCTGACAGATGCGATCTTATCAACTGACACATTCAAGCAAAACCGCCTTGTTCCCCCAGTCTTCCAGTGGCCTGAACTCAGCAGCGCTGACAGCCCTACGCTGCCTTGCTGCTTGCATCGAGGATGCACCCACAGTTCGGAGGTAGATGCTTCTCCTCCAGCATCTTTCATCCCTTCATAAACAGGCAAGGACCACAGCTTTTAGCCAACGACCTACAGCAAAGAGAATGCAAGTGTGGCGGGTACAGCAAGGATAAAACAAGCCCTGTTCTCAACAGAAAAAGGATGTAAATGGGATGCATTTACTTACATGACGATTCAGTGCCAAACATGGCTCGCCCCAGATGCTGCTGTTTTAAAAAGGAAAGAAGAAAAAAGAGTGGAAGACAGAGGGAGTGTATGCGAGAAGGGATGAGGCTGCTACACAGCAGGGGTCATGAAGCCAGACAATGCAGTCCAGGCTATCCAAGCTGCCCGATTCTCCTCTCTCCTCCTCTCCTCTGCTCAACACCGCAGACAGCTTTTCCTTCCAACCGCAGTGAAGGTCCTTCTCCAGGAAGCAAAAAGCAGGAGCTTCTATTTTAAATCCGAGTGATAAGGGCAGGCCGGCGTCCTTTCTGTGACAGCGGCAGGCAGAGAGAGGTATCAGCCACCAGACACCGCAATCGGCAGCCCTGCGCGCCTGAGACAATAGCGGAGCTTATGCACACACGGGATGACGTCAGGACACTGCAAAGACTGACTGCTGCTAACCCAGAGGCTCGGAGGGGGCTTGGACAGAGCACAGCGATTCAGATGGGAATTCCTTTGTCACAAAAGGCAGAGGACAAAGAGCCAGACATATATTTCCCTCTGTGATGCTAAAGCTCCCACCCAGGTCTGTAATACTAACAGGAAAGTATCTGCCTTGAATTCATGCTGCTTTTCTCAGCTGCACAAGACGCAAAGTGTCTCTGTTCATACAGAATAAATTTCAGGGACAAATATCCTAGTAAATGCCACTTATAGCATTTTCAGTAAAAAATAACCCCAAATTTCTACCACTAACTCTCTTTACTATTTTTCCTTCAAAGAAATACTGAACTCCCGGGCCAGTCTACACTCCAGACCTAATTTTCACATCAAAGTGTTAGCCAACTGTCTCTCTGACTTAAATTTATTGCCAGAATACACTGTAACAATGCTCTAACCACAATAAATAGTCACACATCTAAATAAAAATAAAACCCCAAAGCACACTGGATTCAATGATAAAAAGGCATCCTAGCAACCAAAGAAACATTTTTCTTAATTTTTCTTTATTCTTCCAAACCATCTAGATCTGGTGTGTATCTGCAAGTGCATTTTTTAGTGCACTGAGATAAATTTTTTTCTGACATTCAGCAATGGAAAAATGTTCAAACACAGAAACAGAGCCCTAAGCTTGCTCCTTCGGTCCTCTCACAGACAAAAGGAATTGCCTGTCTCGTGCTGGCAAGAGCAGCCAAGCAGGAAGCTGATGGCTGGAAGCTACCAGACATTGGGGGCCATCCATAGAATGGCTGGCTGGAGGGGGCAAAACCAAGAACGTTTCTGCAAAGATTCGTACATGCAGTTCCCAAGATGTCAGACAGTGGGAAGTACTGCTGGTGGATGAGGAGAAAGGAGATAGACGCAGATCCATTAAGCAAAGCACATAAAGGCAAGCAACCACTCCTCCCATTTCTCAGCTTTTGTGGGTTAACCATTCCCAATCACTGCTGCTGCTCTGCACGCCAAGGGGGTTTGCGCTGTTTGCAGAACACACAATGCACCATGAGCAGCAGGCTGGAAAAACAAGTACTACTGAGGGCTGGCAGCACCTGCCACCTGAGAAGCTCAGTGTGCTGAAATCATTAGGGAACCGAGGAGTTTGCTGGCTGGGACTGCTGCTGCCCGAAGGACAGACTGGAAAGACACATACGGGGTTCAGAGCCCCAGCAGTTCACTGCCAGGCCAGACCCTCTGGTCCTGGGGATGGGGAACACGGTCCCAAGCTCACAGAGTGTGTATGCCCACAAACATCCACATGGACCCTCAACAACCCTGTGCTGTGAGATAGGAAAGTGCACAAGAGGCTGTACAGAGCCCGATCTTGTCCTTCCCACAGCGGTGGGGGGCACCTACAAGGCACACCAAGCTACTCTCCTGGTAACATCTGTTGGCACAAAATGCTCTTCTGTTTTTTCCCTGCTTTCCATTCCACACATTGAACAGTCCCTTTGTGTTCTGCACATACCATAAGAATACTTAGGGCCACCAAGCTCATGGAAACATTTATCTGTATTTCATTTCTGGAAGAAAGTCATGAGAGAGGACATATCCTGTGGTGAGACATCTCACACCACACTTTCTCACAGGCAGCTTTTAGTCTCCGTCAGCAGACAGGACATCAGCGCTCATAATCATAGTGACTCAAATCAACCCACATATGTCTTAAATTAAACAGATGTCCACAAATGTGTACTTAAGCACCTGAATTAATAGCCTGACTGTTCAATTGTCATGATTATTTGCAATCATGTGCATGAATGCTCAGCACCAAGAAGCCATGTCCAAATTGGTTTTGACCATGACAGTGGCACAAATCCTGACAAGGACTGTAGCTTTGCTGTTCCCAGAATTGAATTAGTATTTTGACTATTTGGAGGAGTTAACACCTCTTTCAGTCAAAACAGGTTGATAAGAAGCTTTGGTGCATCAAATAAACTAAGTGTTCTGGCTGGACTTTCCAGTAACTGAGGCAAGTTCACAAAAGAAATGAGTCTATTATGTATCAGTAAGCCTCCAAGCATCTTTAATCACAGGTCTCTGGAACAAAATCCCAAGTGTACTCGTGCAATGGCTGAAGAATGAGTTCTGCTCTGATGAGCAGATCTGACCTTCCCACAGCATTGTATCCAAGGAAGAGACAAAACCTCAGGGCTTTTCCAACGACATCCTTGAAGGTGTCACAGAGCCCAGGCCCTCTGCCAAGTTCTCATTACACTGACGCATAAAGGTAGTTGAAAAGCCCAAACAAACCATGCAGTATCTCTGGAAGGATTTAACAATACTCTATTTCATTAGTCTTAGGCTTGGGAGGTCAATACGTTGCCTTGTGGGAAAGGTGACCCACTAAAGGCCACTGAAGGACTTTCTCTGAAATTATTTCAAATTTACCTACAACATTTTGTCAAATGACTTTGAGAAAGTGTTAAAATCTGTTTCTGACCTACTGCTCTTTTAAAACCATAACCTCTCAGTTTGCTAGCAGCATTACAGATTTCTGTTTCCTATGCTGAGTGTTGTTATTGGTTTATTCAACAAGAAGGGTCAACAAACGTTTTTTCTCTCTTATCCAGCAGTGAAGATAATGTAATTAGTGCACAGAAAACATCAAAGGAAATATCCTGCCAGCATTCGTATTGCTGTGATTCGCTTACAATGTGCACAAGACATTGTTCAACTATTAGATCAATTTACAGTGTACCTTCCATACTTTCCTCCACAAACCAGCACGAAATATTTAAATCAGAAACAATATATTCTATGCAAAGCTGTCTCCTCTACATTCACATTTTCCAGAGAAAGGGATGTGCTTCTCAACCACTGCCACTCTTGGAGCGGATCTTCTTTATGCCTCATTTTATCACTGCAGAAAAATAATACACATATTTTACTTTGTTTTGTAAGGACACGTGTCTAAGCCCTAAAGCACAGTTTGAGTTTTAATAATGAAGCTGGATAATGAAACGTTATATTTTTTATACAGATGTAAACTTCTGCTTTAGAGTAATTTTTTTCTATAAATAACAGTGCAAGCAGGAAATCTGAGCTACCAACAGAGGCAGATTTGTACACATGCCTTATGCTGATCCACTAAAGCATAAATCTTTATTCTCTCTTGTCACTAGAAAAACATTTCATTTTGCATTTAACCTCCTTTTTCACAGGAGAAACTCTGGAAGCAGGAAATGAGTCCATCCCACCTGTGAGGTTCTTCTGTCCTACTGCCCTGAGCAGCTCACCTTGACAGGGGAGTTCTCACCTGTGTCCTCCCCAGGACAAGGGAACAGGTCCCACACCTTCAAGTCTCTAGAGAGGAAGTACAGGATAATCTCAATAAGCCTCAGAGGTGGGTAAGGATTTTTACTACATTAGTTAAACTTGCCTTTCCTTTCCAAGTCCCCTTGTTCTGTAAGCTTTTTAATGCCTGAAAACTGGGTTTTTTTAAGACATTAAAAAATTTAATCCATTTAATGTGCTATTGGCAAACCTCTGAGTGACTCTGCAATGAGTCCACACCATTCAGCAACCTCCAAAAGGAATTTACTTTGCCTGTAGTAATGTTAGTTAGCTCCCTCCTAAAAATGCAGTAAGCCCCGCAGCCACGCACCCTGTGACAATCTCCAGCTTCTGTGGGTATTGTCAGTTCTGGCAACAGCTGCCACACCGATTATTGATTAACATGGTACCCACAAAATACAGCAAGGTGTTTTTTCATGCTCCAGAAAAACACGAAACCAAACAGCAGCACGTATTACAGAACTACAGCTCTTTGGCCTTATGCTTTGCTCAACTTTGCTGACCCTTAATTTTTTTTAACAAACTTCTTTGATGAAAAGGTTGACATCATGATTACACCAATGAAATACACTGTGGTGCAACAACTTCAGCATCTCATCTCACAGGAGCATGTATTTAAGATACAAACAAACCCACAAGCAACCAAAACGAATACCCTGCACTGATGCTATAGCATCGAGTCCCCAATGCAGAGGTGTTTTCCAATAGCTCCATCACCTAATGAAGCCAGAGTCCCAGAAATGGCAATTTTGGAGCTGTGGCAACAGGGAGAGGGAGCATGGCCAGCTGGGACGGAGGACAGCCCTGACAAGCCCTTCCTGGCAGGAAAGTTGGTAGCAGGGCACAGATCCAGGGGGGTCTGCCAGCTTGGACTACAGAGCATTCAGAGTCAAGAAGAGCCAAGAAAGGCATGTTCCACTGGAATGAAATGTCTCAAGTGCTTCATTTGTGCAAATGCCAGAAAGTTCCTATGGGGAGCCAGGATGGACAACCAGGGGCAGCTCAGGGAGTAAGGAAGGCTGACACAGGACCACACCAGGCAGCCGAGACAGGAGACAAAGGGACTGGCTAGCCAGACAGTGGAAAATATCTTTGAACATCTGAGCTGTCCGAAGTCCTCGGTGTTCTCATAGCCTGGTCTTATCACTTTTTGTTTGAGGTTTTCCACCCGCATTCCCTCTTTGCAACAAACCATTCCCTTGTTATGTTGGCACAGAAAGGAAGGAGACTGCTGGCAGAAAAAAAGTCAAGATCTCTGTCCTGTTCAATATAGATAAAGGATTTTACACCAGACTGATTTGCAGACTGCAGGGATGTTTTTCTCTTTTTGTTATTATTTGCTCTTGTGCTGATTTTTAAAATATTTCTCTGCAGTCCATATTGCATTTATGCAACCCCATTTCATGTAAAAATTCTTCTTCTTCACTATTTTTAAGCAATTAATGCCTATAAAAATTAAGCTTTTTGAGTTAACATTTACATGCATAAACATACAAATAACAAGACAGACTGAAGAACAAGTACCTTTTGCAATCAAGAAAGTATTTTTATGTCTGCATTGGTCCTTACCTGAAAGATGAAGTTCAAGAGACAGATTGCTTATCGAAAAAGAGATACAATGAACCATAATAATCAATTATTAAATTACTGTAATGCCTTTCAACATCTTTTTTAGCAAAGATCTTAGCTTCACCACAGCTCTGTACATTATTACTGCAAGCCATTCACCACAGGCAGCAAGAGGCAGCTCTCAGCAGATGCTCAGCAATTAAAAGAGGAAGTTCTGTGTGTTTTGCCTCTCCCAGGCCACCCAGCCATCTAAGGCAGATCTAATGGACATAAAGCTCCAGCAGTTATGAAATTGGTAGAGTATTACACACAGAAAACTGCCTGTAAAGAATACTGCATATAAGAAAGAAAATATATTTGTCCAGTTTAACCACCTAATTCTAGGGTACACCTGAGATTGTGGATCATGGGCAGGTGTCTAGCTAGATCTCTTTAGGGGGCTGGGCATCTGCTCCTTGTTAGACTCAAGATATTGAAGAGATCCCAAATCTTGGCCTTTCTCCTCCTTATAGGAACCAGGAACTTCTGTAGGCCAGAGAGCCCTGAGGTACTGCACAACACAGTAGGTTTTTCTTCCCTGGTAGTAGCCCTGGACTCTACTTGCATATCTGGTATCTAGTATCAGGGAGTAACAAAACGGAATGGTATTGCCATTCCCTACAGCAGAGAATACAGAACAAATTGTCGAATTTCATCAACAAGTTCCCTTACATCATTCAGTCTGAGACTGGTGAAAAAGGCAATATTATTTTTTAAGTGGCAGAGTACAGCTCACCTTTTATATAATACTGTCAAAGACTAGGATGGTGATTCACCTCTTTTTTGTTTTGGTTTTGTTGGTTTGGTTTTCAGTTTGGTTGGTTTCCTTTTAAACATTGAACTGTTTACCCACAAATATCTAAGACAGTTACCAACACAGTGTGACAATCTACTCCCAGTGTGCAAATGACATATCAAACCCAAATGAAGTGTTATTTTTTCAGTACCATCAAGCCCCATGGCTCATCAGAGCATTTGTAATGCCTTTGTTAAATTCTGAGAGCAGTTTTTTGTCCCAAGTGCATGCAACTGTGTGATGAAATGGGGCCACTACTGTATCTGAAAAACGTTCTAGCAGAACACACTACCTTTCAATATGATCCAAAGAGAACTTGGAAACAAAGGAAGCAACCAAATCGTCAGTGTTACTTGTTAAATTAATTTAAATCACCAGCTATTTAGATAGCTTTCTAAAACAATAAAATATTAGAAGAAAAATAAGGTATTTATTTTCTACACTGAGGGAAATACTTGAAATATTTTGGTTGCTGGTTTGTTTTTTTTTTTTGTATCCTAATTTCCAAGGATCTATGCCACAGGCCTATACATGAGGTAGACATGAACATATCTAATGTCAGAGTGAACAGAGGTGGATAACAAATTAAAAAAAGGGATTATAAACAAACTGTCATGATTTTTATGTGATTCTGAGGGATCAAAAATTAGGATTAAGGCCAACTCATAATAAACCACATGCAAACTGGCATCAGAGGGAACATGTGTGCCCCACATAAACACAAATACCCAATTTATATGCATAAAAACGAGTCAGAGAAACTTAGAGGAGTAGCAAGTATTGCCAACCTTGCATTAAAATCTGCATTAATAATGTCTGATCTAATGTCAAAACTTCATGATTAGCAGACAGTGTGATTGTTGAGAGAGGAAGACCAAATTTAGACTACTTCTCAGCGCAAGTAAACACAGTGGGAACATTCAATCTGACATTACAAATAGCCATGATTTCATCATAAATACAGGAAAAATTAAGGACTTCTAAGCCCCCAATGGAATACCCACAAAACAAGGTAATCACACCCCTGCTGGATGGGTGAGTGCTGTGTTAAGCATATTCCTCAGCAGATATAAAGGAATCCATAACATAACCATGGGAAAAAAATTCAAATGTGAGTTTTATTTCTATTTTCCTATATGGATACTCCTGTGTGTAACAGTGAATGAGCTGATACTGCAGCCATAAATGTAACACAATTGTGGAGTCAGTGGGGAAAGCAAGTCCACTGGAAGCTGCTTGACTAGTTGCACTGCACATTTAAGGATTTCAGCTTTCTCAGGATGCAGCATTTTGGTGGTGTCCCAGCCCCTCATTCCAGGGGCTCCACTCTATTTCCATTCAGTGCCAGCCCCAGACTGGAGATCTAAAAGGCTTTTCTCAGAATAAAAAAGATTAACCACAAAAACTAGTAAATGCTTGGATAGCTTGATTATCATAGCTTTTCTTGACAAAGAATTGCTTCTACGAGTCACTGAAACAACCAAAGCAAGAGGCCCTCCTGATGCTGCGCTGTGACCGGTGTTAGGTTGCAGCAGCACTGACGTCCATCCATCAGGCTCCACTGCAGGCTCCAGGCACAAAGCCTGCACACAGCACCCTCATCTGCTCAACACTCAACACCAGAATAGTAAAACCCCTCCGGGAAAAGCAACATTTTGCAAGTTATAAAAAAGACTTCTGTGGATAAGTGCTAGCCTAAGGAACAAATGTATGGTGAAGAGGAAGTCCCCAGCAATGCACTTAAGCATTCTACCACTGGCTTTTAGGACAAAAAGGCTCTTATACAGACACCCTGGAAAAGCTCTCCTGAACAAAGCACTGAAGAAAATGTTAGGCTTTTAGTCATGGTAATAGAAACTTTATGTAGACAATTAGAAGGAAATAGGATTGGAAAGGGTGGTGGCATCTGCCCTCCCCATTACAGTGAACTGTACCAGCAGGCTTCTCACCTGGCACCAGGCACAAAGGAAAAAAGCAGAGACTGCTGAGTCTAATTCCATGTGGAAAGTCATCTTAGGACATAGAGCAGACCCTTACTAGGAGCTCACAGCACTTACTGGTTCACAGGGTTCCTCTCACAGCAAATCACAGTGCTGCCAAAGCACAACAAAGCATCAGTAACCACAGCTTATGCCTTCGGCCTGGTGATGGTCAATGAATGAACACCACGCAGAACCATGACTCAAGACAGGCAAGACAGTAAGTGGCATTGGCAATTTAATGACAACTAAATGATCACACATTACAGAATTCAAGTTTCTCAGAACTCTGGTACTAATGGTGGGCCTCCCTCTGAGCAGACCACACTGCCAGGGGGCTGGTATCACCCTTCCTGGCCTCTCCCCTGGAGTGGTGGTACCCTCAGAGCTGCTGTATTTCACAGCATAAGGGGAGAGAGGAGACATGGAGGTTACAGCTCCCAGTCTCCACAACATTCATCCCAAGAACGTCCTGGTCAGCACAATTAGAGAGCACTGATTTTCTAAATTAGTTTTGTTCTCAGTTCAGCAGTTGCCAACTTCAGCAGTGCCCATTTCTCTCACTGACTACAGAGAGAGCACACACAGAGTAAGATTTGAGCAGCTCAGGTACAGACGTCTACATAGAAGAAGTGCCTCCTGTGCATCTGGGAGTTTTAGGGGAACCACTGGAAAAGGAGATGGCTATGCTAATATCAAGGACCCCATAATTCAAGGAAGAAAATGTAGATCCCTGCACTCCAAATCTACTTTAAACTGTGGCTTCTCCTATGGGTGCTCCCCCGAGCAGGTCCCAGACTACAGAATGATCAGGTCATCTAAAGAGCAGCTGTTCAGCTGAGAGAGACACCCTTTTGCCCCCTGCAGCTGCAGAGATCTCCATTACACCAGTGATCTCCTGATACTTCAAAGCACTGTGACACTTCTCTTCCTTCAATGCCATGAAAGATTCAAGGGCTTCTGTCCAGTACCAGGTGGCACACTGAGTTTATCAACTTCATCAGCCCAGGCAGGAAGGTCATGCTGAGCACAGTTTGCAGATACAGGAAGTTTATAAAATCAGCAGGCATCACTTCACCAGAGTAAGTCTTCCCTGCCGTCTGAGACATGCTACCTCCTAACAAATTAAAGCACGGACACTCACTCTTTTCAAGTAGAAGTGTTTGTGGCCCTTCCTTCATACCGATTTCTTTACTTAACACCACCTAATCAGTTATCAAACCAGGCTGAAGAGCTTTACCTTGCGGCAAAGCAGGAGCATATGGCTCTGCTCAGCCTGCAGGGCAGGGACATTACCTCCAAACATCCGTCCTTGATGCTTCCTGAAACCCATCAGCCTTTAGATGGCCACCAGCTCTGCCTGGTGCTGTTTGTTGTCAGTGTTATTTACCCTCTTGAGCCTCTGGCTCTGTTTACACTATAGGCAAGTACTGTTTGATATCACTTATCCTTCGCAGAAGATGGTTTGGTGATTGGCCAAAGCACAACCCCAAGCACAAGGACAGACTTGCCTCCAGTATTCAGTTGGTCAAGGCTGCCCCTGTGGGCACCCCAAGGGCAGAGGCTTGTGGGTCCCTTAAACTTCAGTCAAACAGCATGAGAATCACATATTGTGAAAATCTTTTTTAACAAAAATTCTCAAGAAAGTGTATTCCAAAATAAAACACAGGTTATTGTGTATTTACTTCACACCAAACATCACTGGAAACTGTGCACTGGATGAATGCAGTCCAGTCCTTCTCTGACCTCAACCTTCACATCTCTTTATAAACTGGTACAAACAAGACTTACAGGCTTCATTACTTTTGTTGCTAACAGTGTGTTTGACCGAAATTGGTACAACACACTACAGATAGGGAAAAGCAAAGGGTTAATTACTTGAATAAGAAAAGGGTATTACCAAGTGTCCAACCAGAAACATACAGACTCCCCTGGCATGCAGTGTCAGGTCCCAGGGAAAAGACCTCAGTGGGAAGTACTACTGTGTCTTAATCATGTATTTAACATGCCCCTTATTCCAACTATCTTCCTCATGTCTGTACAGAGAGAATTAAGACTCTGCTGAAACACTGGGTTTTTTGTATTATATAATTGCTTCTGATTAGAGCAATTACTTTTATACAGTATAGTCTATGAAAAAAAAAATAGTTCACTTGGTTCTACTTTACCCATGCATTACAGATGGAACTGAAAACAACACATGTGAATTTGTATTTCACCAGGAAACTAATCCTTCATGGATTTATAATTTTCTGTCTTGAATTAACATCAATTTAAATGCAGTTAGTTAGATAACCATCACTCAAAAAAATGCCAAAACCTTTTCTTTTCATGTGACATAACACTGAATATTTAAAAAACCTCCTTGTTGAAATGTCCCTTACGTATCTTTTGGCAAGGGCCCACTCTGGCACAGGCAGTGGGCAGACACAGACGCTGCATGTTCCCTGTGGAAGCCAGAAAGAAACTGGAATGTCTTACTGCAATAGCCAGTCACAGTTCAGCTCTGCTGCAAAGTGCACCAGAATTACGTGTACTGTTACAGAGCCAGATGTCTCTAGGGCAGGAGCTTTCTAAAGGGATAATTTCTGGCTGGCAAGCTGCAGTTAAAGCATTTGTTTTCTTAAAATCTTTTTCAGTTTTCTTGGTTTGTATTGCTAATAAAATTTAAAACAGAGTGCTTCACTAGTTTATAACAGGTAAGTACTACTAAACAAGTGTTTTCAGCAGTAAACACAAAGCTAAATGAGAACAAACAAAAGCCTAAAGGGCCAGGTGACAGTGGGGACAGCCGCCTTGCAAAAAGCCATTGGGAAGCGACCCTCTGAGGATGGTTCAAACAAAGCAATAGAGTCATGTTCAACTTTATTCAAGCCAAATTCCAAATTGGATGAAATGGGTATAGCAAGGTGGCTACTTGTTCCACCTGCCTGGCCACAGACAAGCTCAGATCCCAGCCCTCTACCCAGACCTGCCCCTCACCTGCCCCATGCTTCCTGATCCAGAGCTCCCTGGCATGAGCGTCTCCCCTTGGAGAGCACCCAGCCTTTCCCAACATGCAGCCAATTCCCTCCTCAAGCCCACAGAAAAGTCTCCCCTCTCGTCTGCCTTGCTGCATATCCTGTGTGTTGAGCCTCTCCAAAATGGCCCTCCAGGAGCACAGATTGCAAGGGTGTCCAAGGCCCTGTCCCGTCAGGGCCAGCTGGGGTGGGTTTGCATGGTCACATCCACCTGGGCTTTCAGTGTCTCCAAGGATGGAGACTCCACAGCCTCTCTGGGCAACCTGCTCTGGGGTCTGACCACTCCCAGAGTAAAGAAATGCTTTCTCACGTTTGGACAGAATTTCTTGTGTTTGAGCATCTGCCTGTTGCTTCTTGTTCTACCACTGGGCCCCACTGGGAACTCCATCCGTGTACCCAAGTCCATCTCAAAGACTGCAGCCCCTCCTGGCCCAGAACACACCTTTCCTTTCAGCCTCTCCATCAAAATACCCTTCTGTCTCAACCAGAGGTCCCTTGGATGAAAACAAGGATATTAAAATATGCATAATTTATTTAAATGATGGCACTTAAAGCAGATGGATCTATAACTTGATTCTTTTTTGTCTTCCTTTTTCCTAAAATCTGGATATCAAGTTTTCTGCATGTCTTTGGAATTAACCTCAAACTGAAACTCAGCCTTAAGAACTGAGTATTTTTCAGGCTTCTATAATTTGTTCAAGGCTATTCATGTCAGAAAAGTATTCTGTCCATCACTGCATTTGAGGCAAAAGGATATATAATAAAGTCAGCAAGTTTATATATAAAAATACTAATACTACTAATACAATAAATATATAATACATATATTATGTATATATAAAATATATAATAAAGGAGCAGGAAGCCTTGACCTAAAAGCACAACACTGTGCCTTCTCCTACTGCACAGCTACTGAAGCAAAAATACACATCTCTGTGAGGAACATCCTGTAGTGAAAACTGTAACCAACAATTCTCAATTTTGCCAAATTAAGACCAAAATAATGCTTAGACTGAACTAGTTTTAAGAGTGCATAATAAATAGATTTTAATATATTAATAAATACTAGCTGTAAGCCACAGGAAGTATCTTTGCTTTCCCCTTTTTAGCATCTTTTAAAAAAAGAGAAATTGCAATACTAACAGGACACGTTTGCAGACCTAATAGTAAAGAAGTAACCCTTTCAATTGCAGTCTTAGGAAAATAACTCAAGTGATGGCATGACTAAATATTCCCATGTCATCAAGCCCAATGAAACAGATTGTGTCAGGGAGTTCTGAAGTTTCTGAAGATAAAGGAAGATCATTAGAACCTTTGATTTTCCAAACCAAGGACTTTTCTATAATGTACTTTGGGGTACTGCACAGTAAATGGGACAGATAATAGTTCAGAATCAAATAATGGTTTATATATATTTTTTTAAATTACAGTACTTTTTATTGTTTCTTGAAAATAATCAGACAACTGTATAAATTGGTTATTTACCTTTGTCATGAAAAAACTGAGAGTTTCTGAATTTCCTTGATTTAAGGCATCAATCACCTCAGAGAAAATATGATCTTAATCACAATTTTGTTTTTTTCTTCCAATTGCCAGATGAATTAATATGCTATTGCCAATGAAAAAAACTTTTAATCCCCTTAAGATGCAGCATTTTAGCTCAGGGTGAATATTAAAACCTCGCCTGTTTTAATTTTCTTTCACAATCAGACAGATCCATACTTCTGACAAGACTGTGGCATCATTTTGTTGCTTCTGCAGCAACAAAATGTATTTTTGTAAATCTCACCATCAGAATTTCACTAAACCATGCCTTTAGAAGCTCTGCAGAGCTGTTTTATGATTCCCTTCAGCTGCATGCACTGCTGCCTAGCCTTCAGCTGCCATGTGCTCCCCGAACCCGGCCACGTGAGCCCCTGCTCCTCAAACCCACCTTTGGCACTCGCTCTCCTGAGCAGCCTGTGGGGAATCAGGCCTTGGAATGCACTTGGCTGAGCAGAACATGAGGAAGAGTCCACAGCAAAACAGGCTGCCCCCACCCAGCAAACTGCTCAAGTCACCACTGACCCACAGCCACCTCTGCCACCTTTATCCATCTGTGGGATCAGAGGGTTCCCACTACCTGGGATGTTATTACTGCAGCAAATGTTGTGGTCATGAGCAAATACAGCCTTGGGTCACCTTTGTACTCCTACATACCAGACCATTAGATCTAACACACTGTTCTGCAAACAGGCAGAATCCAGCCTTTAGATAAAACAGTCTTTAGACACCAACAGACTTCATGTATAAGCTATTCTGTCAAAGAGAGTACAGTTCTTATGAGAAATATAAACCATCCTTTTTCATTTCAATGATGGTTGAAGTAATTTCTGAATGAAGCTTGAAAAAATAAATCTTGATTTAAAGGTGCTGCTTAAATGTAAGCCTGAATGCTGCATCTTAAATGACAGCTGCTAGTCTCAAGGCACAAATTTAGTTCAGGGAAATGAAGCACAGTCCCACGAAGGTGGACCTGGTGCAGCCTCTGAATTCCCACTGCTGAGGGAGAGCTCAGTAAGTTTCTTTCACACATTCTATTTTATCCTTTTGTTTGTTTGTTTATTTGTTGCAGAGAGTTTACTGTCTTCAAGATGCCAGCAGGACCTTAGGAAGGCTTCTGCCCTTTTGAAATTTCACTACTTCCTCCTACACTCAAAGAGAAACCATTTCTCTCTCCACTTCCATCCCACAACTCTTAAGCCCTCTTTCTACAGCTTGCACAACTGATTAGGAAGTGCTGACAGCAGAGTGCAGTGAGCCTCCCAGTGCATCCCCCACCTCCAGACCTTTCCCCTAGGGAACAGCTTCCCAAGAGCTCCAGCATAGTTTCTATTTAAAAGCTTCAGACCCTGCCAGAAGGAGCTGGGTTGTCAAATTTCAAATCTGTGCTCTTTACACAGTACTGAGATGTGTTTCTGCAGTAGTAAATGTTAGCTCTCCCTTGTGGCATGCACTCGCCTTTTACACAGCCATGACTGAAGCCTTACACAAGTCTTCCTCTCTGTGCTCCTATTCCTCACTTCTAGTCCAGACACAGTCTTCTTCTAAGACAAGGAAAGAGTGACCACTTGAGGAAAGGGGGGACAAGCGTGCACCCAGCTGGGGTCCAGAGATCCTCATCAGTCACCATCACTCACTCTACCCCCAAAAAATGCTCACATTGTGAGCCTCCTTGCATGCCTTAGAGCCCACGTTCACCATCCCAGAATGGACTTGGCTAGCCCAGTGTTTTCAAATCCCTGATTTTGCTTTGACAGGGAGCTAAACCAACTCTCTATACATTGCTCTTATCAAAACCCACAGGGGGTCTTCACAGGACCCAATGGACAGCAAAGGTCTTGTCTGAGAAATAACAGGCTAATGAAAGTACTATGCAAGAGACTATCTAGTGCCAATACAGCAGTGCAATACAGAGCTCTTTCCAGCAAATACCAAAGAACCCAAATTAAACACTGCTGTATTGCTGTGTGGCACCAATCCACACAGTGGACTGGGCTCATTTCCCAGGTCAGCAAAGGTTTTCCCTGCTACGGGGATGTACTCAAATTTGCAACACCATTTTATCTAAAATCTTCATGAGACTGCAGTGGAGAGCTTCAGGGACCAGGTTCTGCTGAAAAGCCACAGACCTGGCAATCAAAGTGCACTGCAGGGAAGAGACAGACAGAGTCAGGGCAGACTGAGGTGTGAGCACAAAAGAATGTCAAGAGATGGCAGAAGGTTAATGGAGTAATATGGCAGGGAGCATCAGCCACCCCTCTGTGCAGACACAGCTGCGTGAGCCACATCCTGTGACCGAGGAGAGCATCCACAACAAACCTCCTCTGAACCAGCTCGGCTGTCGGAGGAATTTTCCCACAGTAAAGATCACATTCATTGCTCTGTGTCAGGAACAATATTGCATTGTAACATCCCTGGGATTCCAGCAGATGGAAGAACAAACATTCAACCTCAGCCATGAACAAATTCTGAGAAGCGGCTAAAATGGTGAGGAGCAATGCTCCTTTGGCTGCACTACAGCATGGCAGATTTTATACGTGTTAACCACATGGCCAAGCACAGAGACATGAACTCAAATGAAGAATGGAGACTAGATCTCAATAAACCTGAAAAAGGACAGAAATACCCAAGCATCAGATAAAAACAAGTGTCTGAACCTTATGGATGTATATGACCAAAACAAAATTTAAAAAAAGGAAAATAAATAAAGGAGAAAGAAAAAGAAGAAAAAAGAAACAGAAACACTGAATAAGAATTTGAAGTGCTTTCTTTACCTCTACAATCTCACAGATCTGTCTGTGGGAAGGGAACATGGTGATGGCCAAGCAGACAACACTGCAAACTTCACTGCTTTTTTAAAAAAATAAACAAACATTTTCAAATCTTTTTTCAGGCTTCTTTCCTTTTATTCTGAGTTTCTCTAACATGTGGAAAAGCTTATGTCCTCTTAGAACTAGACTCTTCTTCTTATGTGTGTTAGCCACTGTTATTTTTCTTCCTACATATATTTCAAGTCATCTTTCTCAGCATTCATATGAGTACAAGATTTCACAGCCACACTTGGTTTTTTTCAGTCCAGGACCACTCTCTGTCTTCTCACAATCTTTACAGCAGGAAAGCTGTAGCCTGCACAGAGAGGAAAGCATAAATTACACTATGACAGGTTTATAAGACTAATTCTAATAAATATCTCTCAGTAGCCTCTTATTCACTGTCTCCCTAGAAGAGCAAGGAGGGATTTTTCTGCTGGCAGCACTTTCAACTGCATCAACATATTTCATGAAAGTGCACGAACTTCGACAACACTTTCCCACACAGGCTTGCAAACCAGGAGGCACGAGGAGGACCCCTCAGAGACCCTGGTAGGGCATTAGCCTGGGCTAAGACAGACCAGAGACTGGACCCTACTTCAGGTGCATTCCATCTACCTTTTTTTAGCTCAAATCACTGCAGGTCAGCCTTTGATCTAAGCTTCTTCCCCTACAAGACTCTGCTCTGGCCAGTTCAGCTGACCAGGAGCCAGGCAAGGCAGAGATCACGGATGTGAAGGAGGCATCCATGTCCCAGGATGCAGCCACCAGCACCCGCAAACCAGCCGAGCCTGACTCACTTCCCAAAGGCACCTTGTGTTTTCTTGCACTGTTTCATGCTGTTTTGTTTGGGCATTCAGAAAATCTAAAACACTGCTTGATGATCTTTTCATTTCAGTAGGACTTTTATACATACCTTTGTTTCATTCTATCTAATGCCACGAGATTTTTATTGACAAAAAAAAAATGTACTGCAGACAGACAGAAATTACTGCTTGGAAAGGAGCAATATCCAAGGCTATCAAAACCAGGTATGTCACGTGCTCTGCACGGGGTACATGAATTTTTCTTTCAGTCATCCTTTCATGATTGTTAATCGCCCCGTTCTTACTGTTTCAAAAAACATTTCATGCCTTATGTACATGTATTTATTTGAATACTGTTTCAGCTGTGTCATTGAAATGCTTAGAAACCCAAGCACATTTTTCAAAAGTTATTTAGGAACTGCTTTATTCAAGTACCACTGGCTTTTCTCGAAAGTCACATCACTTCTGAAAATAGGATTTAGATTCATGATGATATAGAAAGAAATTGAAAATATCTTCATTTTGGAGACATTAACCAGTCCAACACTGGCCCATATGCACATCATTTGTTACGCGTGTCTTTTATTGCTGATATTCAAGAGAATGCTGTGGAGACCAGAGAGATCTTGTGTTCATTGAATCACATAAACCATGAAAGTCTGGCATTAAAACCAGAGGTTGAATGATGATGTCCAAAGGCCAGAAGCATTAAGTATTAAAGCATCTTCTGCAATAATCACGAGAGTTTGTTTCTTCCTGTGTTACATTTGACATGGAGCATACCAAATTATGGCCTTTTACCCTGAGACAAACTAATTTCTCTGTATCACAACCTCAGTACACAAAATAAGTAACACTCAAATGAGCAACATTAAAAAAAAGAAGTTAAAATAAAAGGCAAATTGATCTGGTGATGGAGTTCTTGCCATTCCATCTGTTGACTCTCCTTTTCTGATTATATTGAGAGTTGCATCGACTTTCAGAAATACTGAGAAAGTCTTTAAAGATTTCCCTTATGCAAGACGTGCAGCTGGACTTCTTTGGTCTCCATGAAATGCCTGTACCAAATATCTCTGCTCTTTTCCTTTTCAGCACAAGTACAGAGTGTCTAACCCCACCCCCGCTTTTTGTTGTGAAATTGGAACATACCCAACATTTTTTCCTCAGTAGACAATTTATTTTTAAATCCATGGCTAAGAATGCAGCATAATATATTTTAAAACAAATGTTCTTAGTCATCATTTCCATAATATTTCAACCCCCTTCACAGGAAATATTATTCACAACACCAACAGTATAAAAAAAACAATGGGTTTCTATTAGCAAGTGTCCACAGGTCTTCATTTCAAATCTCAACAATAGTATAAAACTGCTGTAATAAAAACTAAGATAAAGACTGACTCTTTGCATTAGCACTAGTCAACAGCTGGAGATCTGTCTGGAAGGTACACCCTATTTCAGTGTGACACAGTTGATCAGCTACTGAAATGAATGATTAAAGTAGGTTGTCCATGTTAGGAGCATGACAGACCTAGGTTTTCAAATAAGCAATAAATAAGTTTAATATTTATTACAAGGTAATACAGGTCTAAAACTAAATTGCCTTCCTGAAACAAATTCTCATTCATGGCAACTGGCCTGTTATTGTAAAGAAGGTTTTTTTTAACTCAGGTGAGGAATGATAAGGTCTCCTATACCATCATTTCCTGTTCTTAAAAGCATATCAAACATGCACAGAAAGTGGGGTTAAATGCCTGGTACTTCCAACAAACTAGTTTGTTTTCCTTTTTCCACACAGCACTGATAAATAAAGATGTATTTTGTGTCAGTGGGAAGGGAGAATATATGTCAGGTCTGAAGTGTCAGGCTCAAATTTTAAGGTTTTGCATATTAAATTTTTATAAATGCCAAGGCCATGGATCTGGACAGGCAATTTCGGTCATCAACAGGAAATACTCCTTGGTTCCTTGACTATTGCATTACAATTTGGTACAATAATGCTCCTGCCATATAATATAAAAGCAGATGAATCTCTCCATTGCACTTAGGGATTTTGTAGGACATGAGATACTGTATTGACTAAACATATCTTACTGTGCACAGCTGGGGAAGAAATAATTTGCAAATTACTGCAAATAAAGTTTCATTTAATTGCTGCATTTCTTCTTTCCTTTAGTTGAATTATTACTTTGACTTTGCTTACTGTCATTTTTATTTTTAGGTTCTTTCTACTAAACCAAGTAGGAATAGGCTGTATGTGAAATGTTGCTGTTTTTCCTACAAAATTACTCCAAAACACATACAATTTAGGCAGAAACTATGAATTCATGACCAAACATGAACACATATTTTTAATTCATGTTGCCATGGATTTTTAAATATAGAAGCCAGTGAGATATCACCTGTTGACATCACTGTGAAAAGGTCAGACCATTCAAACAAAAATGTAACAGGATAATGCCCTATGGAATTTAAAAACTAAGAGGCAGTCAAAACATAAAATGGCCTGACCTGTATTAAGCGTTTTCTCTCAATTCCATTAAGAGGTTAAAGGCAGTTATAAGCACACTATTTTCAAAAATTTGCATAATAGAGGCAACATGGTCAGAATCATGGAGCATGTCCGCGTCATGGCTTAGAAATGGTATTCTCCAATTTAGTACTCCTGCTAAAACCACACTGCCTCTCACTCTCCCCTCCACGCCAACTGGAAGAACAAAAGGCAAAGATCATGGGTTGAGATAGAAAAAATTTAGTGGAAACAGCAGTGAGATAAGTAAACAACAGTAACAGCAACAATATTAGTAACAGAAGATATAAGACATAGAAACAATTTATGCCTCCGCACCTTTTCTCGACAGAAAGTAACCCCTTCTCTCCTAAAGAGCAACAGAGTCTCTTTCTCCTGCCCCCAGAAATCTCATGAGGTGGTGCTGAATAACATCAGGGCCTGGCCACATCCCATCCCAACTACTGCAAAAAATGAATCTTGTTCCTGGGCAGAACCAGGACAGTCTGATGTTCAAAAGCTACAGCTTTTGTTGTCCTGCTACCATTGTGGTTTGCTGAGTGGAAAGAACAGGATTAGAAAATACAGCCCACATGACAGTATTTGCAATAAACAGGATCCGTGCCTTTGTGCAGACCTTACACATCCAGAGACCAGAGCCTTTTTGAGTACCCACTGAGAGAAGGACATTCATCTCCATGGCCACAGAGCTCCCAAGGATACCTATATTCCATGGCAGTATTAAAAAGACATTAAATAAGAAATGTCTTATTTAATAATAAGAAAAATAATTCTACCTCCACAGTTACTTTTGCAATTAGATTCCCTCAGAAAACCTATTTGTAATCACTAATGAACAAGCTCTCATCTCATATTCCTGCCAGAGCCCAGTGGTTTCAGACCCAGAGCTAAAAAATTAGTCTCCTGCAGTCCTGCGTATTTAAGGCAGATGTTCCCCTAAGAAGGGGTATGGAAGTGCCACTGACCTCCTTACACTTATATGGGGCAATCTATCCAAAGGAACTGGCTAAACAAAACAATGTTTCTAGTCACAAATGCCTTACCTTGAAAAACAACATAAATCCAACACACCCTAGACCTCATCCCATCCTACAGCCTTGGGTTTACCCAAAACCCCAAATCCAAACAGTCCTCTTGCCTCTTGTCATTTTTGTTAGGATGAAAGACCTAATTCATCTGGGATCTCCTATTTCTCTTACTGTTCATACAGTTCATAGAGCAGAAATCCATCTTGGCTCATAAGCATGGCTGGTTTCCACATAACTGCACAAGGAGACGCTCTAAAGTCATGGGTCTCGCCAGCAAAAAACAACTGCTGGCTTGCTGTGCCAGAAAATCTCTGGCCCTGGCTGTCCATGAAGTATCACATCTGTGCTGAGACAGAAATGTTGTGAACCAGAACACCAGTTACAACTATCAATGGTTTCCACACAGCAGATGGAATTCATAACTTCATAGGGGGCTATATCACACATGGTTACGAATACACCTAAAAGCTCCTGAGATCCTTACTTGTTTGCAAGTAACAAAAAAAGTTACAGTGATTCCTTAGGTTTCTGCTTCTGTTTAATGCTGAAGATTAAAAACTGTAAGATCAAGCACAGAAAGAAGACAAATACCTGATAAAAATGATAAATAATAAAATAACGCCCTAGGTACTAATCTGAGATAGCGAAGCAGGATTTTTCAAACACACCTACTGTTTGAAATCTCTTCCAAGATTATGGACTCTTCTGAGTCCATAAAAGAAGTAGCAAATATTGCATACTTCTTTTATGGCTTTAGAGAAAATGAGTAATGTAAAAATCCATCAAATGTCTACATCATACAAATTATTCAAACCACAACATACAGTCAAGATATTGTTATAGGTGAAACATTCCTTTGTATGATTATACAACAATTAACTTTAAACATTCACAATTATTTATAATTTCCCAAACTGTAAAACATTTTGGTATCTTGTTTGTGAAGATTTTTCAAGGAGTCCACCACCTTGCCATGGGCAGGGACCCCTTCCACTAGACCATGTTGCTCAAAAGCCCATCCAACATGGCCTTGAACACTTACAGGGATGGGGAACCCACAGCTTCTCTGGGCAGCCTGGTTCAGTACCCCACCACACTCACAGAAAAAATGTCATCCTTATACTCAATCTAAAGTTACCATCTTTCAATTTAAAACCACTGCTCTTGTCACTACAGGCCCTGGCAAAAAGTCTGTCCCCATCTTTCTGATTAGCGCCTTCATAATGTCCCCCTGGAGACTTCTCCAGGTTGAACAACCCCGGCCTTTTCAGCCTTTCCTCACAGGACAGGTGTTCTGGCCCCAGAATGAGACATCTGAAGTGACACCCAAATACACCATGTTTACTGGTCAGACACTGGAAAGAGTTTCATTTCCATTTCATGGGTGTTAAAAATCATGCAACACGCACACAAAGAGAGGTGACACGTGGTACACAGAGGAAAGCAAACAATCAGTCTCTTGGAAGGCAAAGATACACCCTAGAGCATCAAACCACTGGTTTTCTCACGTTCAGCTACATCAATAACTTCAGCTCAATGACCTTCCTGTCTGCCACATGCTGTCTCCTAAATTTATAAATTTTGACAAAACTACATAAAAAAAAGCAAGATTCTCAAGTGATTTAAGTAACCTGTACAGATAGTTGAGTCCATGGAAGTAAATAGATTCTGACAGATACAGAAGCACTGACCAGATTTAGGTTTTTTGCCTGGTAATCTCTTCTTCTTTGTTCAAATAACCACCTAGCTACTCATCAAACTTTGCAGCCTTTGCCTAGGAGTTTGAGCAAGGAAGACATTGAATTCCTCAGACTTTGCTTTCAATGACTTGAAATCATAAAATCACAGGATATCTTTGGTTGGAAGGGATGACCGAGAATCACTGAAGTCCAGTTCCTGAACTCCTCAAATTGTCTTTGCAACAGCCCATGGTTATCCTCAAGTGTCTGCCAGCTTGGCCTTGGTCTCCCAGTGAAAGTGATGTTGGGTTACCTCTTTTGCTTGTCCCAGAGGACACCAACACCTACTGATAACCAGCTTTTAGTGTGCACCAGAATGCCGAAGGAGCTTCAGATGGAAGGGCTTGCCACCTTCCACTACTTACAGACCTCCAAGAGGACCTCCAAACCTCCATGACAAACTAAATCTGACAGGAATTTTAGTATATAATGTTCTACATTAGCTAGAGGAGCTATAGAATTAAAGCTTCTGGTCAGTCAATGCCCTTCTGTTTCCATTTACGGTTAAGAATGCAAAAACTTGACGGTAATTTCTTTCCCAAACTCTCCTCAGCCTGTTCCAATTTTGGGACGTAATTCAGTCTAGTCAAAAATATTTTAAACAATGTGGTTTATTTATAATTGGAAAAGGCATCTTAGTAATCATCAAAATTACTAGAAGTTACTAAATTTAAGACACAACGACTGCATTTTCTTCTCTCCCCATACAAAGCAACAGACTGAGCACAAACCCTAAGCACTGCTGTACACAGCTCAACAGATTTCTCTCCCTCCATGAACAGCTGCAGCCAGAGCCAGCAAAACAAACCTTTTTTAGGTTCCCTAACCAACCAAATGTAATATTAGGAACGGCAAGGAGTATGAAATAAGTAATCTATTTTATGTATTGTAGTTCACTTATACCTTATGAGTACTATCACCTATCCAAAAACATGAGGGAGATGTAGCCATGTTAATAAAAATGGTAAGATTACAAAAATCAGTATTGCTTATGCCGTGTAAGAGTTAAAAGAGAAAGGATACTGCAGGTGTCTGTAGAATAAAGCAGCACAATTGCAAAAAAGCATCCATTCAGTAAAAAAAGGGACAAACTGAGAACTGTACAAGAAGACAGGTATTCACTATAACACATCATTTACTTGCAGCAGTCAGTATGATAAGATCCTGCTGAAGTCAAAAATGATAAAAACGCAAAACTGGGATTACAGTAAGATATAAGAGTATACAGAGTACAAAAAGGCAAGCCAAGTAGCAAACTCACATGAGAAAGTAAACTAGAAATGAAGGAGGGGCAGATCACAATTGTTGCCTGCTCATTGAAAGTTATTTTCCATTGTTTGCTGTATCTGCATCTGGTATTACCTATTCTCAAGAAAAAAATACACAACCAANGTCCCTTAGGACTCTTAAAAAAAAAAAAAAAAAAAGAAATCTGTCTGTACTTCCCCCAGAGCAACACTAGAAATGCTGAGTGCCTTCACCACAGAGGTTTCTATGTTCTGTGTAGCTTCTGAAGCACAGTCTGATTGCACATACAAAACTCTCTACACTGCTCAGAAATATCAAGAATACATAAAACCCCTTGGTTTACAGTGTGGTGGTATAACCCTGGCTAGATGCCAGGCACCCACCAAAGCTGCCGTATCACTCCCCTCCACAGGAGAGAGAAAATAAAATGAAGGGTTCATGAGTTAAGGACTGGGAGAGATCACTCACCAAATACCATCACAGACAAAAAAAAAAATAAACTTGAATTTACTACTACCAAAACCAGAGCAAGATAATGAGAAGTAAAATGAATCTTAAAAACATCTTCCCCTCATCCCTCCCTCCTTCCCAGCTCTACCTCCTCCCCAGAGCGGTGCAGGCAGACAGGGAATGGGGGTTATGGTCAGTTCATCACATTTTGTTTTTGCCACCACTCAGGGAGGAGTCCTTCCCCTGCTCCTGTGTGGGAGCCCTCCCAAGGGCAACAGTTCCCCAAGAACTGCTGCACTGTGGTTCACTCTTCCACAGGGCTCAGTCCTTCAGGCAGAGCCTGCTCCAGTGTGGGTCCCCCACAAGGTCACAAGTCCTACCAGGAAACCTGCTGCAGTGTGGGTTCCTCTCTCCATGGGCCTGCAGGTCCCTGCCAGGAGCCTGCTCCAGCACCCATTTCCCACAGGTTCACAGGCTCCTCTCAGGCATCCACCTGCTCCAGTGTGGATCTCCTCCAGGGGCTGCAGGTGGATCTTTGCATCCCCGAGGATCTCCAAGGGCTGCAGAGGCACAGCTGCTTCACCATGGGCTGCAGAGAAATCTCAGCTCCAGCACCTGGGGCAGCTCCTCACCCTCCTTCTCCACTGACCTTGGCGTCTGCAGAGTTGTTCCTCTCACATATTCTCACCCCGCTGTTCTCTGGCCACAACTGCTGTGCAGTAACTTTTATTATTTCTCTTATTAAATCTGTTACCCACAGAAGCGTTACCACCATTTCTGATTGTCTTGGCCTTGGCCAGTGGTAGGTCCACCCTGGAGTCAGCTGGCACTGGCTCTTTCAGACATACAGGAATCTTCTGGCAGCTTCTCACAGAAACCACCCCTGTAGCCCTCCTGCTATCAAAAGCTTGCCATGCAAACCTAATACATACAGGTTCACCAATAAATCAGGCGTTTGCCTTTTCCTTTCATAAGAATTGTTTTTAATACAAAAAAATACACAGTAAGCCCTGCTCATATTTCATGTTCACTTACTTGTTCTCAGCTGCAGTTGTTACAATACGGTTGGGCAAATTTAGCCATTAAAAGTATTTCCACAGCAAACTTCTTCACATTCAAACTTCTTTTAATTCTTTTGACCTAGCCATTGTTGTAAATATCTAGAAGATGTAGCAAGCTAAGGAAGGGCCAAGGGCTTGTCTACCAAGGCAGCTATTCTTGAAAAGTCACTGCACTCCCAAATATTTATATCATGTTAAGTGCAAGACGGGACAAGGCTGAACGATGTTTTATGAAAAGAGACATAGGAAATGACTCACCAGAACAGAACACATATCCCTATGCCTTTGATATTCAATGTGAGTTGCTGGTAACCACACAAATTTGTTTTCTTGTATTTTGTCTTTAAAATCTCTCTAAAGTTAAGATGTTGCCTTGATAGACACTAGCAAATATTTCTGTTCCATTTGTGAATATCTGTCATAAAAGCATGTCACAGCTGAGACTACTCTCACTAGAAAACTTTACAGACAAACATTTTAAGTACTTAAATTGCTTCTACCTAGTATGCCTCATTAGAAGTGTCTTTACCTTAAGTTGTGGTTCATTTACAACAAGCCACACACACAAAAAATCAATCCAATAAGCAGAGAACAGGTGGGGAGCTGGCATTACAAACCACTGAGACCTGTTCAGCACTTGGCAACCTACTCTAAACCATACCTGCAATGCTGTTTTTCATCTTTTATCACTTAAAATTTATCTTTGGTCTGTCTGGATGGATGACACAAAGGTGGGAGCTAGCATTTAACACACAGCCATGTAAAGACCACACTCTTGAGCACCAACCTAGTTGAAACCTCCCAAATAAGCTCATGGACAAAATCCCAACGAAGCAGACATGTGCTATTCCAGAGGCCCCTGATGTTGCAGAGTCGGTTTGAACTGTCTGATCAGTTTCAAACACCTACATTTTTAAATGATGCTGTTGTGTACACAAAATATCAACGGCAGTCCCAAGGAAGAATATAAAGCAGCTCAAGAATAATCTGAATGAGCAGAACTAGAACTCAATTGATTTGATTTATAAAAGACCAACCTGGTATATGATTTTTTATTAGCAAGGAAGACATAAGCACCAAAGGAAGGCAGTGACTTCTTTCCTGAAAAAATCCATGATAAAAGACACAAATGCTAAAATGAGCAATATACATATTCTTTTTTATAAGATTTATATTGAAACAAAAGGGACATTTTTTTAAAACTTGTATCAGTGTCCATGGTTACAGATGCCTGAATAGATCAGCTGTACTGGGGGGCAAGGGATATGCAAAAAACAACCAACACCTTTAATTTGTTTCTACATACACAAAACCAACAACAAAGCCATTTCTGTATGTGGGCACAAATGCTTGGACAGATTAGACGTGAGATCTATCTAATAACAGCTGGGGAGGAGACAAACCTTAAGGAAATCAAGATAATTTTGCTGTTTGGACAGAATAAATCAGCCAGAGTCAGACACACGTTAAACCACAACAATTAGCACAAATTTTCCAGAGCCTTAGAAACTACTTTATGTCTGTAAAAATACTTTGTGGCCTTAACAGCTGAGGCAGTGGGTGGAGTAAGGGCAGGCAGGCTGGTACTAGTCACCTCCTCAGCACCTGCATGTAAGCTGTCCTCATTGTCTTAAAGCCTGCAGTCTGCAGGAGCATGGGCACACAGATGCAGCACCTATCACCACAACTGGTTCTAACTCGTTGTTTAGCCTTTTTTGTGGTAATCACTTCAGGAAAACAAATATGAGACACCTTCAGTCAACAATCAGTCCTGCGTTTTCCATTTCTCGTCCTACTTAAAATAATCTGGCTTTATGACAGTCACCATAGTTCCTTCAGTTTTCTGTAGCCTGAGACCTGCATGTCATGAACCTCATAGTTCATGTGACCTTGTAAAAGCCGTCTACAGGACCCCCTCCCAAAGAGACTTCTGAACCTCAAGGGTGGGGCTTAACTTTGCCATCCAACTACATCAGCTGTAGGATGGCCCTACAACTTTAATTCTTACCTATCATGTGACTGTGTTCAGCTTGAAATTTCCGCTCTGTGGGTAACGTGATGCAGCGCAGGGGCAGGCCAGGGTCCCCGCGGGCAGACGGAGGGCTCCCCACGCTCGGGTTTGCTGCCCGGGGCTGTGTCCGTGCGTGCATGTGCCTGCCTGCGGGCACCGGAGCCCCCTCCTCGGCTGGGGGCGGCACGCAGCAGCCCGAGCTGAGTGCACGGCTTCATTTCCCACAGGCGCCTCTCCCGGTCCCGGCAGGGCTCCCGTGTCTTTCCAAGGATGCCCTCTAGCGCGGAACTCCACTGGCCTTTCCTCCTTCTGCCACATCCTCAGCATCGAACGCCAAATCCGCTCACAGCAGCCGAGGCGACACACGGGGCAGGGCTGGCTCAGGCACTAAGGAAAGGACTGGAAGGCAACCACCAAAGACAAGCGGAAAAAAGCTCCTACAAACCAACAACACAGAACGAAAGTCTAACCTGTTCCCATCTGAATAGCAACCACTAGGAAATGAAAATTGCTCAAATGCCCGTGCACTGGCTCCTAGTTAGTTTCTGCATGATAAACGTCTTGTGAATCAAAACTACAATTTCAAATTCAATGAGTCCTTTCTACTAAATTTAAAACTGCAACATGCCAAACAGACAGTTAACTGTCTCTGTAAGTAAATATGCCATTTATTTTGTTCACTATAAATTAAGAGCAGTATTCAAACCTCAGACATTTCCCCTCTACTGTCACGCAGTGCTGGCAATCATCGGATCAGAGGGACCTGTATTTTTAAGAACAACATCGAGGACCCGAGCCAGTTAATGTTGTTCTTACTGAACTACAGCATTCACAGAAAGCAAACACCATAACCAAATTTGTTTGAACTGGCGCGTATTTTGGGTTTATTATTATTTTACGGTATTCTCACATCTCTCATTAATATTAACTTTTATTCCAAACTGACAGCATAACTTCCTGCAAAGGCAACGGCTGAGATGTAATGAGCATATGAGTAAAAGAATACTGTGCCATTACAAATGCACCTAATACATTGTGTATCAGCTATTAAATGCTTTTCTTTCAGTTAGCAAAGCATTGTTTGGTTTATTACTATGCTTATTATAGAGAGAATATGAATAAGTACATGTTAATAAGTAAACTAATGTCTGACTAAAGCATAGGTAATTAAATACCCTGGGTGCTTCTGAAAACATTGCCTTGCAGATATAATTCCAGTCCGTGTGTTTAAAATACATATCCCAAACAAACTAATGTTGCAAACTGGAACAGAAAAGTTACTTTTAATACGACTTTATCTTCACCTTAAAGACCAAAGGCAGATTAAATCTGCCTTCTGTATATAAATAAAAACACATCCTGAGAACTGTGCAGCCCACCCTGCACCAGACATGGCCCTACCTACTGCACCAGTGCCACGGGTTTTTGATGCTTACACAAAGAGAGAGTTTCTGAGGGACTGAGCGCAGGAGCACACGGCTGCAGCGCAAGGCTTTGCAAGGGAATGTCGGCCACCGTGGATACCACCAAGCTCCCTCGCTCCTAAAACAAGGGCATTTGTGAGAAAAGGCTTCATAAAATTTCACCATTCCCAGCATCCTTTTCCCTTAAATGCTTCTCTGTCACATTAGATTAGAAAAGGAAAAGAAACACGAAGGCAAACAAGAGAGATTTTGGTTGGCAGGCCTCTCGTTATTCATTTACTGTTTATTATTGATTTTTGTGCCCGTGCAGCAGGATCACGTGTGCACTGGAAAGAGGACGATGGCAATGTACAGAGGGCTGTGTATGCCAGGGAGCTCGCGGCCAGAGCAGCTGTCTGTGGGCTCTCTGTGGCTGGTTTTTGGATTGGTGGTTGTTTATTCTAGACTAAGAAAGTCTCCAGTGTTCAGCCTGGACTAAACCACAAACTCCGGCTCTGAGGGTCCACTGTCAAGATGCAAAGGGGTCACAACCCAGAGTGGAAGAGCCGAGATCTCGGGTGATGCCCAGGGCGGGAGCGGCTCCCGCAGTGACCCACGCTGGGTGGGCATTGGCAGGCACGGAGCCCCCTCGGGACAGCCGAGGGGCGGCTGCTCCGGCCCAGACCCACGGACAACAGGAGCAGCCCCCGGACCCACACCCGGCTGCCAGCCGGCACCGGGAACGCCACTGCACCCGGGGAAGAGCACGCTCGGGAGGAAGATACTGTACGATGCTTATTTCTAGCCTGTATTACTAGGTCACCCAAGGAAAGCAGCAAACAATGCCGATTAGTCCTGCACATCACTGACTCTACCCCAGCTGACAGAGCTGTAGCCTCAAACACACGGGGACAGCACTGTATTTTATTATATATACCTTACTAATATATATATTATATGTACTGTAATATATATCAATATATTTTGTATATATCATATAACATATTTTATATATTACTGTATATATTACTCAGAAACAAAAATAAAAACAATTGCCCAATAACAGTATTGCTCCATAATCAGTCATTACCAGCTTGAATGTGGCCTGAAGAAAAATTGGGATTTTTAGATCTACCTGACTTACAGAAGAGAGTAGAATAGTACTTGAAGTACCCAAAGTTTTCAGCTGAGTGATTTATTAATTACTGGGTTTGGCTTATGTCGTGTAAAATTTGTCACACTGTCAGAAAACTTAAGATACCTTATAAAACTGAAAATATATACTGCAACTTCAAGAGTTATAAAAATGTGTGGAAAGATAACTGATTAAAAAGTTTTAAACATAAAAGCAGCTGAGAAACTTCACAGATTAGACAGGTCAACTTCTTTTAATGCTAAATACCTTTATTTAATGCTGTTTTACCTGCACTGCCATCAGTTCTTAGCATCTTGATACCTGTCATGTTTCAAATCCAAGAAGGCAGTAAATGTGCAAGCTTATTTTAGATTGCTGGGAGGTGTAAGAGAGTCATTCACACTATATACCCTCTTCTATCAAGACTAATGTAAAAAAAACCTCTTGGGGCAACACTGTCATTTCCTTAACTCACTAGGAGCTTTACCAACTGCTTCAAGGAGACCAGAATTGCAACACAAACTTTCTCAAAATAATAATAATGGAAAGTTAATTTCCGTTTCTACCTCACGACATCAATCTATCAGCTAAGGCCTTCAAATAAAGCAATATCAGTCCTGTACAAGTAGCACCCTCAAGACCTGGGATGTTCAAAGATTTCCTTCTGCTTTGGTGAGGACAAAAGGCACAGAAATATAATTACACCTGAAAAAGTCAAACTAAGTTATAACTTAAGATCTGTATAAAAACAGTTAATATATATCACAACAAATCCAACAAACCAAGACTATTTCAACAAAATAAATAAGGACAACAGCAAGGTAAAAAGCAGGATATGGTAGTTTCCAAAGTGAATACTTATTTCATTTTTGAATGGGAATGAAACTGCTGCATGTGGAGGGAAAAAAAACCCAAAACTTAAAGGGCAAGAAAAGCAACACTGTGACAGGAGAAAGAGAGATATTATTCAAAAGACTTAACATGTTCAAGACATAGTTGTATGTATGTATGTTTGTTTAAGAGAATGTACAGAAAGCAACTTGCTGAATGAAATTACATTTGTAAAAGCAAGCCCCATATTGAGATAGTTTTAATAAACTGTTAAAATCCCCCACATTATGCCAGAGTACTTCATATTTCTGTTTCTAATATGCATACCCAAGCTACTGCATTATGAGGCTGTAATATGTGAAACTTGAGATTTTTTAGGATAACAATAAATTAAGCAATAGAGGTACTCGAAAAATAGAATAAAACACAAAATAAATAAATCATGCACTGATCAGATGTGCCTCTGTAAAAAAAATATTCAGTTCTCTAACTGAGAAAAATTAGTAGCTCTAAACTGTCTGGATTTCAGTGAAGTATTGCCAGTTCTCTTACCAAGAAAAATGTGTAGCTCTAAACTGCCTGGATTTCAGTAAAGTACTGACAGTGCTGTAGACAGCTAGTTAAAATGGGAGATGGAGAAACCTGCAGCCAGCCTGGGAGCGCTGGACAGTGTGGAGAGCACATGGAGCTGGCAAACTGAGCCTTATGGAGTATTTTCATTACCAAAACCAGGAGGTGCAGAAGGCACCTCATGAGCTGCCAGAGACACCATATCAAAGTTAATGGGGCAAAAGGCAAGGAACCAGCAAGGAAGACTATTTCCAGTGGCAGGTGAGCAGGATTAATTGCACTCTATTAGGCAGTTAGTGAAGCCGCACCTTGGCATATGATGTAGAGTGTACAAACCCAATTATGAAATGGCCAGAAAACTGAAAGAATAAAGTACTACCAGCAGAATCAAGGACATCCAGCCGTTCTAGGAGAACACGTGAGGACAGCCCAACTGACTCAATCTTACAAGGGCAGGACAGACAGGAAAAACCCCACAAGAGTGCATTGGGAACCAGTCTTCACAGTGGTGCTGCTGCTTCTGCAGATAAAGGAGAGAGCTGTCACGAGCACAAACACGTGCAAGCCAGCCACAAATACATCTAAGCCAGAGTGAGAGCAAAGTTTCTATTCATGAGAATTATCATGTTCTGGAAAAAAATCTTTCAGTGCAGCAGTTTATGGGAAGATAATGTAAAATATGACTGAGGGCTGGAGTCAAGGACCCAGAGAGGCCTGTACACCTCTCCCGTGCCACAGAGCACAGCCCCTACGGACTCCTCACGGGAGGACATCAAGGGTGGAAGCTCGGCCTTCTGTGGAGCTGCTGACAAAACACTCTCAGCTGTAACACAGGCCAAACCTTCCTGGCCGGGTCTGAGGAAATCCTGCAGCTCGGACACCTTCAGAAATCCTGGAGCTAATGAGAGCTCCTTGGGACTTGTGTTCCCCACAAGACTATGTGGCTTTTGGGATGACTGCTAACACAGCTGTCATCAGCACTTTCAAACCCTAAACTCTTCACAAGAATTTCTGGGAATATGTAGGACAATATTAACTGCTAAAGCAATTCTCTTGTGCTGGTATCAATCCTCCTTTGTCCTGACCCAATGAGCTGGACAGTCAGACAGAGGGACCAGAAGGCACTTTTATAACAATGCAGCACAATATATGAGCCTACTATGAGCAGGCAGATAAATCCATCAAGTCAAGCACTATAGAGAAGACACTTCTGGCTTCTAAGATCAGTAGTTGTGCATCAGTGCAGCCCTGCACAAGGCCTCCTCAGGTCCTTCTCTTCACAGGGAGGGCTCATCAGCTCAGCTGCAGCATCCTGCTGCTGCACAAAGTTGGCTTCTGCTCAAGAAGTACCTTGTGTCTTACCCGGGGACTCTCTGTCCCCATGTTCCCCGCACAGGGTACAGAAGGCCAGCTGCAAGCCTTCTCTGACGGGGTCTAGTTTAACCTTCTCTCTGAAAACTGAGGAAATGACTAGCCTGGGACTCCAAGCTGAGATTTGTGTAAAACATACCAGATGGGTACACTGCTATCAAGTTAACTTTGGTATTAAAAATAGCAAAAGAAATTTCACATGGAAGATTAAGCGCATGAGTGGATCATATAACCTTGCTTCAGACCAAGCCACGCTGTAAACAATTTTCAGTCCTCAGCATAAACATACAGGACATGTCATCAAAACATTTAGTTATGTGAAGGTCAACATCTATGACACTCTCAGGTTACAAGCATATTTTCTTGAGAAATAAATGGCTGCCTTACAAAATAAGATGATGACGATGATAACAACATTTCTTGTGCTTTAAATTTGATCTCTGAGTGTCTTGCCACTGAGCACAAGACCCTACATTTCAGCCTAACAGCCCTGACATTTAATAAGCCAAGTTTATTTGTAGAAAGCGAGCTGGAAATTAAATCTCATGGTTGCAGTTGGCACACTATACAGAATAGGAATCTGAATGATGACTGCAGTTAATTTTTGCCCTATAGCTTTCATCCTTCTAATTGGTATATTTAAGTGCACTTAATCACTTAAGCAATGAGTCTACCACAGTGACAAATCTCCAGTTTAGACTCCACAATAATAAATCTTTGTCTTCTCTCAGCAGCTGGCGAGGTTTGATTTGGACTTTGAATTTAGGCACTTTCCTCAGGCTTAACAGTTACAACTTGTTTGTTCTGTCTGCTGAAACCATGACATTAACTCTTGTCTTTAAATGCATTACCGTTGCTTAAGCTTACTGTTCTTGGTGTTAAAATTGGTTGCCCTTCTGCAGTGCCTGACTAAGACACACACAAAAAAAATCCAATTAGCCTGTGCTGGGATTTCACAAAGCAACTTTAACTCATTAGTATTTACACAACATCACTGGTCCACATGACACTTCACAGACATGAGGACGAGCTGGAGTTTACAACACAATCTTTCAATAGATGCCTCCAGTGCCACAAAGAGCTAATTTAAAAACAGGTGGAAGGAGCCTTCAGACACCCCCTTTAACAGCCAACAGAGGAGTAACATCCCCACAAACACCTCACAGTCTGTCCACAGGACCAGGATAAGCATTATCCTAAATTCTATGACAGGTGCCCTAAGTATGTTCCTGAAATAGGTCTGGTAAAAAAAAGCCAAAACTTGGATGCGATCATCAAATCACAAGAGGAAAAACTACCTTTGGACTGAAGCAACTGGGGACTCTGTCCCCCGTATTGCTACAGGCTCCCTGCAGTACCTTCGTACACTATGTAGGTCCAAGTCGTTGAGAATTCACGCATATTAATTACCTGTGCAGTAAAGCCCTGGGCCTATGCCTGCAGAACAAACGAAACCACTGAAGGTTTGCAGGATCAAGGTCTCATTTCCCTTTGCCTCAGTTCTTCCTGTACAGTTCAACAGAACTCTCAGTTGTATTCAACATTCTGACAGGTATCTGGAGCAGGGCCTTATTTTGCTAAATATAAAATACCTTCTAAAATAACTAATCTTGGATAAAAAAAGGTGAATCCTCACTTCTTGTGACAGCCACACAAAAGACTTCATCAGCTTCTGAGAGCAATGCTCATTCCTTCAATCCAGAAGAAACTGCTTGGCCCTCGAACCAAAGTCACCACTTAAATGGTTTTATTTGCTTTGCCACTTGCCAACAAGACAAATAACTCTCCCTTTAGCACAGAGCTTGCCAGCTGACTGAACAACGCACAGAAACCTTGGACTCGGAGGGGATTGCTCTCTGGCATGCACACAAAAGTCCTGGCAGTCCTCTGGGACTATCAGAGCCTGTGTGCACAACATACCTGCACACCATTAGCAAGTGCTTTTAGCTGGGTGTGGGGGTTTTTAAACCTCAGCAGGATAGTGTTTTAACTAGTCAGCTCTCCCGTTTATTATGGGCCATTAGATTTCACTCCCAGTTTCCCCACTGAAGAGCCTGGCAATCCTCATCACACTGAGGGTCTTAATACTACGAGGGCCAAAGATGAAGAGCCACAATATCCCTTGCCATATCTGTTGGGTCCAAAGACACATCTTCAAAATCTCTTATAAAAAATACTTAGCATGTGCATTCCTCTGGGTTCAGTTTGCAGCCACCCTTTCTGTAAGATCTCTATTTCCTATATTAAAGGCTACTTTAGTACCTGCTACTTTCTTCCCACCACACCACACCACGGAGTTTAGAGCATAAGCAACCACCTCTCTATTCAAGTGAGGGTGCTTCACTCAGCATGTCTCACAGCCAGGCTGCTTCTTCAGACCATTGATGATTTGGGCCCCAACTCTGACAAGTTAACATGCTTTTTAACTCCAAATATTTAGGAAGCTCACTTTATGTTTGTCAGCTAGATTAAAGCTCTTACACCTCCTTAGCTACTGTCAAGTAGCTTCCCTGTGATTAGATAAACAGCTTGAGCTTCCTTAGGCTAACAGTGTGGTTTTACTAGACTCTCCATAGCTCCTGTCAGAGAATCCGTTTTAACGCACAGGCAGGTCATTCCCTCCAAAATCCCTGTTTTATCCAACGTCATCCTCCTATCTCTTGCCAGGTGCCGCTCTCAGGCAGGCATCATGACCTTCTGTTTTGCACTTAATGTACAGCCTTGGCACAGAATTATGTACTTTTCTCTCTCTTTTCAGTCCTTGAGGCACTGACACCAGTTAGCACTTCTTCTGTCTTTCACAAAAGAAAATTTACGATCTGGATTTTTGCATTTGCTTTGCAAAATAACCACAAAAAGTATCTATTTTAAGTTCTTTCTTTAATTTAGAATGGTGGTATTTTCGCAGCTGCGCAGACAGTTAGGGCCTATGACCCCTGTGAACGATGGGGGGCTTATGTTCTTTTGGGCTAAATTTGTCCAGGCACCCAGTGGATGCTTTGGGAAAATCCCACTGCACATATGCAGCTTTAGGAGCATTTCCATAGATTTTCATCAGCACACAGAGGACATTAGACTTCAGTTAGAAGCTGGCAGTACAGCTCCATGGTTGCATATCAGTCAGTGTTGCAGTAAGCTCACTCAAGGTGTTATCAAATATTATTCTGAAGGCTCTGGCTTACACATTTCCCCTGAAATACTGACTGCAAATCTTCTAGAGCTTTTGCAGTAAGAAAGTCAATTTCTTGAAACAGTATTTTCTGGAAACCTTGCATTTCCTACAAACTTCACTCCACTCCCAGTATCTGATGCTGACTGAAAAATGACACTCAATCAAAAAGTCAAACCGGTGAAGAAATGTCAAAATTCATAGAAAACAAGTATCATTGTATACTGCATCCATCGGGCACTGATCCAGCAGGTTTTGATACAGCTTTTCCCCCAAGAATCTCCCGTTTAATCTACAAATACTTGTCTACTTTTTGTCAAAAGTAACATACTACTTTCATGCACATCATATTCTCTTCCATAAAAAATTAAAGGGAGAGTTTCCAAATGTACCATGATGAAAACACACATGCTTAAAACAGTTAAAACCTGTTTTATAATAACCTCATGAATATTAGCCTACAGCAGTAAAAACTAATTTTTGCAAAACCCAAAAAGGCAGACCAAAGGAACCTCTAACATCCAAACCCTGTCTGGAGGCTCAGCAGCAACTATGAATGCTTTGTGGTGCCGTAAGTGACACAGCTGAAGAGAGGGGTTAACAGTTAAAAAAACACTGTTTACTTTTATTCCTCTAAGCAGAAAACAAGATCAGTATTTAGTAAACATTTAATTTATATTCTAAGAAATGCAAAAATTAATGCAAGTGATTTTGGGTCAGCGAGCAAACTATCTATCTGTAACTGATTCTGTGAATTTCATATGTGGGATTGATGTTGACCTTGACGGGAGTGGTCATGCATTTGAAACTTTACTTTCAACAGTCAAGTTCTTAAAAATACCCCAAACAAATCTACACGGCACTTGCAGGGAGTTAAGAATTTTTCCATCTCCTTTGGTGGTATGAGAGTTTTGCTCCAGGTTTTCTTTCGACTCGCCCACCACCACATTCACTTCTGCAGCTCACACAGCAGATGCTGACAGGGAAACCCATCACAACGACAGCAGATTGCTTTGAAGAAAGGCCAAGCAATTACCAGCAAGTCTGCAAAGCTAGAACTAACTGTCCTTCAGTTCTTCTCAAAAGAAAGAATCTGTTCACTGGTTTTCAAACCATTTGAAACTCCCTGGCCTTAGTCAGGTTAATGTTTTCCAACCCTCATGATTAACTGCCCTAGCTTAAATTTATGAAGGGGAACAGTACCTCCTGACCACCTGTCAAGATGGTGTCACAGCAAACACACCTCGACACGCACGGTGGCTTCAGGGGCCGAGCAGGCACTGGCAGCCCCAGCACCTGCAGCCGTGTCCCCCAGCCCAGGCAAAAAGAACCCCCAGGCATCCAGCCCCCAAAAAATCCTGCTGTCCTACAGGTGGGTTATCACCACGGCTTGCACACATGCAGCTCCACATGGCCGAATTATCAAAAAAAAAAACCTGAAATTAGTTAAATTTTTAGTTAAAAACTGAAATTAGTTAAATTTTAATAACAGGCAAATGTTTTCTGCTGCTACTTGAATTTGAGACCATGGGAATGAAGTTACTTTTTTTCTCACATTGCAGCTTATTGGGGCACGTTGCACCAAGGTGTAGTATAGATCTGCAGGGTCAGGAAGCCCAGAAGGGGAAGATCAGAAAGATGAGATGAGCTTCACTGGCAGCAGCCACCACCCCAAGACAGCATAGCCCAAACCTGAGAGGCAGGCTCCATCTCTTTGTCTCCCACAGTATTTCTGCTCATGAAATCACACTCAGCTTTCTTGCATGGTTTAACACAAGACAGTTTCATAAGGTGGGACTTTTCCAAGTGCTTTGCTTCCTGAATGCACACACTGGTGAACACATCTGAGGTGGGCCAGGCTGACTAAAAAAACCTCTCAATTTTGACTCTTCTGAGAGACTCTTGCACAAAGAGAAAATGTTGTTATCCTAATTTTACAGGACTTTGAACATGTCCACTTCACCCCCTGGCCACACATGCACAAACCACAGGGGTGAGTGGGGACCTGGTGATGGCCAGTGCTGCCAGCCCTGCTCCACACCAGCCTCTTCCCTCTCCAAATGGCTGGCACCATGCACAGCGTTTCAGGTGATGGGCTTTAAGAAAAGTCTATTACATGGTCACAAATCCCACATTAATTAAAATTTTAGCTATTTATTTCAGTAGAAATGTCATAATAATATTTTTTTTTAAATCATAATGAAGATGTACTCCATGTTCCTCAGATAACAACTCTGTCCTAGCCACCACAAGGTGATGTAGTCTTCCTCTTCCAGCTGTGGTTATCCTGGGCCTGCTGACCTCAGGGGCCTGGCAGGACAACTTTACTTACTTTCTTTCATTCTGCAGGCTTCTAATGCTCCCCTCTCTAGCAGATCAGCTGGTAACACCACAGGGCCTTGCTCCAGCACAGATGAATAATAATACTCCACAGACACCAACAGAGCCAGACTCAGCCCAGAGCTCATACCCGTATATTTATTTTTCGCACTTTTAGGAAATCAGTTTTTCTGATTTCTCCACCCTTGGCAAACCTGGGTTTCCTCCTGTCTGCCTTGTCAGAAGCTAGTCACACTTATTGCTCCAGTCATTAAATCCGTCTTTCTGTTGCACTTTGAAAGGATAAATAAAATCATCAGAAACTGTTTAATTTCAGTGTCTCTTTCCTTCTTAGAATTTGACTAGAAATCCAAACTCTTATGTCAGAAAAAAACAAGCACATTTTTAGAAGAGGTGTGTCTGAGTTCAGATTAGTGTGGCATTCAGAAATCGTGCAAGTGCCAACACGGGAAGCAAATACAGCATGTTATATAAAATGGGCATGTTTAATTATTTTGGAATAAGATGATAACATCCGCTTCCTTAACTGCTTATTCTGTATTTAATATTCTAGCCTGGCATATTAAGTGTCCTCTCTTGCTTCCTGGCTAATGGTGTGGTAAAATAGTTCAAACTCTCCTATTCATAATTTTATTATTTGATCTGGACATCAAACTTTAAAAAAATGAAAAAAACCACCCCAAAATACATAAAACACCACAGTCAGATTTAACATTAATATTTTTATATGACAGACTAGATTTCCATTTGGTTATATCACACTAATGTACTCCACTGAGGACACTGAAATTATGCTTGGCCAAACTGAGGACCTTCAAGCCTGGGAGCTGACTGAAGCACATGGGATGACCAACATGCACTAATGCTCGGGGTGTGCACGTCTGTACAACACTGAAAGAGGGAAAAAAAGGCCCCACACTTCTTGGTGAGGCCTTCTGATACAAGTGACCAAGCACCGGGCTGTTTGGTGAAACCATCTGCAATGACTCTGACTGCCAGTGGTGCACAGCCTGCTGCCCTGTCCTTGCCAAAAAGCAATTTAAGGCTGCATGAACACTAGAGACTCCTTTCACCATCAGATTTGAAGAATTTCAGACATGCGAATCCCAAAGGTTCCTTTATTATCTGATCCAAGTTTGATAAAAATTGATACCTGATTATGACAAAATTGAGTTTTGCCCTCTGCTTCTAGTCATCAATTGTTATAATCCTTTTAATGATTAAAAGGCCATTTCTTTCTCTCCATCACAATACCACCTTACTGTAATCTTATTCTGATGCTTCTCTCCAGCCCTGGAATAATTTTTCCACTACCTTCTCCAGCTTTTCCATTTCCTTTTAAAAATACTGACACTAGGCATGGAAAACCAAAATCATACAGCAGTAGCACCAGGTCCCGGTGGCAGGTGCCCTCCCATACATGCCACACTAGTCCTTCGTATCACAGCAGCCCACTGTGGACTCTGTTTAAGGTGTTTGATCTAAATCTCTAAAACCTTTCTAAATCACTATTTCATGAAGTGCAAATCATACCTGTGGAACTGCGTTTTTTTAACTGGTTGCCTAAGCCTTCCTCCTGTGGTACTGAAAACCAGTTCGTTTAATCTCAACTCACCAAAGGATCCAGCTTGTTCTAGGAAAATGCCCAGCCATTGTTTTTAATCACTCAATTGTTTCTTTATGTCATGCAGAAGTTTAAGTAGCAACATTTACAAATTTATTTTCACATCACTGAAATAAGTTTGATTGGTATCACATCACCAGTTGCTGTGGTACTTTATGAGCAACCTTAAACTAATGTCAGTAGAATCTGACTGTAAACAACTAGGCAGAAAACGACCCACAATAAATCAAATCCGTTTTAATTCATTCACACAAGCTTTGAAAAACTAAAAAAACCAAAACCCGATCATGTTATTACCAGTACTAATTTTTTAATAAATTTCATTTAGGAACAAATGATGCATAAAGACCATACTGTGCCTATTGTTCTTCCCTGGTAACTCATTTTCATCATGCACTTTGGGACTTTCTTCAGCCTTTTTAAACTCCTCAAAGATTTCATACTGTAATTTTACTTGCATTTTGAGACATTTCAGTAAACCCCAAGATGACTCAGCTGGAGTAACATTTCAAATGAGAAAGCGCGTCAAGAATTAGTTTGTTCAAACTCAAGAAGAAATCAGAGGGGGTTGATTAGGTCTCAGATGGATGCCTGTGATATTTTCCAATAGCGAAAATTATAATAGAAAGCATTCTGACATTTTTGCTTTTGACAACGATGGCCTGCAATGTTTACCTGGGACGTACGCATTACATAAATTATTAAGAATCAAGCAACAAGAATTACATCCTGTTCTAATCAGTGTGCAGCAATGTCAAAAGAAACGGGATATTGTTCAAAGACATATTATGAAAATTTGACCAAAATTGCATTCAAAGTTTATAAATGCAATTTATAACTGCATTTATGCTTAAAGTGAAAGCTGCCGAATGCTGAATCTTCTTTTTTTTTTTTTTTAAATTCTTCTTTGATGCTAGAATTGCCAGAGGCTTATCAAATGAGAACAGGCCAGAAGGATGGGTGAAAAACGCTGAGATAACGTTTGACTTCCCAGCAGCAGGGATGCCACATGGGTTACATCTCATCTGCCCCAAAACTAATTTGTCTTCTCCAGCATGGGGGTGGAAGGGGGAGGGGGGGGACAGAAATTAAGTTATCAAAGTAGATGGGTAGGAAAAATTAGCAATTTGAAGATAAAGACATAACTGCCCAATCCAGACCGGCTACCAGCACGTAAGTTACCGCTCCTTCAGCAGAGCAGTGGCAGACTGCCTCAGCGAGCCTGAACAGCCAAAGCAAAGTCCACCGCAACAGTGACACTCTTCCAGCAAACTTGCACTCTCATTATTTATCATCATTCAGAAAAAGCAGCTGAGATCTAATTTTTATCAGGAACGTAATTAAAATTTTAATCCTGGTTTTCAAGAATGCTTGAGTACACTACGAGCAGTACAAATAGCTTCAGGCAGTGCTCGCTCAGCCGAGGGGGCGGCGGCGGGCGCGCCCCCGCGGGCAGGGCAAGGGGCAGATGATCACAGCCTACCTGTGGTTAAATTGTCATTGATCTTCAGCGGCACCCTCAAGATGTAGACGAGGAAGAGCATGATGAAGAACCACAGCGTCCAGAGATAAGTCCAGGACCAGACGATGCAAGACTTGAGCTGTTCCAAAAAGCCCGTCCCAGCTTCAGCCATGTTTTTTG
>VZRO01004626.1:226291-268431 GCA_013397915.1 Daphoenositta chrysoptera
GGGGAGGCGGCGGGAGCCGGGAGCGCGGCCGGGCGGGGCGGCAGAACCGCCACGCAGCTTTCCCCCCACTTCGCTACATCTTGAACAATAATTTCTGCCGGCATTTTCAGCGTGCAACAGGACTTTAAGCCTAAAAAGGGCTCACGTAGGAGGGTTTTGTTTTGCAGTTGACTCGCCTGAGCTTCTTGTTCGGAGAATGAAACAGGCGCAGAAGTCTCTGCGTGCATGTGGTGTTGGTGTGTACGGTGCCCAGCAGGGTCCCGAGCTGCGAAACGCTCCTCCTGGGAAGAGAGCTATATAGCGCAATAAATGGGTGGGAAGGGACCCATATCTGGTCCCAAACCCCCTGCCAAGGGCAGGGAAGGCACCCACTAGATACGTGTCTCATTAAAATAGTGTCAGTAAAGCAAAAAAGTAAGTAAAAAAGTAAGTAAAAGTAAGTAAAGTAAGTAAAAGTAAGTAAAAAAAGTAAAGTAAAATCATAGAATTGTACTTTTGAGAAATACATTTTGCTTCTTCCATGAACGAGGTATTTATTAATGAAACAAGATTTGACAGCGGAATGTGATAAAAATTCAGGTCGGTAAATACGGCTGATCCCTGCTTTTTTTGGTGTCCCACAGCTTAGAAACATTTAAGTAAATACGCACCACCTATTGTAATTTGTTTCGATCTCTCTCCTGTGTTTCCACAGTCTGTATCCAGTGGGATAACACTCTCCAGCATTGTAAGAAACAGGTACTATTTATAAAATATTACCAAAAGAACAAAAAATCCTTGAAAATATCTCCAACTGGTGGTAACCACTCCGACCTGAGATTTTCTAGTCTGCCAAACAAATAGTCATCACAGAGAAAAACATAGTACCTTTCCTAGAATGTTTACAATTCCCAAAGGCATTAAACAAAAATAAATCTGTAGCTGTAAAAATTGATACCTTCTCATGGTAGCAAAGGCACGAAATTTATTCTTCCAGACTACTGTGGGACTTGAAGCTGGATGGGGAGGGAACACTGGCTGAGTCTTCTGCGTTTGATGGTGACAGGATCTTCTGATTAAGGGACCACCGTCTCCATACAAGAATATTGATGCAGGACTGACAAAAGTTCTTCATGTTAATAAATCACAAAACTTTTAAAATTAGAATATACAGATTAATTACATAAAAGGTCATTTATAGTTTAATTACATACCGAAGAAAACCGCATTTCAAATTTTTCAGCTTCTCCTTCCAGTTTTAAAGGGAAGAAATACTTAACACATTAGGTCACATCTGAAAAACCTCAACCTTATTCAATCATGCAGTTATTTATACATCAAAATATTCCTCTCACATTTTCTCATGTATTAGTAAAAAGACCAAGGCACTAGGCAAGTTTTCACTTTTATGAATGTTCCTCTACATATTTTAATATTCAGAATATTCGTGCTTATCTTAAAAAACTGACTATGACCAATTTCTTTTATGTATGAAAGATAAGAGGTGGTGTATGGGGCTTTTCCAAAGTTTCTTGTTATAAACAACTTTTCATTTTATTGTCTTGTATTGAAGGGAAAGAGTGAATTGTGTTGGTTCCCCCAGCTCTGCTTTCTTTTTATCTCTTGTATTACTAGAAGATAAAAACACTACAAACTCTGCCCACTTAAAGCACAGTTATTAATTTTATGCCTTCCTTCCTTTAAGCACTACTGCTTCTTCTTCCCCTGAAATTACAGAAGTTATTAATGCTTTGCAGTAATGTTGTGCATTTCACTTCCAGATCTCCAATGTTTTTACAGTGAGCATAAAGTATTTAAAAAAAAAAAGGATTTCTCATTGGATGCTGTACAAAGAAAAAACCAACAAAACAAACAAGCAAACAAACAGAACAACAACAAACAATGGCATAAACCAAACCAAAAAAACAAACCAAACAAACAAACAAAAACACTAACCCACAAAAAACCCAAAAAAACCCCAACAAAAAACCCAAATAAAACCCCCAAAAAACTCAGGAAATAAAAAGCATGTGCCCAAGCCCAAATGTTTCTGTGAGGTGACAAGCAATTAAGCGATGGATATCTTGACTCATGAGTAGCTTTGTGCATTCATATGACAAATTACATTTCTGCTGTTCCTAATAAAGAAGCACCTAAGCTGACATTCAAGGCAAGTTCACTGTTCAGGCTCTATTTAACACAAATTATCTCCTGTCTCAGTTCTGTTTGAATGAAATTCCAAGCAAATACAAAGCCTTGAAACATGCGTGTCATAAGTCAGAAGCAAACTGTTCAGTACTATGAAAAGACACCATTTTGACTGCCATCTGGTTCCAGGCACTCATTTGCTAAGTCAAGATATAACAGAATACAGCTGAAGTGAATCACTGGACAAAAATAATTTTGAAAATAGTGTTTTACTTTTCTGCTAAGATTTTCCACTCCATTACCTCACTTGTTTAGAGTTTTCTCACACAAGCCCTCAGTTCCTACCTCAAAATAATACCTGTAAGTGCGAACACTACTAATTTGTTTGCCATAAACCCAGTTCAGAGTTCCTAATTCCTCATATGACTGTTGATGACTTTGCTAAATGAAATCAGGAAGCAGAAGCGATGACAGTTACTAAGCATGAGGTACAGTGAAGTTTTGTTTCTTTTCAGAAGAAAGACATTTTCTTGAACTTGGGTCCTGGCAAATAAGAAAGAATAGGTGGGACCACTGTGCAACAAAAGTCCAGTTTGAAAATTTTGCCCACACAATCTTTGTATGGTTCCAAAGTAGTCCAAGATCCAAAGCAGTGGGGTTTTTGATGTTTGGGTGTTTTACTAAACCTTAAAATATCTTCTGTCTGATAATTTCAGAGATCAGAATGAGAGACCTTCTCTAGGCCCAGAATGTATAACCTTCTTGGAACCTGGCTATAAAATAAGATTTCATTGGGGTCTTGGCAGCCAAAAGACGGCCAGGCACACTAGTGGAGGGCATTCAGAAAGGGCAGAAAGGAGACCCACATGAGCTCCATATATATATGTGAGCACTGGGAAACGCTGTCAGCTTGGTTCAAAGGAGCCAGACATCCCCCTGACCTTCAGCTGGTGCCTCGTTAGCAACTGGATCCCGTTCGGCAGCGTTGTGGCCAACACTGTTTAATCCAGGTACCTGCTAAATATCAATGTACATACGCGTGCATGCCGGTATGCAGAAGTGTATTTACACAGATCTAAATACATTTGCACATAGTGCACCCTTTCAGCGTGCCAGCTGCGCGTTGAACAGTATCAGGGTGGAACTGCAGATGGCAGTCTCAGCTGGAATCAGCAGCGGGTGAGCAGCAGCGCGCCAACGGCAGTGGAAGCACTGGAGGAGAGTTCATGGGATCCCGTACACAGCGCTTCTCAGACATACCAAAGTCTGAAAAAAATGCCTTAATCACACACCAAAAATCTGTTTTCAGCTAAAGTACATACAGTCCTTAGTCACAATCCAGAGAATTGAAAGTATGCTAAGAAACACTGAAATTAAAAATGGTGCTTAATTTATAATTTAATCGGTGTATTTTTATTAAAACAAAGATACTGCTAAAGTATGCAACTACAGACTTCTGAACAGTGTGCCCAGGCTGAAGTTTCTGTTCCCTATTTTAAAAGCGGGATATTAGAGTACTACAGGAATAATCTTCAGCTTAGAGACAGTAATATTTAAAAACATGCCACCAATACTAATGAGGAAAAGTCAAATATGCCTAGAGCACCACATGTCAAAAAGTTTAAAAAAATTGTCTCCATTATTAACAAAATGTCGTCCATGGCCACGGGTACTCTTCCAGAACACATGCTGCTATAGAATGTGTCAGGGTAGTTGCATAGGAATGAGGAAAGCCTGCCTGAAAGTTGTTTTAAGATCTTTACTGACAAAAAATTCAATTAACAAGCTGTCCTAATTGCAAGACAAGTAAGAAAACCCAGGTTAGAACTGGCTCAGTTAAGAGTCAGATGTCAGTGCAAAGAGAGGGCAATGGAAGGTGTTGCTAAAAAGCTAGTGCAACTCAGAGCAGAGTTTCAGTATTTTTGGGTAGTGTTCAAAATAATTAAATAGTCAGAAAGAAAACCTCAACCAAATTCCAAAAATAACCACAAAAAGAAAAAAAAAATCCAAACCTATTTTCTTCTGCTGCTTTTTTACCTGATTACTTTTTTCCCCCTAAAAATGAGATGGGAATTTCACCCTGACTGTCAGCACACTTACGCATCAAGGTGGGGCAGTGCCCCATCCCAAACTCACATATTTGATAAAGCAAATTGTTTGGGGTTTTTTAAAATCCATGGAAATATCCCCCAGGAGCATTTACATATTTTTGTGAAGTGGACACACACATTCGTTGAAGCATTTTATTAATCTTCTTTATAAAAGGTGGTGGAGCAAGACATGTCAGTATTTGTACAGGATGGTACATGCTTAGGATTCATAAGGGAATCATGCGAGCTGCGAGGTTGGCCCCTGGTCAAAAAAGAGCTCTCCACAAGTCAGAATCTGGCATCTGCATCCACACATGTTCTGTACGTCATGGGAGGCTGTGGGAGAAACAGGGAGGCAGAGACAGATGGCAAAAAGCCCGGAGGGAACCAGCACTGGTTTCTCCCTCCCCTATTGAGGTCGAGGAAAAGGACAAAAGCTCTGCTCCCCACAGCCATGCATTGGACTGAAGCCAAACAGTAAATCTTCTTCTTTTTTTTTTTTTTTTTTAAGGAGATGCATTTGTGAGAGATGTAGAAGACATGACCTTTTTTCACTGATGGGTATCTTGACCTTTTTTTTTTAAGGAAAAATACGTTGAGCATGGTCTTCAATGTAGTGAATGTTGATATTATATTTAATGAAAAACATTTTAAAGAGAGAAAAAGGTCTCAACTCCTCCCATGTGAAATCTGCAATTAGCAAAGCATAGTTTATTTTTCCTCTAGCATTTGCAACATGGCATCTTTACCTGCCACATATCAGTAGAAACACAGAAATCTACTGACAGTTACATTTTACTTAATCTCCAGACATTCAGAGGAAGGAAACTGAGCAGTCACTGTGCTGGATCATGTACAGGTAATTATTGCTGCTTGAGGCTGGCAGCAAGTACAGAGGACAAGAACAGCTCTGCCTGTAGGCAGGAAAGGATTGAGCAAGCCATGGAAGCAGGTAGCATCTAAATGGCATGTCATTTACCCATATCACAGCTAGATTTGGCTCCCGAGCCAAATCTTGTTAAACCTTTGCAAAATCAAGTACCAAAATATCCTTTTGCCTTGTCTGATGTAATTCTTTTTTGTTTGCTTGCTTGTCTTGCCTCTCCACACCTATCCAGTATGTCATTGCTGAGAAAACCTCCCTCATAGAGCCTCTTCTTCTTACCCTCCCCACAGATGAAGGTCTCTGTGAGCTCGTCTTTAAATTTGGGCTACAGAACAATTGTCTTACACATTGGCTTCATCATGTCTTACTTTCTTGCCTCCTTTGCTCTTCAGTTTTGCTTGATCTGTTCTTGCTGGGTCACAGCCTTCTGTCTTCTGCACCCAGAAGTCATTCTTCAGATCTAAATACCTTTCTCACAGCATCCTTTAATTCAGTCCATCCTGCCTCCCCTTTTAGTAGTGATGCTGCTGACTGAACCAGTTGCTCTGCATGGCAGCAGGGAAGAGGAACAAGACAAAAACCCAGGTGGGCAAGCAGGGAGCTTCACCCATAGACTTCTGCTCAGCATTTCCTAACCTTGCTGGCAAGGCACAAATAGCCATATTGAAGGGGCTTTTCCTCACATCAAAAAACTGGGAGAGATTCTGAGAGAAGGATATAGTAATGGTTGCTGCTCACCTTGTGTGGTGATTTCCAGCATAGGACTGCCACATGATTGTAGCAAACCCACCAGCTGCATTGAAAACCCGCTGTTATAGATAACCTTGGAGCCACTTTTACTGGGTATGTTACTTTGTTGGTAACTTTCATGATTCCTAGAACAATAATCCTTAACTGTGAGATTGCCCAGGTTGAATCTGCTACTGCCCTGTTTCTCAATGTTGTCATCGTGTGTGTTTTGACACCAGGCACTGGGTTACCACTCTGTCAGCAGCTACCATCTGGGTACCAACTTTACTGTGTCTGAAAGGTTCTTACCCCGAGGGTGAAGTATCAGGTAGTTATATTTATTCCTTGGGAAATTATATACTGGCACACTCCCCCGATTCTTCATTTACATTCAGGTGCAGTAACTCTGGCCACATCAACTTCTGGTCAGACTACAGGGCACACTGTTTGCAGCTGAAAGAGCTAAGGAGAGGTAGACAAGTCCTTAAAGGGAAGCTGATGGCTCACTAAGTTTAGTAATGAACTGGGAAAAGACACATACTAATTACTGATTTTAACAAATTCTATTGCACCCAGAGAATCACTCATGCAGAAACCTTTGCATTGCAGCAAAGCCTTGGAACAGGAGCAGCACTTCAATTCTTAGTGAGCATATGGCATTTACTTTCTTAGCAGCATCTCTCCGGTCTAGCCTTCTGCAATTGAGCTGGCTCCTGGCACCAAGGACAGCTAAAGAACCCTTCATACTCAGTACACGCCTACAGGAACTTTCAACAGGCTCTTGAATGACTCACACGTTTCTGATACTCTAGAAGCAATTCTGGCTAGCTTGGTGGAGACCTGTCCCTACCCACATTGAGACGCGGAAAGTGCTTGCATGGATGTTACACCGGCTACCATCCAGTTTGCACCAGGTGAGATGCACCTCAGAGCTTGTCAGCTCTGACTGATTGTAGATTCCTTTTCCTTTCCATAGAAAAAAGGTAGGAAAGCAGCATATTATGTGCTTCCTAGCACAAGACAGGGTGGTGCATTTAAACTCCTCAGTTTTAACTGATGTCAGTACCTACTGAAAAACAAATTGCCTGTTGGTACAATATCCCAGATCACAAGGATTCAGTTCATCACCCTGGAGAAATTCACAGCAGCCCCTGTCTTTTCATGCCAAGATGCTTTCAGTTCAGAATCCATGTGCTGGCTGGTCCACATCATTAGGATACAGATGCTCTCACTTTTTGTACACTCCCAGTACCTGCTTTGTCAGTAAAGAAGGATAACATCAGGCACACATACCTAGCAGTGGCTGGTTGTTTGGTTTTATCTCCTTAATTTAGCATGGGTTTTAAAATTCCTACTAGCTGATAAAGATAATACTAGGGAATATTATTGCAATCAAGATCAGATTCTAGCAAAAGGAAATCCAAGTACCAGCTTAATATCATGATAGCCTGCAGTATCATCAGGGCTGAAATGAACAACACACAGAGAAAAACAAGTGTCTCAAAATGTGCAGAAACCAAAAAGCAGGATGTAAGGAAACTACTTAGAGGATTGGATTTCATGAAGAAATTGGAGTTGGGGTATTCAATCTTTAATCTGAAAGCCACAGTCTGGAGACACTGTTCAAACATATAAAACATGTTGCAAAGAGAATGGGAAAAAGCCTTTCTGTATGACCACAGCTATGACAAAAAAGGTCAAGATCTGGCATGGTAGATTTGTTTTTTCCTACTATCCACCTTAATACTAATAATACCAAAACCTACAAGAACTTGGAGAGGAAGGATAATCTTTAATAATTTATTTCAGCACAGACAAGTCTGTTCTGCCACATCCAGTTGAGATGCAGGTAACGGTGCCACACTCTGGAAAAAAAAAACAAGAGAAGCTTTCGCATTCCATTCAAGGATTTCTAACACCACTATTTTTCAGAAACCTTCCAACTGAGTATTGAACTTCGGAATCTGTAATCAAAGCTGCTTTTTGGTTAATGATTTTTGCTACCTATTGTTCCTGTTGTTACAGTGAAGTTAAAGACTTGCAAAGCTTACCAGTTTTACAGCATCTGAAAGCTGGTTTGACAATCACATGTCATGTGAAAGGAAAGAATAGAGCAGATTTTTCTTCCTGCTACTTAGTTTAAAACTGCTAACAGCTCCTGAAAGCTCAGAGTTCTACTCAAAATGTATGTATTTAAAAAAAGCTATTTTGAATATTGATTAATTTGGTAACTATCTTGCTCCTTTTCCAAGTCTTTCCCCAATTTCCAGATGATGCAGAAGTTATTACTGCATGTTTACACCCAGGTCACCGAACAAAGAGTGGGTAATTAACAGAAGGGCCGCCAGGGCATTTGGGGCAGCAGCCTTAGTTGTGCCTGGGTTAAGACAGACCGTGCAGGACAGGGAGAACAGCTCCACCAACGCCTGCAGCCCGTGTGCCCAGACAGGCGGGCAGCAAGGCTGCAGCTCACAGGCACTGTGCAGTGCACCTTGGCTGTGAGTGCTGTGCCAGCCTCCATCAAACCCGTGCTCCTGGAGGGCAACTCTAATTGAACTGATCCTTTCCTCAGAGCTGCAGCATCAGGCTCCCTGTCACAGGCTGAACAGGAACTGTGGTTGAGTGGAAATACACGGCACCTTTCTTAAAGAAAATCATAATTAATCGCAGTCTTGTATTTTATCATCCTACTGACACATCTTGTATTACAACTGGATGTGCTGCCTGACCTGGGAAAAGGCAGCATGACAGCATTCCAAATCCCAGGGCTCATCTTTGAGCTCCTTGCTGCACGGTTCGATCTTCTGGCATCTTCACAGCACAGCAACAACTTGAATGTTTCTGCCTTTGGGCATCTAAATTTTAGTACCCAGCCTCTGCAACAGATGCAACACCACCACCCACCACCCAAGAAAACTGGCACACTGGGCAGGGAGGGTGCTTGAGCAGGCACAAAGAAACACTTTCCATCCACTGCAGCCCAGGAGAATGAAAGGTAAGTATTTTTCCTGCACTTGAGCTTGTGGCTGTTTTTTTCAATTAGGTTCATAAACACTTTATCTGCAAAAGAGGAGATAGCCTTGTTTCCTTTTAGCCAGTTATAAGAACATTTGCTCCAGGGAAGCTGAATCCTTTCTTTACCTCAGGGGACTAGAACTCGCTTCTCTGTGTTTGAAGAAAGTAGCTTAGGTTTCAGATCCACCACAAGCACACTGCTGCACTGTAATTGGCAGGGCCTCCGGGGGTATTTTTACTTCCTGAGAGATAGTGAGCATGTTTTTCTGAACCCCTCTTCACAACACTGCTTGTCTTGCATTCATAGTGGTGTGACAAAGCTGCAGCTTAGCCTTCTATATTATTATTTTTAAGTAAATTCTGAAATAATTTTGAAGGGAAACTGAATTGCATACTGCAAAGCTACTTATTAAAGGAAGTACTCTCCATTCTTTCACTGATGCCTAAAACAGCTGTACTCAGTATACACTTGGAGTTGAAAATGATGAAGCACATTTAAAGGCAAAACTGAAATGACTGCAAATCATTATGGGCATATGGTGCTGTCCTCCCAAACCATCCAACCAGCTACAATATACCTACTTTAGTAGGTATAGTTACAGCCCATAAGCTGGAAGTTGTTTCTGAGCTGACATTATTTCAAACTGCAGCTAGTCAGGCAAAAGTCCCTACATGCTCCTCTTGACTGAAGAGGAACAAACCTGACAGATTTGCCCCTGCACAACTATTGATTTGCAAAGAAAAGGATTAGAAAAGGAAAGTCTAAATATCTTTATAGCATGTATCCTTTAAGACGATGTTTATCACTTTGTTTTCCGATGAGCACATGGCTAACATCGTGCTGAGCAATACCTGTTACACGTAAGCAAGTCACAGTAGCAGAGGAAAATACTGCTAATAAGAGAACCTACCAAGTATTAAACATTCATTTTTACAGAAGGAATGAAGTGCATATTCACAGTTCCTTTCTTTTAGCTGTAAAAAGAAAAAAATAACCTTTTTGGTTAAAATCTGATGCAAATTTTCCCCTTAAAAAAAAGTTCAGAGTTGACACTGTCACACAAAAATTGACACTTCAAGGTTATGAACAAACTAAGTTTAATCTAAACCTAGTTTACAATTGCATCAGATGAAGAACAGTTTCAGTCTTTCCAGTCAACAAATGCAGCAGAAGCTATGTCTGTGTCAGCAAGTAATTCAATACCATAGGAGTGAATCCACAGAATCGAACAGTTGATGAAACTTCTACACCTACAGTATTTACAGTCTGGAAATGTGAAGGCCCAGTTTTGTCTGAAGCTCCAGACATCCTCAACACGTAGCTAGGTGGCTTCAAGCTGCCTGAAAGAAACCACTGCTATGGCCTCAGGTCACCATTCAGAGCTGGAGGGCACCTGGTGCACACTCAGAGCCCAGGTCCCACTTCTGAGTTCTCCAAAAGGAAGTGAACTCAAGAGCACCAAAACGGCTTTGACAGCCAAACCAGTCTGTGGAGAGTGGGGATAAGAGAGGGACTTCCAAACTGCACAAACTACCTTGCTGCCATAGATGCAGCTGGAGCCACCCCCAAAGAGAAGGGCTCTCTCAGGGTGTTCAGCCTCACACAATGCTTTTAACCCTGGCTGAGTGACCATTTACTAATGAACTGCACTGCAGTGTCCCCAGTGGAGCCAGACGGCAGAACTGTTATCAGCATGTGGAGCGGCAAGCAGCAGTAGCCATGTAATCAAAATTACAATGATTTTAAAGTTTCATTCTACCCACAATATGAATTTTAAGACAGACATACAAAAAGAGGCTGCTCAGCAGAACCTGAAAGCAGAATTGCCACTCCTGTTGCAGATGTTCACAAAGAACAGCTGCTTACTTGTAGAAGTTAAAAATTCCTTCATATAAAGGGGCACTAAAATGCATAAGACGTAATACACTTCAAAAACACAAGAATTTTACAAGTCCATTTTACAAGCCATAATGTCTGTTACATCAAGATTGAACAATACAAAGCTTGTCTTTATATTTAAAAATAGAATATAAACAAATAGTAGTTCACATTAGGACAATTGCCACAGCAAAATTTCTCAGAGAAAGTGCTTTACCTACAGAAAATACCCTAAAGCCTACCAAGCAAGCTCTAAAATTCTCCAATTTAAAAGTGGTAGGGATAGAAACAAACAAAAAAATTGCAATGACATCCAAAACTTTGCTAGAAATCAAGAACTCCAAATGTGCCATGTACCTCAGCTGATAGTCAGGTCAGCTTCATGTGGGGAGTCATTACCCCTAAATATGATACAAGACACCATTTTGAAAAAGTAACAGAATAGTTGATTTACTTACAAATGGCTTTATTGAAGCTATAACTTAATAAGTTTGATGTTCAAGGTGTAAAGGTGTCTCACAGACTAAAAATTAACACAACAAGAAAAAACATAAGTAATACAGATCTACTTATGTTATCCAAGTGGTAGAATTGAACCTGAAAGAAGCAATTATTTCAAGATAAGGAATTAAGACTATCACAGGACTGAATAAACACAGAGGGAAATACAGTAATAGAGTACTTCACAGTAAAATACCTCTTTATTAGGAATATATTTAAAACTAGCTCTTTATTTCAGGTAAGAAAAATAGCATTCTGACTTTGAGTCAGTGCTGATTCTGGTCATATGCAACATTCTAAACAGCTAGAAAAGCTATTTGCACCGTTGTTGCCCATTAACAATTCTCCTAACTGTTCATTCACTGCCTTTTTTTTTTTACCTTGTTCTTAAATATGTTGGAAGAAATTTTTCAGATAGGGTTTGTATTTAGATCTTAGTTAAGACTGACAGACTGACTTGACAGTGACTCAGCATTTGTTATTAGCTCACATGCAGCTTTTATAAGCTAATTTAAAAAGAACAACATGGTTCAGGAGCTGAACTACAAAGACAATTGAGAGGGCAACTATCCAGGAAGACTGTGGTGGAACAAATCCCACTCTTCTACTATACAGTTTAGTACTGTAAAGTAGCAGCAGTTCCAACAACTTCTATACCTCTGTATAAGAGAGCACTGAAGAACAGAATATTGGGGTATTGCTTTTAAAATTCAAACAGCAAACTACTTCATATGTACATTTTTATACTCAGTACAAGTCTAGACTCTTTCTCTTGCTATGCTGTAACTTAACAGTTTAAGGTAATTCATTAGATCATGCTGTAAACAAAGACATAAAACCTTTGTGTAAGCTTTACTGGTTTAGGAGTGCGTATAAACATCTGCCTTCTAATAAATAAAAAGCTGTTTAATTTTCCATCATGAGATATAAGTAGATAGCATATTGTAAAACAAGTTTTTATCCAATTAAAAATGAAATCTATGCATTTTATGGAAGTGTTATAGAGCATTTGTAATGAAGTCTGTGTTTTTAGATACCTGACATCCATTTTCAAAATGATATCAGACAAGGAAAGTATTCTCCACACAAATGTATTAAGTTTTGGTCTTGGAATTTCTTCTATCCTCTGTAGCCAATATGAAGCCAAAATATACCTGTTTTAAGTAGACTTGCACATGCAGATGTTTTTTGAATGCAGATGAAAACAATAATGATATTACAATCCCTAAATACACAAGTTTGTGGTTAATTTAAAAAATATTTAGAAACACCAAAATTAGGCTATATCAGGAAGCAATCTGATACTCAAATAAATAGAAAATTTGCGTTTTAATGTCACATTGAATTTTAGTACATTTCAATCCAAGAAAAAAATAAACAGACATAGTAATGAGTACAGGATTATATATATTACAATATGCCTTGTTATAATACATTTGTAGCTTTACGATAGAAAAACCTGGAGGGCAGATGGAGTTTGAGTTCATTTGAGTAATTGTCAGAACAAAGCATTAAATGCATTTCTGGAGTAAGTACTTTTATTTAATTTCAAAACCTCAAAACAGCATTAGACCTAGGCCTTTTCTTTAAAAAAAAATAGCTACCATGGGGCTGTATGTCTTCTGACAGGTTTAAATGATACAGAAAATGCTTTTCCCAATTTTACATACAATGAAAGGACAGATGATTTCAAAACCAGCACCTATGGCTAACTCCATGTTGATCTTGAGCTAGAAATGCATGTTACTGATCTCCATAAGGAATCCAGCAAATTTTGCAAGTTGTCCATTTCACATGAAAGCAAGAGGAAGGGTTATCATATGCAAAAATATTTTTTCCAACTGTTCTTAATGTGTAATTGAAAACTAAAGGCATGGTCTCTTCATTATAAAAAAATAAAAGTACAACGGAAACTCTAAAGGAAGATATTCAGCTATAGTGAAGTTGCAACCCTCTGAAAGGAAGGAAAAAGAAAAAAAAGTCAATTAGCTAAGCTTTGTGCTCTAACCAAACTACTTACAGTGATTTTCAATGGCAAAAGCCCATGCTGACTGGGTGATTGGACAGTTCCAAATATTTTTTGTAATAATTTTTATTTGTATACAAGGACACTAAAATGATCCAGTCATGCAACGTTCACTTTAAGCATTCTGCATCTCTTTCCCAATCTTATAGCTAAGGATCTTGTTCCAGTCAATCTTGGTGCGGGTAACTGGCAGCTGCCGACGTAAGGCCTTGAAAGTAGTGTCCGACATGGTCTGGTAGTTCTCACTGATTGCAGTCTGTCAAACACACAGCCACACACAACAAGGACACGTGAGGAGCAGAACCAGGATGCCACACAAACATTCAGTGACTCAGGGGCCTGCTACCACTTAAACAGGCTTAATAAAAACATGCTAAGTTGACATAATATTTAATGATGGAAAGCTGTTAGATACAGATTGAGACTATGTGAAGAAAAACCTGGCCGAGGTGTTTCAGCAAACCACAGTGTGGTTAATCACCAGCATGAATAAAACGCTGAGCAGAGTTAGCTCATACATCATTAATTCCAGACAGAAAGGTCTTCCACTATTTTTCCTGTGGGGATGCTAAAGTCAGTCCACAACATCGTGTGAACTTGAATATAAGGCACACTATAGATACTGAAAACATTTTTATGAAGAGTATTTCTTTCAAACTGACAGAACACGGTGTCTGAAATTTACGTTATGTTCAAAGCCTGAATAAACATGTATCCACTTCTGCAGAGTATCCAAAACAGTTACACTTTTCTAACTTTGAAATGACTAATTGGAATAGGTAGTGCCTATAGTCATATTTACCAAAACTGTCTAACAGAGTAGCCTCTGAACAGAATCTGTACAAAAATTCCACTTAGGGAATGCCCTAATACTTAAAGACACCAGAATTGCTGATACTTAATCATGCAAAGAACTTTTCTGCTCTCAAAAAATTATTTCTGTTGTAATGTTAAGCAGGTGAGCATAATCACCAGAAGGTATGGAAAAGCAGGACAGAGTTAATAGCAGCATGTATCTATTTATATGGAACTCCATTATCTTGCTAGTTATAAAATACTAGCTTTGGTTAAGTATTTGGTAATGATATGAGTAAGAATACAGTATTTGTTTCCAACATACCTGATACTCATTTTCTGCAGCCTCTACAATTTTTATAAATTCCTTCGCTGTCTGGGCTTCATTCTAGGAAAAAAGCATTTGGATTAGGTTTGATATACAGCATAATTCTAGGACCAGCTGGATTATGTTTTTCCTATAGTTATGAGTGATGTCGGGTAGACTCAATGAGAACACTTGACCGTTCAGTGGCTAAACCAAAACTGAACATTCATCCAAAAGGCATATCCCATATTATGATGATGATGATGTTAGAAAAAATAAAATCAAACTGTAACAAGCAATAAAGATTTCCATGAAGCTCATTAACATATTTTGATTAAGAATTCTATGGTATGATAAAAAGACATGCGGAACAGATAAGCATTTGGAAATTTGACAATGCCCACCAAAGTCTCTAAAACATGCAAAGTATGGATAGCAACATTATCAATGCTACATTTCCAGTACAAATTCAAGAAAACTTCAAGAACATCAGCTGACTTAGAAGTTATAGTAGAATATAACCACGAAACCAAAACAGATTTGTTCATCACTTAACATTCTGAATCTGGAGACTAAGCTGAAGAAAACACTAGATTTTATTTAGATGGTATTCTAAAACCATCCCCAAATACCTCTCGCGAAAATGAAGGTGCAAATTTCTTCATGACTGAAAAGGATGAGGTCAGAAAAGACTGTTTAAGGATACATGTGGGTGTTTTTATTAAAAATAAAATATGCCCCATCAGTCAATCTGAAGGCAAATTTTATGAAGTGCTTAAAAGAAGTCTCCAGAAGGAAGTGATGGTTCATTAATTTCTGAACTTCCAACTTAGCACTGGAGACATTCTGTAGTGTTCTTTTGCAGAGGCTGTTGCAAGTTAGGAGTGTTCTTGTCCCATGTAATCCCTCATTCCTGCAAAGGCAGAGACTTGGGAGAAAACTCTGACAGCTTCAACCATAACTGGTTCAAAGTTTCAGTGAAACTGCACCTAACAGCTGTGAAAGTGCTCCTGGAACTGCAAGAGACATGAAGGAGAAGGCAGAGACAAAGTAGATGAACAAATGAACAGGTTTCAACTTTTCAGTGAACTGAGGAAATACGTCCAAAGGCTCTGCCAATGAAAGGAAAAATTCAGAGGTGCGTGGTCTTATTTGTCTCAGAGGAAAATAAAGGATAAGAAAATAACCTTCAGCAACATTATTCACAGCTCTAGCAACAAGGGAACTCTTTAGTCATTTATTTCTGTTGTGCCCATTAATGGTTTTAAAATAGGTTCTCTGACAAACAACAAAAAAGAGGAGTCATTGAGGCTCCTTTTAATCTACCTACCATTTCTTCTCTGTGAAATAAGAACTTGCACAGCCTCTGCCCTCTATGAAGCTCAAAGGCAAGGTTAAAAATGGGTAACCAGCAGCATACTTGCTTTTGTTTTAGCTAAGTTATGTAGAAGATGTTTTCCTACTCATCAGTCTGCTACTGCTTTACTGAATTGCACAACAGGATTAAGTTTCTTCCCAATAGTAAGTGAAGCAAAAACTATTGAAAGGAGAACTGCATCCACACAACCTTCCTTGAAGCAACTCTTATTTGAATGAAAGACTAAATAGATCCCTTTGCTCTGAGGGGTGGTCAAAAGTAATTTTATATCTACAGCTTCAGAAGTCTTATCAGTTGGCACCACATTCCCTCATTTTTTACGGTGCTATTGCAACTGAAAAACCAACAAGCCTTGCTTTATATTAACAAACAATGTTCTTTACTGATGAATTGAGCTATTGAGCCAAATTGGCCACTGCTAGTCGTTATCATTAAAATACTTCTACTGTTCACTTTTACAATTTCTCTTTGCCAATCTAACCTCACTGTCTTAAATTTTATTAAAAAAGAGTCCAGCAGAAAATCTTGCTGTTTATAAACACAATTATAGACATATTATTTCATAAGTAGTAGCTGTTCATGGTGGAACATTATCAACCCTTAAAAGATACATCTGGTACTACTTCCAAACAATTTTTGTTTCTATTGTTTGCTCCTCATTACTGTAATAATCCATTTGGTGAGAAGTTGAAAAAAATGATGCTTTAAATATAAAGTGTGTCATGATTCCCAAGTTGAAGCATCTCTGAAAGGGCTTTTTGTACAGAACAGCAAGACACTGCCAGTGCCAGTTACAGACGGAGAAAGTGAAGGGAGAATACCCACTGCTGCTTCTCAACTGGTACCATGTGTTTATTATTTTAGCATACTGCTCTTCTTCCAGTGAGCAAAGGAGGCAATCTCCTAGAGATTGTACTACTAAAGTCAGTTGTTTTAACTCAAACCTCCTTCATATTCAAAAATTAATTCTATAGGTCACTCTGCAGACCAAAGTTTAAATAAAGAAGTGCAGGAAGACTGACAACAAGCTAATTAAAGCTTTAAAATCAAAGTTAATGTAGCTTATATAAGCCACATACAAGCATACATTAATATTTTTTCCTTTTTTTTTAAACACTAGCTACATATTAGGTAGAAGTAGTAAATATTACATAAAATATTTTAAAATTTGAACAGTAATTCCGATACATGTAGAAGAACAAACTTTCAAACTTCCGAGCTTCTTAAAGCTTGCAGAAGCATTTTTAAATTAAAAAGTCACTTCAATATACCCACTAAGGTCTTCAAAGGTCACTTACAGACACTGTTAGAGAATCTTGTATGTCTTTATGGCTCACCAGCTGAACATTACCATCTTCATAGTAGTGAACCTAGAGAAAATGAAACGAAGAACCTCATACTAAGTTTTACAAATCAACAACATACAGGAAAATCAAAGTGTTGTGTTATTTAACATAGTAAGAAATCTATACAAACCAACCAAAACCACATACAGAATGTTACAGAGAAAAAGCAAATAGGAAAACCAAAATATTGTAGAATTTACTATTTTTGAGGGGGAATACTGAAGAGGCTACTCCGGAAACATTTTTGTGTTGATGTGCCTTAAGTAGTATTTCAAGCAGAGAAGTTTAGGTTTTGGCTAACATCATGAAGATGGCAACACCTTATTTATGTGACCTTACTAGAAACTCTTGAAATGAGTAGACTAGACTATTCTAAATGGTGAAGATATATTTAAAGTTAGAATACTTTTGGGAAGGTTTCAGGACACTGTGAAGTTTTTCTGCTTCCCCAAACTGTTTTCTAGGGACAGTGCAAGATTAAGCTTCCCTTTCTAGCTCTGCTTGGGTTTGATACTTTCCTCTCTTAGATATGGCTCATAACAAAAGCTGGTATTTATCTAGACAAAGCAGTTCCCAAGGTTAGATAGACAGAAGCAGATAGATAGGTAGATAGAAGCAGAATGAAATAATTTATTCTTGAAATGCTGTATCTACAGAACAGCTTCCTTGATTATTTTGCAGAAGACCACTAAAACTCTACTCAAGCTAACTTTAGTACTTTTAAATTTAGTTGGGACAGATATGAAAACATTTAGTTCCTAATACAACTGTTGGAAAACTTAAAAACCAGGAAGCATATATAAAACTACATGTGATCATTAACAATAATTGATATAGAAGCTGTGCAGGTCATTGACATTTAAATAAGCATCTTTGAAGATTTTTTTACAATTTTGATAAAGTCAAGCTAGTCAACATAGCTGATGTTATGAGAAAATGAAACACTTGTGTGTCACCCTTTTAGACAACATAACAATTTTGAGATTAATGCACAATAGTATAATTTCCTATGTATTATGATCATATGTGCAAAAGACTCTCAACTTTATAAATAACAGAAAAAACATGACACACAGTAAGACAGCTATAACACCACACAAAGGAAAGGTTTCCTATATGAGTAAAAATTATTGCCTATGGTTCATCTTACATGATTATTTTGCTTATTGTCAAATATTTGTTTTGCAACAAAAGGTATCAACCTAACCACAAAAGAGGTTTATTTTCAAATCAAACATTGCTTCTACCAGTATTTTTCAATCCATTTCCTAAAATATGAGAACTCCCAATGAAGCAGCAGAACCCAAAGAAATTTAAGTGTTCCCCCTTGTCCATCACGATTCACTGCAGAGCCCAAACCTCCCCTGTGCTCTGAGGCCAACACCAGCACAAATATCTTATCTGTGTCACTGAGTCACATTCTTGGAAACACTCAGACCTAAAAGCTTAACAGAGATGGAGAGTCAAATCTAATTCTGGGATGTGTTGTATCTTAAACAAAATATGAGAAGTAACTGTTCTGTACTATACCTCACTGCTGACATCCTTCTAGAATGCTAGGTCTGGGTTCAGAAGACTACAAGAAGGAGGATGTTTATGAACAGAACCTCTTGGAAAGGTTAACTAAGGAGGGATGAGAATAACAAATTATCTAAGAGATAAAATTAGTAACCAGTACACTTATCAGTTGTTTTCTATGCACTGTTGGAACATGTTAAATACAGCAGGGACATAGTTTTAGTAAAAGGCTCTGCTGTTGCTTTTCCCCTTACATATAACTAAAGGAAATTAAAAAGAGATTATGACAATTGAGAATCTCCTATATTAGAATTTATTAATGGAATTAAAAAAAAAAAGGAAGAATTGTGCAAATGATCTTAAAAATACTGAAGATACCTGGAGATAGCAGGTGATGCTGCAATTTCCCCCAATTTACAAATAAAAGGTCTTATCAGAAACAGGGCAGTAATGTGTTGCTCTCAAAGATTTTGCAAACAACACTGAAATTTCAGTGCTCTAAAATTTTACTAATACTGTAGAGACTTGATTTTCTAGAAAAATATTTTGCTCCTTAAAAAAAAAAAAATTAAAGCACTTTTTTTGTTTGTTTCTTTTGAGAAGTGAGGAGGAAGCAGTCCCACATACATTGAAGAAATTGTACACAATTTCTAAAAGTTTAAAAATGAGTTCAAAATTCCTTGGTGAAACAAGTAGTTTCTACACAAGCAAAAAAGCAGAATTTTTCATCACTCTCCAGAACACAGACTTTAATGAATATAAATAATGACTTGATTAATTATGTAAAATAGTACTAAAAGACAAAATCATCTGGTGCCCAAATTGAAAAGCTGATTAGAATCTGAATAAATTCCTCATTCGGACTATTTTTTAGGCTGCTACCCTGACCTTTCCAAGAATTAGGTGGACACCTGCTTCCTTGTTCTGGAAAACCTTTTAAGACATTTAACCAAAAGCCCATGCTGTGGAGAAAATGCCTGCTTTGCTGCAAGTTGGATTTAAGTGACAAAGTCTTGAGAAGCCTAGAAGTTATTTAAGGTGCTGCTTACTGTGACTGCTGTGATCTGACAACATAATAATGGCTGTTCACATTTTGACTATCATTCCAAATGTTACAGACTTGGCAGCAGCATGGGAAAGCAGATTCAGGGTCCCCTTGCTTGGGTAAATCTGAACACAGCTACCACATCCTAAAATAACATCCTAGCCTCAGACTAGAAAAACACTCCTTTGTATCTTCCTTCTGCAGTCATCACTGGGCAGTAAGGACAAGCAAAACTCATGGGGGCACAAAAACAGAAAGAAAAAAACTTGACTCTGTCTTGTTAAAAAAAAAAAAAAAAAAAAAAAGTACTACATAGAAAGTCAGACTGCACTAAGCTTCCAGTCTGTGATCCCAGAACTGTTTCAATAAACTGCTGCAATGTATGTGTACACATTCCAGGGAACCAATCCAGGAAGTCAAGTCTCCCTGCCTACCACATGACAGTCAGACTTCCTTTGGTCTCTAGACTTCTGCCTGCTTGGAATTCTTCCTTTCTGAATGCCCTAAAGCCAACAGGAAAGCCAAATTCTGAATGAAGAAGACAACAGACTCAAAAATCTCTGATGGTGGAATTGCTGAAACCAAAGTTTTCCACCCTTCTGAACAACAGGATAACAGGAAAAAAAACCCGTTATCAGTTAAAATTTTAAAAAAAATATACTTCAGAAAGGAAGTAATATTTTTCCTTTTCCCTAAGGAAAGGCTTGTCTCACTGTGAACTCAAGAAACAGGAAACCAAAGAAGAATATGCCTAGCTGATGTGAATATACCTTCTCATGTCCTCTGAATCACTACATGAAACACATTTTATGTTTTTAAGGACTAGATTAATATGCAAATTAAGTAACTAACACTTAAGTGAATGAAAATTGCTACCTTGCTTATTGGGTCCCCATTTTCCCTTAACACATTTGATACACTGGCCTGAGTCTCCCTCGATAATGACTGGAGACTTTGCAGCTCAGGACACAGTTTGAGATAAGCATACCTGAATTTTCAAGATGCCAGCCACTTGAGTGGTTGAAGGGGTGATTGTAAACTTCCATTCTGACCTCCAACGGCCATTCCTTAAAAAAACCAATAAAACAGAAATTGAATGTCACCCCACTGGTTATGAAAAAAAATCCCAACATACAACTGATAATCAAAGGGAACCAGGGAATGAAATTTGCAGTGCAACTACACATGCAGAAAATCTTCCCCTAAAGATTCAGCCTCATAATCAGTCAAGAACAGAAGTTTCCCAAAACATTTAACCTCAGTTTTCAATGTGGACCAAGGAGATTTATTATTAAGGAACTTTTAACAGTAGGACTTAACTTCTGAAAATACCTAAAGCCCCCAGTATTCTTTCTCTGTTGTAGTATTAGTTCAGCCCACACAGTCAATATTTTTTTTCTAGGACCTCAATGACATGCTAGATCAGCTACTCACACTGCACCTCAGGCTATCAAAAACTTGAATAAATGAACACTACAGTAGAAAGACTTTCTGCTGTGTTTAACTGTAACTAGGCCTTTCAGCTCTTCTAGCATTTCCCTTCCAGGACAACTATTTCCTTCCTGTTTCCTTCCACAAATGCAGAATCCTTGCCAAAATGCTTTAAGGGTGTTCCAAACACCCAGAAAACAGTATAGGAAGAGTATGGTGTAGTTTCACCTGATTTCTTCCCTGTAACCTAGACATTTTCTTATTCAGCTACAAGGTTAATGGATTAGGTTAGTACTATAGAGCTGTATTAAGAATGCAGTGCAGCTGTCCATGATTTGTCTTGTGTTTGTACTTAAAGAAGGAAAAAAAGTTGATACTATGAGTTCCAATCCTGCTAATGTTAGGTGTAGATTCCAGTGCAATCAACAAGGGGAGAGAAAGACATAAAATATTAAAATTAACTGCTACTAATGAATCTGTATAACACATCTTAGATAATAACAATGGTAACTCAGCTATAAAAAGCCATTGGTTATTATTTTAGACAATATCCAAATTATCATTGAACATATAGTCTAAGACAATTCAGAAGTTGACATTGATAAGAAAACTGAAAGAGTTGCCCAACTCAGTGACACTAACACTACTAGTAGCCTTATAGACTGACCCACTGATTATGAGAAACTTACGTGCTGGATTAAACCTTAGGTACAAATTCTGGTTTTTGAATGCCTGGGATTCATGGCTAGCTAACAGATTTGTTTGCTTCTCAGCCACTCTGTGGTCCCTTGAAGTTAAGATGACCACAGTGTTTCCACTCTGGGATATCTTTTTTGTCCTTATGTTGCTATTAAAAAAAAATTTAAAATTCAAGTTCAGAAGGATTTCTCTGTAGGAAATGCTCTAAGGTAAAAACAACACCATTTCTTTATTTAGATTGGCTGACTTAAAATGTTTTGTAAGAGATTAACTTTCCTTTTCTTTCTTTAATAAACCATCTATCCTACTATGTTGATAGTATCTCAAATAATCACAAGGTATTTTACTTTGGCATATATTGGTTTGCTATTATCCAAAAAACTTACCCTCATAGTAGGCTGACAGACTTCCAAATGCCTAAAAAGCTGGCACACCTTCAGAATAAATACTGGCTGTGGCTTGGGCTGGATATCCAGCCATACAGCTGGATAACTGAGGAATCTGGTTAACTTGGAATCCATTCCTCCATCTCTAAATCTCCCAGATCAATACGCATTTATTACAACTCGCTAAGAACAAGATTTAGAGTCTGACTGCCCCTGAAAAACTCTTCAAAACATGGTTAATATTTACCCATAGATGCCCAACCATAATTTTAATAAAGAAAACCTTCAAGAAAGATTTTCTCCATCTATAAAAGGTTGCTGCATATCTGTTCCTCTTCTTTAAAGACTAAAAAATAATTATTTGGAATATCAAAATTCATTCATACTTCCAAACTAAAAAGAAAATCGGTATTATTTCAAGTTACTTTTAACATTTGCGTAAAACATACAGACTTAACTAGTGAAGTTTAAGTTAATAGGAAAAAATATTTATTAGCTATGCAAATTCAATAAAGATCAGTGTACTGGGCAAATAATTCAACTGATCCATACACATGCTGAATTTACTATGGATATGTAATATCCACCTTCAGAATCAAAACCCAAAGGTTTCTGTACTTCCATTCATTACCTGTGGGATTTCTAATATAAATTGCAAGCAGATGCACAATAGCAAACCAAATAATAAAAAAATACCTTTCTTCTGACAGCCGCATATCTAAGCTGTCTTTAGGATATAACCTCCTTAAGCCATTCCTGATACTGTGATATTTTATGTCAACTCTGGCCACTTTCCTGTATGGAGCTATCCGAAGTTCACTCCAGACTGTGGAAAACCTCATTCAACCAATTCCAGAAAAAAAAGAGAAAGCTCCAGTTTCTAAGAGTTTACTTCATCCAAAATCACCTTTATATGTCTTACCCTAAAATTAATCACTTTAAGTCCCATCGTAAAGTGATTTTTGGTCACCTTCTTTCTCTGAGAAATTCAAACTAGAAGGAGCTGTTTTTATTCTGTCAGTCACAAAGGAAGCCAAAGAAGCCAAAACAACAGGATTAGGGAATCCAGCCATGAGTATTGGTGCCAGTGTGATAAACAGGAAAATTATTCACGTATGGCCTAGGTGTGATATGGAATTTTGCATAGCACTGCAAAGGAGATGCCCGCACACAGTCTGCCATTTTACTTACCACGAAGGAAGGGATTTCTGCAGTTCTGGCAGAAAAACTTGGGAGTGGGGTAGAGGGACAAAACAGGTCCCATACAAGATATGCATCCACCTTCTTCTCTGAACTAAGGATTATCAGTGTAATGGCACTTATTCAGTTAGCTGTATTTTACTGTCTGTGGATCCATAGAAAAACTTACCAAAAATTTTTTGCTTGAAACTGATGGCTCTCTATGCACGCAATAATTGTTTGCTGTCCATCAATTGTTTTACCATACACCTTAATTAGGAAAAAAAAAAAAGAAAGAAGCAAAAAAAAAAGAACAGAGTCAAAGTTTCAGTAGATCTTGCTCAAACTGCTTAGATATCTTAGATATGGGTCTACTATTGTTACATAAACTGTAAAATTTCATTTTATAACCATTATGGTTATACATAATACTCTGTATATGAAACATTCAAGTATTTATTACAATGCAGAAAAATCTAAGACTAAAAAATGTGAAGATCAATCATCTTAACTAAATTTTATATATTGTAAACTCATTTTTCTTCCACTACAAGAATTTTAAGCCTGTAATAGTGACTACTGAGACAATACATATATTGCCAGCTGGGTTTCAAACACCAGTTATTCTACCAACTATATGACGATTTAAACATGTATAGCAATAGAATAGCAAAAAGATGACTAAAAGGGTGGGTTTGGTCTTCTGTTCTGCTTTATCCTCCCAAATCAAATACTACTAAAAATTATCTCAGTGAACATCCAATCTGATTTCCTTTACAGGAACTGGAACTCATCTGACTGTCTGGGAATCCAATTCAACTTGTTAACTTGGCAACTGATTTACTTTTTTTCTCTCTAGTTAATTTTTCTGTCACGTCAACATAAGGCACAGAACAGCTATCAATAGATCAGTTTGCTGAGATTTAAATAGCCATAGGGCTTGTAACAGCAAGCAAATGCTATTTTAGTCCAGACTAAGAGGTTTTATTTTAAGAAGCTATCAGAACCACCAATTCTGGTGGTAAGAAAATGGCACTTGGAGATACAGGAGATATGATGGAGCAAAACCAGTTTGCTTTACTAAGACAGTTTTGTCAGTAAACCAAGCCAAGGCAGACATTTCCTGTCTTACGGAATTTTTCTCCCCTTCTAAGCAACAAGCCAGATAGCCAGGATCAGCAGGATCAACCTGCAGTAGTCCCCAAAAGGTTTAAATGCTTTAAGAAATTTAAATAAAAATGCTTAAATACAGAAGGAAATCTTCACTATGACCTGCAGTAACCACCCACTAATAATCCAATAGCTGAAACACTATATTTCTGAAGCTTTCCCTCATTTCTCATGAATCCCTGACAGGAATAAATTCTTTACAGTCAAAACCATCTATCTTTCTGGTTTACAAATAACTCCCTTTTTAAATTTATATCTATGTATAGTGGTACAGTGGTTATGTAATTTAGCACTTACTGTGCAAACACCATTTGGATAGTGTTCCTTCACATACGCTTTCATTGCTGTTTCAACTGAATTTCTCCAGGACTCTATGGCATTTTCAACTTCATGGGGTCTAGGATCAGTAGCCTCCTTTCTTAAGTGATCAAATTTAAAAGAAATCTTATTCTTGGGATCCAGAAATTTTCCATTTCCCAAATCACCATGTTCTGTTATCAAAACCTGTATTGTAAAATTAAAGTTAAAATTTATAATTCATTTATATATATTTATATTATATACAATTTATTTAATCACAAAATTAGTTAGTAACATTTGCTATTCAATAAAAATTTTAAAAATGCCATGCCAAATCTAATTATATCCTGCATTTAATGGGAGCTTAATCATATCCAAAGACTTACATTTTAAACAAAATAAGCATATAGCAAAAGAGGAGAAGGTGAATAGGACACACTGCCTCAAAAAAAAATCTTGACTCTTACCCTCTTACTGTAACAAACAATCCAAGATAGAAATTCATGTCTTCTACTACTAAAGATGGAGCAAGTTGTTTTTACAGCTACAAAACACTGAATTCAGCCAACATCACAGACTAAAATTTCAAGCTCTTTAGATATCCCTAAGTGATTAATTTATGGGGCTGGTACTGGTGCTACTGAAGAGCCACAATCTCTATGTTTTGGTAGGGAAGATGCATTTCTGTTAATTTTTTTGCCAAAAGCTGTTCCAATACCAGAACATCTTTAACAGTTAAAGGAAGATTGCAAGTATTTAATTGTATTCATACCTGTTCGTCGTAACCGTCAATTTTTACAGGAGTAAACTGGTCCAAGTTGTACTGTGCAAATGCACTACAAGAGAAAAAAACCAACAAAAGCCTGCATCAGGCACAATCTTTTTACTTAGTAGCAGTTAAGAGATGTAAATAATAGCTAATAATCTGGGCAATGATGCATTAAAAAATTATATCAATGCTTTACCTAGCAGGCTAAAATTCTTGGAATCACTTTGGTTCATTCCGTGCTTGTATTACAGATTCCAACCACCATTACACACAAATTTACATTCAGAAGTAACCTGATACAGATAAACACATAAGCTTTACAGTAACCCATAGAAACTGGAGGAACAGATAAAGTTTAAATTCCACAGGGATCCAACCTACTAAGCCAGACATCTCCACTCTTACAGATGAAACTAATTTTGGCATGAAAGTACAGTAGGCATAATGTTCTGATATAGAAGTAGGGTCTAAGGAAGCAGTAACTTAGAGATGTTCAAGTAACATCAACCATGAAACAGAAAATGAAGTTGCTCTAATCATTAGGATACAATACAAATCTCTCCTCTGCCAATAACTTAATCTTGATCAAAGATGCCCAACACACACAATAGGGTTTTACTTGCCAAGCACACATCTTTTCAACAAACCACTTAGTGATTATGCAAGTCCTACTGAAAAAACATCTTGCTTTTATGCAATTGAGTATGTGACATCTGGTACTTACTGGGCTGCTCCTTCCCTGAGAAGATTGTCATTATTAAGCAGCAACCGAACATCTGAAAGGAGGTATTTACAACATTAAGTACACTTTGCTCAGAAACTTGTGTCAGTCACGTAACAAATGTCAACAGACGGTACAAAACAAAAAAACCAAACCACTCCATACCCACAGAGATTACTAGGTAGGAAATTTATTGCTTCATATTTTATAATTTTGACTGAACAAAATGAAAATAATAGTATAGGCATGGATCTGTTCCAAGACAATCTGGCAAACAGATACAAGCTGTTATTCTACAGGCTCTAGGAATCTGTCAATCTAGTTTTTAGAGAAGCTCTGAATGAGAGCAGCACAGAATTCTACCAAGTTTCCTTTAAAATGTACATTACCAACTCCCTCACACTATATTATTGTTACTGTATTCTGGTAACACTGATATTGTATGTATTGAACTTACTGTTTTTTAAGCCTTACCATTTTTAGTCTCGTTCCTTAATGACACTAACTAGGCAGAGGATCATACATCACAACAGCATTTCTTCTACCATGATACATATGGAGCATATGAATATAGAATAAAGTCAATACTCTCCTCAGAATTACTTCATATTTACTGTGCAGCAAATTTCTTATTTATGTACTTGACTTTACTAGGCACTGTTTTAATAACAATTTAATTCACTGCTCATTAACTAACCAATCATTAGTCTCGCTATAATATACTAAATCTCTTCTAAATATTCTCAAGGTATCATTCAAGTGAAAAGAAAATAAAAACTGGAATATATTTAAGGTATTTTTTTCTTTAAAAAACAAACAAGCAAACCCTCCTGGAATAAACCAAACTCCCCCACCCAAACCAAAACACAACAGCCCAAAGGAAAAAACACCCCACATACTCAAAAAGCCCCACACAAAACCAACCAAACAAACCCACAATTTACAGATTTGGAATCCAAAGCTTTCTCTCTCTTTTAAAGAAGGCAGTCTAAATTTCATTGAACACTGGTCAGGCACTTGTGATCAAATTTTCATTATGTATTTTCAAACATATTGTACTCTGTTATTGAGCAGGTAGTTGCAACTATGAATTAGCATAACAAAGTTTATAAGCAGTACTACTCTAAGAAATTTTATTGATCTTCAGAAAGCTGAGTTAGTAAGCTGCTCACTTCAAAAATGAAGTACTAATTAATTTTAAATATTAATCACCTGGCCAAAGTTTAACTAAGAACAAGGCACTTGTAATAGCATTGCATTCTTTAATAAGCTTAAGCTCTCCCCAGTCTGACACTGACTACAGGTTTAGTATACTAAATTTACTTCTTTACTCAAATAGCTTCAGAAACATTTGTAAGCCACAACTATAAAGCATGCCTTTTTGTATGACATGTATGCCCAAATATCTTGAGGACAGACAAACAAAAAATGTTTTAAAAAAATATCTTAGGTAAAGTTCAGACAACAATAGTTGAAAGAAGCTTATTTTAAGTTTCCTTTCAGTTTACCAATACACTCAGTAAAATGAAATGTGCTCAGAATTTAAAGGTTAGAAATGTTTGGAGAAGAACAATGTTCTTCCCATAACTGGCATTAGGCAGTAGTCTTCTGTGTATTCAAGGATAAGTATTTGTAATTATATTCCTTCTTAAAAAAAAAGGACCATTTTAATCTCAGCTAGTTTAATTTCAGTTGAAAAATATAATTGTCTATCAAAGATAAAAAACAAGAGTATGTGTCTTCTGAACAGAAACCCTTGTAACTGTTAATTCATGACTCACTGAAAACAGAGATAAAGCTCATTCTCACATCACGAAGAAAAGTAGTACTTTCCTTGTTTTGCATTTAAACTTCAAGCTGTCTTGTGACTGCAAAGCTTATCATGCCAAGCTACAAAACCAGCCCTTATAGAAAGGGAGCTGCTACAATATAAGCTACATGAAATTCAGCAGAATAATCAGCAATGCAATTTTGGATATAGATGCCTTAAATGAAAGGACAGAGCAGACAGATACTCACCATTGAACACCTCATTGAATTCCCCAGGAGGAGCATGAATTATGAATTTTGCTGCTATACGCACCTTAAATACAAAAACAGTTGTGGTTGTACATACTTGCATTCATGCCCATTCAAAGCAGTCATGCATTACGTAGTTTTAATAGTCAGACATGAAATTGTACAACTCCCGCTGTTTCACATATTTGTTCACATTATTTTAACTACTTAGTCTTTATTAAAAACACAGAATATAAAATTCCACCTCTTCAAACAGAATAGAGATTACATGTGATGGAAGCAGATGGAGAAATTGAGTCACTCATGTTTTCTATTACTGGCAAACAAAAAAAGATGAATATAACAAATAAGATCAATAATATATTCACAATCTATTTCAACTTTCAGTCCATGGATGCCTGGGAATCAACACACAAACCAAGAGAGCTAAAAACCATGATGAAGATATATTCGATCTTCAAAGCTTCTCTTCTTATTTTGCAACACATCATATGGTTCTATACTTTCCAAAAGGTCCACAGTTAAGACAGTAACTGACAGATTAAATAAGCTTAAAAACACTGCATAGACACTAAAGCACATCATTTCACCTGTATCTACCTAAAATCTCTTAGTACCACAGTCCCAACAGATAAAGCTTAAAAAAATCTTGAGATCTTAATTAGTAATTAATGGCCTTCAGCCACAACTTCTTGCAGAGAAAACACAGCACAAGCCAGTATTTCCACTAAAAGTATGCAAGCCCGCCCTGGCTTTCTCTCTCCTTCTGCTTGCATGAGCCCTGGTACAACAGCACAGTGAGCAAAATCAGGAAAGTGATTGCTCTTTCTTTTCAGACCAGGTCCCTGAGCTGGTTCACAACACAGCTACAGACACATGTGCTTGCAAAAAATCCACAAAAATACTTTCTAAATGTGAAACAACTTTAAAACTTCTCAACTATTACCTTACTTGCAGAATGTTGCTCAGTGGACACGCTTTCATTCATTCTTCTTTCCCCCTTGCACTGTTAAAGGCACTCATAAAAACTAACTAACTAAATATTGGTTCCCTACCTTAACCTGGCAAAAGTTCCTATCCTTTACAGTTATCCAAGTTCACCAGACACTTAAAGCTCTCTTGCATCCTCGATGTAGTGTTGCTATTCAAATACTGGATACTACCTGAACCAGAGATCCCTTTTCCCACACCTTCCATTCACGTATCTATGGAATAAAGAGCTGGAAAGATAGTGTCTGGGAGCACTGTTTGAAATTAAGGTGTTTGAGAAGCAGACACTCCATTAACAAATATCTAAAAATAACCGAAGAATGCTTTACATTTACACATTTCTTTGTATTTCATCTACGAAAGAACTGTCTGAGCATGCTAGAGCTTTTGAACTGACAAGAAAACAGCTTTTACAACTGAGGGTAGCAATACAGCCAGTGTTTGGGCCCCTGGTTCTTGACAGGGCCTAAATTTCAGACAACAGTCTCCAAGAGAGATGGTTCAAGTTAAAGTGTCCTGGGAGAGCACTTAGCTGCCTCATGAAGTGTTCAACCCTTATGAGATCCCATGTGACCAGCCCAGGCAGTTTTCAGATCACTAACAGCACATGCCCATTCAGAGCTGGGTAATGGAAATGGAAAAGTTGTCAGTTCCCAACTTTCTAACCTAAATGCTGCATTTTGGATTGCAGACAGCATTTGTCTGCTACCTCAAATACCAACCATCAGATCTCCTCTTTCCATGTAAAGTTCAATTTGCCTTATACTGACATAAATGCCACAGAGTTCCCTCTTCTCAAAAGAGACAGAGAGGCAAGAGCACCTTCTTCTATGGCTGCTTATTAAAGCAACTTGGATTGTCTCCTTTGAATGAAAAGAAAGTAAACTCATCTGCATTACCAACATAATCCAAACCACCAATCTGCACACTCCTCTACCTCTCCTGCTGAAGTCAAGGCACCATATTCAGCTCAGTGCTCAAGCCAAAGCAATATAAAGAATGTGAAATAAAGCTGACCTACGGTAGGTATTATCGAAGCGCTCAAGAAGGGCAAGACAGGCTCCAACGTTCTATCACAAGCACATTTTACCAAATGACCAATTGTGCTGGTTTTGGCTGCGGCAGAACTAATTTTCTTAACAGTGGCTGGTAGGAGACTGTGTTTTGAATTTGTGCTGAACACAGTGTTGATAATAGCTGTTTTTGTTGTTGCTGAGCAGGGCTTACACAGAGCCAAGGCCTTTTCTGCTTTTCCTACTGACACACGGGTGAGGAAGTTGAAGGTGCATGGGAGGTTGGGAGGAGACGCAGCCAGGACAGGTGACCCCAGCTGACCAAGGGATATTCCAGACCATATCAAATCATGTTCAGTACATAAAGTGGGGAGAAGAAGGAGGAAGGGGAGGTGTGGGGGGAGATTTTGGAGTGATGGCATTTGACCTCCCAAGCCACCATTACATGTGATGGGGCCCTGCTCTCCTGGAAATGGCTGAACATGGGAAGCAGTGAATTAATTCCCTGTTCAACTTTGCTTGCATGCACACCTTTTTCCTTTCCTTATTAAACTGTCTTTATCTCAACTCACAAGCTTTCCCACTCTTACCCTTCTGATTGTCTCCCCAGTGCCACTGGTGGGCAGTGACTGAGTGGCTGCGTGGGGTTAAACCATGACACCAATCAATAGGGTCAGGGATCAGGCCTGAAGAGCAAGTATTTAGTTATGTGATTTCAGCATGACTATCACCAGGCTGACTCCCAGCTCAAGATGAAGGAACAGCATTTCTTGGTTCCTTGACTTCAGGTGAACAGGACTGCTTATCCCTGCCAAGGCCAGGTTAGCTCTGGGCAAGCAGAGGAACAAGACTTAGAGACATCTGGAGTTGTGAAATAACAGGTCCATCAGTTTTGGGTTGGCAGCAGTTATAAAAGCAAAATTAAGCAAAACATGGCTACCCAAACTGCACTCTGAATGACCACATGCTTTAAACTGGTAACATCTGTAAGGTGAGACATTAGATCTATACTAAAACTGGACTACTACCTCATTTTTTGCTGTTTTGGTAATGTAAATCTGGTTTTGCTTGGTTTTTTCCACTATCAGTAAGAACTATTCTTATCAGTCAGATTAGCTACACCGTAAGTAATATTTATTCAAATGCATTCAGTAGTAACAGATGTCCTCAGGACAGACCAACCTAGACATTACTTTTTACAAACATTTTACTAGTAAATTCAATTTCTCACTGGTAGTTTTTTAGTGTGAAAATTCATCATAGATGACACTTTTTATAGAACAGATAAACACAATCATCAAATTTGCAATGAATATCTCATCAAGTATGAAGTATATTCATGCTTACAAAAGCAAAAACTTAACATGTTTTCAGAAGTTGAGAGTGTGTCAGCTAAGACACTCTCTGTATTTTGCTAACCTGCCTTTGTGAAGCCAATTTAAAAGTAATTCACTTTCCTTCAGCATTTAAACTGAATTAACTTCTCTGTGATGAGTATCTGATAAAGCTGTTATTTCCCCAATTCATACATACAGGAAGCCCATATAAAAGAACTAAATCCAGTAGTCTTACTTAACACATTAGAACTGAAAAGCACTTACAGATTTATTGCCCCTGAATTTTTCCAGAAATAAATGCTCTAAAGGAGGCTTCTGTTTTTCAAACCCAGACTGATACTGAAGGATAAATGAATGCACTTCCATGAGCCTCTATGAGATGAAGATCTCCCCCTTTTGGCAGCAAAAAGCCTCTTGCTATCACTATCAAAAAGCCTCTGGCTCAGCTATCACTTGGGGAAGCACAATTAAAACAAAGGGATAGTTCATATTAAGTATGATGTTTATGGGCAACTAAAAGAAGATAAATTAAAAATGCACATAACTTGTAACACAAAGTGACAGGCAAAAATCGAAACTGCACTTCAGTCAAACTGAGATAGGAAGTTATATCTGCTGAAAACAGTTCTCAGAAAACAAATCTATCAGGTGCATTACAGTTGCAACCAATGCTGATTATTCAATGCACTGAGACTTTCAAAAAATGATTTGAGCAAGCCAAAACAGAAACATCATAATAGCCTAAGAACGTAAATGACAAAACCTTTATCCATTCAAGAGAACTGCACCTTTACACACAATACAAGAAACTTACACATGTATCAGCAAGTAACAGAAAATTGTTACAGTTGAGTCTTTCTTTAGAAAACTCAAAGACATAAAATACCTGAACTTTCTCCACTTATTACTGTAGTTACTCCCAAAACACTACCTAAAGTTTACTACAGTGTTTTATTGATATAGATTTGATTTACAGACAGTTTTCAGCCTAAAGTCTTCAGAGTGGCAAGAAACTATAAACTTCAGACTTCACTAATACAGAACATCTGATCACCAGTGGTTTACAAAAAAACAGCTTTTACCACAAGTCTAGGTAAGGAACCACACATTTACTGTATTAAATTCCTTGAATACAAAACGCCCCAATCTAAATATGTTTTTATGAATCGTGTCTTTGTGCAGGTTTGAGCATTAATTTGGACAAATCATACAGAAGCTGAGAGCAAGTAAAAAAAAAAAAAAAGTAGTATTAAAAAAGACTTCTGCAACACTGAGAAGGAAAGCATTCCCTACTGCAGCCACTCTCTTTATCCAGTTTTCACATTTACACCACTCTCAGTCTTGCTTAAATGGAAGTCTGGTCTCAGTAGGTAAGAGCTAGCAAGATTTACTTTCACAATTCAAGTGAAGCCAAATGCTACCCATCACATCAGCTAAAAGTTCAACAAACCTACAAGCTTTTTGATTTTATAAAGTAAACTATGTCAACTAAGGTAAAAATCCAGACAGAGAAGCCTAGCAAAAGAGAAAAGTATAGGTTTATTGTATGTGATGAACACGGTTATTAGGCATAATGCCTAATTCTTCATTCTGCTAGAGATTAAAACAATTGGTCTATCAACAAATGCCTACACTCAGTTGCAACAATATTTGCAGTTTTCAGACTACACAAGCAAAGAGCAATGTAGTACTGTACAGAATGGTGACAGTATGCTAAATCTATCTTTTTTCCATAATTATGCCTTTATTTCACAATTTAATTTTTCTCAATGCACGATACCTATCAGGTACATAGAGAAATCCTACTTCTCTGTCTTTTCCAGCCTAAGACATTCTGAAGTTTATTTTATTTTTAAGAAGTTGTACACAGTGGCTTCAAGTGCCCCCAGATCACTCTTCCTGTTCCTGGCACACGAGAAGTGTCACTGGTGGGAGACGCCGACCTTGTGCTGTACGTGCCTATATATGGTCAGCAATAGGCGCTGCCACTGCCGGGCTCCGCAGTGCCACCGGCAGCTCCGCCAAGGCGGCTGCTCCTCCGACTCTGCTGAGGTGCACTAACAGCGACAGCGACACTGAGCTCTCCCTCCTTCATTCTTCTTTTCCCCCTTTGAACTGAACTGAAACAGTTATTTCACAGCTGTATTTGCTAGGCACCCTGACAGCTCACTCCTTCAAACATCCGTGCTGCACAGAACACCACGCTGATAAACAACGTGCTGTGAAACCACACTCACCCTTACTCTTTCCTACACATCACTTACTTCAAATTCAGAAATTCAGCTGTGAACTCTTTGCAGCAGGGAGACCCACGCCTTCCTCTACACTCATAATAGGTTAAAGCTCACTGCTCCACAGCAATAAAAATGAAATAGTGAAATAGATACTAAAAGCCCTTTTTACCTAAGAAATTGCATTAAAAATGGAGGGGGGGAAAGGAGGAAGAGGAAGGGCGTGCAAAAGATTCCCACAATAATTTCCACTCAAAGACAACTTTGTTGCTATTCACAGGGAATAAAAAGAGCTTCCCGAAGTTACTTTTATCAGTGTTACAGCAGGCTCGAAACATTGTGTATCGTGCATTTACATTCTGGATTCCTGGGGGTACCCTTGCTATCTAATAACACACAATAAATCTCCCACTCACAGAAACCTGCGTTTGGCAAAAAAAGATGAGGAGATATCACATCCAGAAGAGAGCTCCAGGAACAGTAGTCTAGAGAGCTCTGTTCTCAGAGTCATACCTTCCGATGTAGGTCTTGCTGAAAACCTGTCTGCAGGCAACTAAACAAATGGCTTTATCTTGACCCACTTAACTCCGTGCACAGGTAGCTACAGGGTTTTCTCACAATTAGCTCATAGTTACATAAATATTATCACAGACTGATTTAAATGAGGCAAGTTTCAATTCTCTCAAGACCTGTAATTCACCCTCAAAATAACAAGGGATACTGCTTGTTCTCACTGCAGTGATACTAGACAAAAGACTTACCAAGTTTTATTTAGTTCTGAGTTTGATTCAAACTTGTGGCTTGACTTCAGCTTGAGCTGGGCTATTATTTTTCAATATGCAGCTTTGCTGTTCCTTAGAAAGCAAAACTGCTCTGACATCTACCACTCAAAATAAATTTTGCACTGACATACATAACACATAAAGGAGTACAGTCAAAGGTTCAAATATTTGCAAGATACAATGCTTGATGCTCTGTCCAAACATCTACATAGTTTTTGAGTTTTTAAACCCTTCAGTGTTTAATGAAATGTAACTGGCTTCTCCTTTGGATAGCCAGACATTTGGTAGTACTGGCTCCAAGTGCTCATTAAATCTTTAGGTTAGATACTTCCCAGGATGTTACACCAGTGTTTTTACAAATTCTTATGTATCATCAGGGCTCATCTGCTTCTGTGAGTATTCACACAAGCAAAGTGATCTAGCTAAAGAATAGCTTTAGTAGGTGGCAAGAAGATAGCAACCAATTTAGCTAAAAAGAGCTTTAAATAATTATTGCTTCTTGCTGCTGACGGTTTAGCCAAAACACAAAAAAGCCTTTAAACAGCAGGACAAGCTCCGAGAACAAACATGTGAGGAAGGGATTACCCCATGTCAGCAGCAAAGTGCCTTCGCAGCATCTCCCGAATCCTCACTATACCCACGGGTGTAACTCCAAAGAGCAAAGCAGCATCCCCAAACACGCATCGTCTCACACCAACACGGAACAAAGGCAGCGACTCTGGTAGACAGGGAATGAATGTAAGAGTAGTGTTGTAATTGCTTTCCTACCAAGCTCAACCAAAAATGCACTGTAGTATCCAATTTACTTCTGCTTCTAGAAGAGCTAAGGAAGAAAACCCTGTAAAAATGTGGTTCTGTGGCACAGGAAAGGAGGGGCACATTCCATACCTATGGCTTTGACTGAACAGACATTTCCTTAATAGTAATGCCTAAAGCTGCATTGCATCTGGAGAACATGTGTTTTCCTCAATTATTTTTAATACACAAGTATTTAAGAGTATGTAACAGTACCAGCACTTAAGAGTGGTGCAAAAATTAAATCTTACATAACACGTGGTAATTTAGCTGCATTCTTTCTACCTGACAACGACTTGAATAATGAGATTTATTTTCACAAAAATAACCACCTGAAAGGTGGTGGATGTTTCACTGTAGGGCCTTTCAGCAGCAGAGTATATAAATATCATAAAAGTCTCCACCTTAAAATCATTTTACACACCACATTATATTTAGAAGGATTAAAGAAACCCTAACTCAAAACAGGACTCCTAAAAGCCATTGTATCAGGCACAGATAGCAAAAAAGAATATGAAAGCAATGGATGTTACCTGGGTAATACAGAAGACTAACCATAAAAAAAATTAGGGGAGATATGTCTCCCCCATGTAATTATGCAGTTACTTTCATTACTCCTGACTATATAAAATTGGAAACCTTTTATTATAGATATTTATATACAGATATTTATGTATATATTGTATAATGTATATATTTATACACTACTATTTATAGTTATACATAAATACATACAATAGCAGCTGCACAACTGCATACTTAGCTTATGGATCAGATAGACAACAGATAAGCAGCACAAAAAAATTATTTCCTTGCAAAAGTCATTCACTGAAAACTGAAGAAGTAGTAAAATTTTACATTTAATGAAAAACAAAAGCATTAACTTTTACTTGAAAAGTAAATGGTGTAAGAAATGGCTAACTAAAACTTCACAAAGAAAGAAACCAACAGTACCACCTCCCACATAAAAACCCAAGATGTCCTGTTACAGGGACATCAACACACATGGTCTTCAGTTGCAGCAATAAGGCCTCTTGTTCTCAGCAGTCTTTATAAAGTGGTATCCACTGTAAGCTAAAAAGCACTTGGTTCATATTTGCAAAGTATTCTTCTGCTAGAAAGCCCAAGTTTTTAAAGTGATTCTTCCTCCTACCCCAAGATGATTTGTTATAATGAGCTACTCCAAGGACATCAAGCCTGGATTCAATAGCAGTGGGGAGAGAACAGGAACATACCAGAGCTTGCTCTATGGAAAATGATATAAGGTACCACCTTAACTGTTATGTCTCTCCCTCCCAATTCCAGTGTCTAACAACTCTCTCTCGAAATTACCAATTCAAAGTTTTAATGCCTTCTGTCAAGTTAAGAAAGTATTTAAAGTATTTTACATTTCAGAAGCTTTTTTACTCAAGGATTAAAAAAGTACTTGCCATATGCTCAAAAACCTGCTTTCATTTCCCAACGAGTACTTCAAACTCCTTTACATCCCACTTTCAGAACCTGAAAGTGAATAGTATACAGGGTTGCCTGTAAAAAACACATGGGTTTGCTAAATAATGCAGTTAAAACTCTTTTCCTATTCTTTTTTTTTTACTGCCAAAATTGAAATCAACTGAAAATAGAATTTCACAGCAGAACTGCAGGTTGAAGACTATATTGGTAGGCAATAGAACCATATGTATTATATCATAAATTACTGTCTCCAGTTTCAGCACTGTACTTTCCAATAACTTGTTCTATTACTCTATTTTTGTTCAATTTGTTACCCTTATCTACTCAATCTATGAGGTTTCCTAGGTAGCAAGCTTCTGCAAGAAGTTTTGAGAGTACAAAGGCAGCAAGAAGGGGGCTTTTGATGGTCCTGAGGTGCCACTGCATTATAAATACTCCCTAACATGGTAAAAGTCATAATCCCTAAAGGGTACCTGATTTCTCCAAATTAGTACTAAGGAAAGAATATATGACCTGAAGTTTTAGGAATCACTGATCTTTTATTTATAATAACAGGTTTCATTTGTATTCATCTTCAAACTTCAAGTAATTACTTTTAACCTGTCAAAAAAAAGCAAACAATTTTGCTTTGCACAGTAACTTACTGTGGAGGTACACAATGGAAGACAAGCAACATTGAACACAAGTTGTAACAACTATGTATTAGGAAAAGTTTCTGACCATGTTCTTAGACAAACATTGCAACACCTCACCCAGAGAGCCAGTAGAATCTCTGTCCTTGGAGATACCCAAAACTCAAATTGCAAGTCCCTAAGGAACCTTATCTAAGCTGGCTCATTTTGACTAAGCATTTGAGTTACCTTTTGAGTTAGCATTTGAGTTACCTTCAGAAATTTCTTCCAGCCAGTATGACTGCAGAAATAAACCAAGTTATTATTTGCAGTTACACATACAGTATATGATCGTTTCTTCAGACAGTGTTTAACACTTTCCCAAGAAAGTGATTCAAGTATCTATTCTGTCCTTCAATCTCAATGGTACTGATGCATTTTTAATTAAAAAAAAATATATATCTAACTCAAGACAACACACTATCTTCACACACATTTTCATGTACATCCTGAGATGGACATGAAAATCTTAAATCTTGGAAGGCCTTCAATATTTAGAATTACATGTCAGTCTGAAAAGCACTCCTAGCTTCCTCATTCTTATTAAAGAATTTCAACAAAATGTTATCAAAGGACACTTAAAAGACTTACAGTTTACTTTATAGATTACAGTGCAATTATACCCAGTAAAGGTTATTCAAATGCAGCTCCTACTCATCTACAGTCTCCAAGTCTCATTTGACACAATCCTCAAAGTCAGAATTCCAAGTCCTTTCAAAATGAACGATGTGGAGCACAGGAATTGCTTTAACACATGTAAATTAGAAAAGTAACATTTTTTCTGTCAAAAATTCCGCTAATGCTTCCAAAGCAGTTTCAAGAAAAAGGTTTATATTTGCATTTAGAAAAGTACATGAGCCTCCCACATTGGTGGGCTTGTACATGAAAGTGCCATCTGCTGTCAATGTATTACGTTTTAAAGACAATGTTACAGGTGAGAGATGCATTTTATTGGCATAGAATTTTCATTCCAAAGCACTGACTTAAGAAATGGGTTTTCCTCAATCTGACAAAACTGTACTGCAGAGTTCAGTTTAACTTTATTAGGTAAATTAGGTGTCAACATCTACAAATTTAAGAAGTCACAAAGTTACCCAGTGTAGCAGGAAATACCTGGAAGCCATCCAGGCTCACTTTCACAAATGGGACTACTTCCTCATCATAAGAGAAGTTTTGTTCTAATCACCCTGTTAAACCCCATCTTCCTGAAAAAATGAAACTACTGAGATATAAGCTTACTGAAAGAGGTGTAGTTCCTTTTTAAAAAAAATATGTTTGACAATTCCCATATTTATTTTGTTCACCATTTTAAGGAAGGCAAGAGATAACTTACCATTTAAAAATTTCATGTGTTATCCTTTCCTCCCTGAAGGCATCCTGATTTTCTTAGGCTTTCTCTCAAGTCAGACACAGCTATTTAACTCCTGTGCGTTGTAGATTCACATTATAAACAACAACAAAAAAAAACCCCAACGAAACCTACAATAAACATGTCCCTTCAAGTCACCAAAAATGGACTGGAGGACACTAGTTTTATGATTTAAATAGTTTTAGTGTTATTTTTCATTTGTGCCATTGCTTGTAAATGGGTATTTACATTAGCAAATGCAACTTTTACAGTAAAATCAGTACCTTTCATCAATCATGGCCTATATTCATGTAGATAAATTGTATCTTCAATATTCCCACTAATATGCTTATCAAAAGTATTTTTATACATGTTTATTAGTTTGTTGTGGCTACAGGTAAGAAAACAATTTCTAGATAAACTGGAATAAAATTGAACTGCAAAAAATGGATACTAGAGTTTAACAAAACTGCTTCAAATATCCTGGATACATAAACAGGTTTTGCATTGAAAACTTGTTAAGTGATGATGCATTATCTGTAGGAAGGCTGCAGAAGTGATGACTGTGTTGCTTGAGAGTTCAGGGCTTCAAGATTACCACCTCTCACACCCCATTTTTAAATAAACAAACAAATTCACATTATTCAACATACCTAAAAGCTTCTGAACTTTCAGTGACCTATGTGAATAACGCAACTACAAAACACTGTGGATCACAAAACCTGTTTTTAGCACGGAAAAATTGCTGCTCCTGGATGCTAAAACCAGTAACTTTCACTGGTAATGGCTTAACTTCAGATCTTTGGATCTACACAAATCTTACACACCTTATTTGTTACAGATAGTCCTCAGATTTTTTTTTTAAAGCTTGTTCAAATGTATTGCCACACTGTCATCACTGAAAGAAAAACAAGGTTTAAAAATCTGCAAAAATGTGAATCTAAGGAACAAGATGGAGTTCAAAACCATTAATACAATCTTGAACATTGAAATAATGCTCTTTCTGGCTCCTCTCCTTCCTTGGTTTTAAAGATTCTTTACCTGAACTGTAACAATCTGGCTTGCCATTATTCCAATTATGCCCCTTTCTATATTGTCAATTATGGTAAACACTGCAAGTATTAAACTTGAATTATGCTACAGCTAAACACAGTCATCTTAAATATAGTAATAGTAAGGTATATGGAACTGCTTACTGCTGTTGCAACACTTAAATCTTTTGACTAAACATGAAGTAAGAGATGAATCAAAGACCTTTCTGAACTTGTCCTATCATTACATCACTCGACCTCTGGCTTATTTGTGCTCATACATCATTATTAGAAGTCTGAGAAAAAAAAGTTGTTTTTACTCTTCGAATTTTAGGAGTTTCAGGGTTCTGAAATTATCTACAAAACTACATCACCACCATCATCTGCATCAGCCTTCAATACTATCACTTCCATATCATGGGAAGAAAGAATATAAAGGAGCAGTGTGATTTGTGCCTCATGAAAATCACTTTTTGCCTCCTTGCATCTACTCCTGCATTTATTTATAGTCCCAACTGGATGAGTGAGAAGGGCGTGTTTGTCAAATGCTGTCCAGCTGATTTTTTTTAAGCCCAGTAAAACTGAATACTCGAAATAACATTTTTATTGTACAATGACAGCACAACTTAATGCATCAGAAATAAAATCTTAGTGTATCACAAAATCTACATGCATATAGCCTGCTTTTCCATGAGTTAGCAGTGTTACCCATCTTTGCTTTCTTAGCCAATAAAATATACTCTCAGGCTTGGAAAATTCCACTCATACAGGACAATCAATTTTATAGGGGACTGATACAGAAATCAATTTAAATTTACAATGGATGAGTGCTCATTCTATTCACTTATACCAAGGCAGGAAGAGTCTTTATGAGTCTCGGCACTCCTTTTTGGAGAAAAAAACCCCTGAAATTAGTGGGTGGAAGAAAGTTCAGAACTTAGCTCCATCAGCCACAAAAGCACAGGCAGCACTTCCAAGATCGTACAGAGACAAGATAAAACTGTCATTCTGTCTTTTATTATTTGACAGGGCAAGAAGCAATGGGCACAAAATGAAGCACAGGAAATGCCATCTGGGCACAAGGAATCTCTTTTTTACTGCACAGGTTGTCCAAGGAGGCTGTGGAGTCTGCATCCCTAGAGATTTCCAAAAGCCATCTGCACATAGTCCTGGGCAGCCCACTCTAGATGACTCCACAATATGATGCCTAAGGATCCCTTCCAATCTTAGCAATCCAGTTAAGTATTTTCAGCATACCCTCTGGAACAACGTACTTGATTAGTGTTACTTGTATTTTCTATAAGTGGCTAAAAGAAACACAGTTACCACTTACACTTCTGGATCACATTACTACTTGTACCAACAGAGAGGTGGCATTGAAATGTGAATGAAGTAGTGGAGGGCACAGTCTTCAAACCTCTTGGGAAGAAGATTGCAATATCCTGGTGCTATGCACCCCTAGGCATATCAGTGCATCTCTACTTATAAAACATGGTCAAACAGAAAATCTGCCTTTCTGTAACCACTTATATATTTTAGACATCCTTCTAACTTCAAGTAAGTTTGAATCGTCGTGTATTGATGCCTTCCACATTTGAGTCATCTCACAACTTCCATAGACACGAAAATGTAAATTTTTAAATTGTAAAGTGAGCAAGAGCACGCATTACATAAAGGCTTGAGCAGTGCACCAGCACCATGTACACAGAACACCACACCCTATCTTAGAAACAGGCAGCTGCCCTGAAGCTGGATCCCACAGAGGATGACAAGGAGCAGTGATAAGTGAGGTCTCACAAAAGATCCTGTTCCTTTTGAGACTTTTCTGGACAAATCTGCCTTAAATTTGAGTTTCAAACTGCCACAAAAAGAGTACATGTACATCTCGCTAACACAGTCCCTCTGCTCCTTGACCTCACACTTCCCCAATTACTGCCTCCTAGCAGGAAGCAAAACAGCCTTCCTCATCCCCACAGCTCCTTCCTCTCGTAAATCACATGTATCCCATCTCCTCCCGGAGCCTGCGGGGCTGCCTGGGGCCGGGCGCTTCGGAGCAGCGGGCTGGCACGGGCACGGCGCCTCGGGAACGGGAAGTGGAGGTGGGGGAAGGGAAAGCCCTTCCGCGTCTCTCCTGCCTCTCCTCGCCGTCCCCGCGCCCCGCACGCCGGGCGGGG
>VZRO01004626.1:269219-293408 GCA_013397915.1 Daphoenositta chrysoptera
GTGTGGGCAGCCAGAAGTAAAAATCACAAAATCAGTTAGGTTGGAAAAGACCGCTGAGATCATTGAGTCCAACCTATGACGAACACCAACTTCTCAACTAGACCATGGCACTCAGTGCCACATCCAGTTTCTTCTTAAACAGCTCCAGGGACGGTAACACCCCCACCTCCCTGGGCAGCCCATTTCCATATCTAATCGCCCTCTCAGTGAAGAAATTCCTTCTAACATCCAAAATAAACCTTCCCTGGCACAGCTTAGGGCTATGTCCTCTTGTCCTGTCCCTGGCTGCCTGGGAGAAGAGACGGAACCCCACCTGGGTACAGCCTCCTTCAGACAGGGGGAGAATGTCCAGGTTTCAAGCCCCCCGTGGCAGGTGCTCAGTGCAGGGCAGTGGGTGATGGTGATGGGGCCAAGCCCCGAGGTGCTGGGGGAGGTTGTGGGAAGCTCAGTCTAATGCCTGCAACAGAGAAATGTGTGCAATTTCTATTTGCACTGTAGAAGATTGGAAATGGAATGGGGGCAGTGGGAGAAAAATAAGTTGATTGGAAGTTTTTCACCGCCAGACCGAGAAATCATGAAGTGTGTCATCCAGCGGTGTGACATTGCAGGTACACGGGGATTTGGGATGATGACTTGCAAGGATTGCCTCTAGGCCAGTGGTAACTCTTTGGTAACATTTAAAAATATATTTTCTTAATGTGCAGCACAGTGTACTTCACCCCAGTTATGATGAACAAGGAAAAGCTGATCATTGATGGGAAGATCATAGATGTTGAGATATACCTAAGTCAGTCATGGTTAGTGGTGTGAATGTAGCCAGCTTCAAGCCAAAGGATCTTGTTATGCTATGGAGTTCATCCACATCTGTCTTTCTTGCATGAGTATTTCTATAAAAATGCTGCCAATGTACAGTAGAGCAAAATATGCCAATATCTGTAGAATTTTTCAGGGCTGTCACTCTAGAAGCTATAAGAGGACTGTCGCATGAAAATGAAGGAAAGTGAAATTGGACAAGAAGTTTTTAAGCCAAATATGGATATTAAAATAGCACAAAAAATCAGTATATGATGAAAACATGTGAATGAAAATAAGTAAAAATAATTAATGTGTAGGTTGAACAACATGGCTGATTCAGGACAGTTGAACAGAGACTTAAAATACCTGAAGCCATGGAGGATAAAGATTATGGACAGTAGAGTATTTATGTCAGGAACAAGATAAAGGACAATCAGAGTTAATGTTTGAAGAGACCATTGATAGGTTTAGAGTGACGTGTAGAACAAAAAATGTGCATCTAAGGGATATTTGGGTTTTGAACATTTTACATATATTATTTGGACTCACTAATAAAAGGTAATGGTCTGTAGCAGGGAACAGAACTGTGCAACATTCAGTCATGCAACAAGATTTTATAACTTCCACCCAGGAGTCTTAAGAGTAACTACTTGAGGTCTGTGAAAAGCTCCTGTTAATTTTTAACACACCTTGGGATTTGCCAACTGGGGGATATTGCCATGGGTGTTGCTTTATTTAATATGTATCAGGAAGATAGTTCAAAAAGGTTGATCTTCTCAGATAAATGTGAACAATTTTCTTTTAAGTTAATATATCTATCTGTTGGATGTACCATGTTTACACCAGATTTTTCTTGGAAGTTTGCTGTAACTGACATGATGAAGTGGATGATTCAGAGGAGGACAGTGTAGTCATAGAAATTGATGTGAATCTTCTTAATAATACCCTCACAGGTACTTTACTGTGACCTTAGGACTTAATGGGAAATGAATGCAGAAATAAGTATTTGTGTCACTTTGTGACTCAGTACTTTGGAGTGTTTGTGTGTCTTCTCAGGAAGACTATGGAAATTTCAGACGAATTTTAAAGGAGGACTAAAAATAATCCTGGAGATGCAGAAAAAATTTCAGGATGTGAGGCTTAAGGATGTCAAGACTGAGAAGTGATTTCAGATATTGCAGTAATACATGAGTTAGTTTGGAATTTATATGCATCTTCTATGAAGTTATATATCTCTACTTGCTGTTTTAAATTGAATACAGCCAATTTCCAACTAGTAAATCTCATATATAAAATTCATATTTTTTCATGTGTCAGTGTCTCTACATATTGATCAAAGGCTAATTTGCACTACAATCACATACAGAACAGCAAAATATCCTGTTGCTTACTAGCTAGCTCATGTCTTAGCAGATGTCTAGTCACACTATGTGAAGCTCACCATGGGCTAGCAGATCTGTCTGATGAGCAGCATGTGGTTTACAGATGTAGTGAGAGAAAAATTAATTAATTACAAAAAAACCCCAACCCCCTGTCCCCCAAACAACGACTATTGAGTTTTACTTACTCTCATCACAGTAGAGCTACCAATCAAGTACCTTGCTATTTTGCTGTACTACTTCTGTCATTTTTTTCTGTATTGACTCTGTAGAGCCAGACCCCTGACCCCTGAGTAGCATTGGGAGAGAGAGCACAGCACTCCTCACTGTGAGGTCTCTCTGCAGGGCTACCAGTATGGCTTGAGAGAAGTGCAGTTTCTGTGCTAAAGCCATCCTGAAGACTGGCAAGGAGGTGATAGGGCATAGTGGTTAGCACAGCACACCTCTGTCCTTCTGCACTGGCCCTGAAGATTGAGATAAACAAACAATGCAGTAAAAAAAATTACATTTTCATTCTTCTTATTCAAGGCAGGTGATTGACATTTTGTCTATTGCACCTGCTCAAAGGACAAACTCAAGAGAGGTGTATTTGGGGCCTACTTGTTTAACCTGGAGGATGTTCTACTTTCTGTTTTCTAGGATAAAGGTGGACTCTGGCCAAGCTCTGAGCCTGGCTTAGATGGTGCTCCTGGCAGTAGGAGAGAAGGAGTGGCCAGCAAGGCGTGACAGGCTGTGTCCCTGCTGCCTGCTCCTTTCCATGGGAAGCACCTTCTTGCATCCTGATACCTGTCAGAATAAATCCTCACATTCCTGTGAGTTGGTAGGTGACATACTCCAGTTCCTGAAATTCCCAAGTTTGTATCAGATCTTAGGGCCTTGGGAACTGTCTGCCAAATTGTGTCTATGTTTGGGGACTTAGTATTTGCAAAACTCTCAATTTGCTCTGTGTACCTTAGAGATCCTTAGCAGTGAAAGCAAATAGGCTTGTTCTAGAGAAGTTGAATGATAAATCCTTACAGTAGTGTTGGAAAGAAAGCTGTGACAGGAAGAAAAATTTAAATTGAGTACAACTGTAGAGCAAGCCTGAGACTGAGCTTCCTTCTTAGATAGCACTGAGGGTATTTTAGGCCCTAAAGTGTATTCAAAGGAATGACTCAATAGCCCTTCATCTACTGTGGAGGTGCTGCTTGGAATCATGGAACAGCCCAGCTTGGAAAGGACCTTGAAAGATCAACTGGTCCAACCTTTTGTGGCAAAGGGAGCATAAATGAGATTTGTCTAGTGTGCTTTCCAACTGGACTTTTGAACTGCCCCATCTTGGAGGTTGTTCCAGTTAGTGTTTTTTCTCACTGTAAAAAATGTCTTTCCTATAGCAAGATTTTTGTTGATACCTTAGAATTTACTGTCATTTGGTTTTTTGCTCATCAAGTTCATGGTCCTACTTACTGTGGCATTTTTAAAATTGTTAGACTATTCTTTATGCTTTATAACCATAATACTTTTGCAAATTTTGTTAATTTTGCACCATATTTTATGTTTTTGATGGAGACTATGGATGTCATTACAAACTGGATAGTTAGAGTCTGTTGCTTTTGTCAGTTAAAGGGGTCTTTATTAACACATTTATCTTAGAAGCTCTTTTTAAGTTCCTCACAGGATTGCATTCAAATCTTATCCATGCTTGCTTTGTGACTTCCTATTCTGTTTCTGTTCTTGGGAATTTTCTCAACTTATTTCTCCACCCCATCCCCTGCATGATTACCCAGCTATATAGCTTGCCTTACATAATTCAAATTCAAAGTCTAGTATTTGCCTTCCTTTTGACCTGTACCCATGTTTTAGGCAGAAGATACCAATGTTGTTACCAGATTTATCTTGAAATGCAGGCCAGTAGTTTAGTGGTTACAACAAGATTTTGTTCTCACATAAACTGAGGTGCTTTGAAGCAGAGTGGTGGAGTTATTTATTTGTGATACAAAATTTTTATCCAGGGATTGGAACATGCAAGAGGAGAGTGAAAAAGAGCAAGAGTTGTGCATTTTAGAGAGGGGTAGCCAAAGGAAGGAGCTACACCTAGGTCTTGTTGGCTGCCACTCCGGTTCCAGCAGAGACAGGGAGGTATGAGGGCAATTGCCAATAGTGCAGCAACATCTGCAAAGAGCTGAAGTCAACAGGAAGATAAGGATGAAGTGCTGCATACCAAACCATCTACTTTTGATTCTAGTCAGTCTCAAACTAACATTCCAAATGAGCAATACTTATATATTCTAAATTACGTACAGATTTTCAGAGGTGCTAAAAATTTGATGTTCTAGTGATTCTGTAGCCTGTATTTTTCAGGCACAGGGGACCTGTTTGTAGGTTTCTCCCAATGTGTTAGTTATCTTTGCTATCTTAGTTTGTTAGCTTTTTAAAAGCCACAGTGTTACCTATTAAAATGTTGTCTATGGCAGATAACTTCTATTCTTTACCTGTCCTTTGACTCCTTGAACGTGTTGTTTGATAAAGTTGTCAGACTTGCAAAAGTGCTTAATCCAAAATTCCCTGAAGAAAGAATCCTGATTTCCTGCTGAAAGGTAAAAGGAAGTACTGTCAAGGAAAGAACATTAGTGACTTCTAATAAAACATCTTTCATTACAGAAAATCTTCTCTCAATTCTGATGCAATGTGATGAACAACTGAATATCGAAAGTGCATTCTAAAAGTGTTCTTGAAGTTAGCAGTGCATGATGGATTGTCAGAACTGAGCAATATTAGGGGTTTTAATAACAACACCAGAGTTTGAAGGGAAAATAGGACAACTAGAGAAGTTTTCTGTAGCATTGTCTATACACTATAGTGTCTGTGGAGAAGTTGCTAACTTAAACAATCTGTACTAAAGTGCTAAACATTTTGTTAATAAATTATATCACAGCCATGTGGTGTGATAGTGCTTTGGAAAGAAGAGTATTGACATGTCTATTTTACAGCCTGTTTTTAAAAGATAAATAGAATTGTTATAGACAGGTACAGCTAGAGGCTTTCAAGGAGAACATTTGTCAATTGTTCCAGGAGAACACTTATGCATTGCAAAGAGTTAAAAAAATAATCAGGGACTGGAAAATGCAAGCAATCCAATCTCTGATTAGTTTTATTTGCAAAAAAACTTCTTAAATATTTGTAGGTACTTTCTGGGGTATCAGAAAGTTGTTAATAAGATGTTTTGGTGTATTAGAATACAGGATTCATGGCTAGTGGTTAAAACAGGACAAATACAAGTTAAAAATAAACTTAATATTAATTGTCAGAGCAGTTAACTACTGGAAGGATTTAACCAAGTCAACACTGATACTTAGCAATTTTAAAGTAAACACTGACCATTTTTTGAATTGGAGAAGACACATTCTCCAATTCAGCAGGAACTTAAGGAGTCTTGTGGCCTGTGTTGCAGGAGGAGGTAGCAAGGAATATCCTGAAGCAATCCTTCCTGACACTGTATGGCATGATTCTCTGAGCCCTTTTTCTTTTCAGCATCTGATGGAGAGAAACTGAAATAAGAATGGAAACAGGTCCATGGAAGAGATGAAGAAGAGAGAGGATAGTTTGAATGTAATGACCTGAATCCAGCGAGAATGGAATACAAAACGGAGCAAAAAAATGTGCCAGGGAAATTACTGAGGATAGAGTATATTAATACCCACTCTAGGTATTAATGAAATGGGGAATATCATGGTCAAATGAATAGTCTGTAAAAAGGTTGATTATTTAAAATTGGATTATTGGGGAGTATTTTTGATACTTAACTGATAAACACCTGAGTCTCAGCTCATAACCCTCAGTTTCCATCAACGGGGAGAAATAAGCACTCCAAAGGTGAGATTCATCTGACCTAGTTAAGACACCTGTTTTAGGACAAGGTTATTGTCTATATGAGTTGAGATCCAGCTGTCTAAATACTAGGTCCCTGTATTATGACAGCCAAATCCCCTTTTACTGTTAAAAGATCAAAAGACAAGAAGGTAGTGGACCAGTGAAGAGGCACAAGAGCTAAGGGAAGAACACAAGGGGCAGCTGAAGTTAAAAAGCTAAGGGGGAGGAGAGGACTACACTTGTAGTTCAGCACTGCTCTGTTCTCCCAAGGGAGCATGTACTCAGAGAGGTAAATCACATATTTATACACAAAGGACTTTGTGCCAAGAGGGCTGTATTTCTGTACTGCCTTTATTACAGCTGCTACTCAGACATCAGGAATGTCATATCAGCAGATATTGATAGTATGGAGATTGAGCAGGATTAGGATTAGCAAAGGAAGAGGACAGGAAACAGGCCAGAATCAAAGTGTGAGGGTTCTGCAGCCCATAAAGGCTAAAGAGGGCCACTAAGATAACAGTGTGCTTTATGGTAAGTCCAAAACTTCTCCAGCCTGAACCAGTTTCACTCTCTTTTGGTGTACATATTTGTTTGCCTTTGCTCCGTACCAGGATAGATTAAGAAAGCAGCAATGCTGCCAGGAGAAAGCAAAACTGAGGAAAGCAAAAGAGCTGGAGCACTGCTTGCCCCAGCCATCAAATTGTTAAAGGAATAGAACAATAGGTCACAGGATTTGAACAACCACCTTATTTTGGAAGGCTCCAATGAGAAAAAAAAATTCTTTTCCTTCCCTCTCACTGAGCCTGGTTCTTGCTTATAATTCTAGTTTTTCCCATCTCAAAAAAAAAAAAAAAAAAGAAAAAAAAAAGAAGTGTAGTCTTCTAGCTGGATTTATTTACTTTCGTTCTAAAGGAGACATTGTTTGGCAATTTTATTTTTCAACAGGAAATGGTAAATGTGCTGATTTGTTTAATGAAGTTGAGATTCACTGTAGGAGTCCAAATTCCTTTTTTGTTTTACTCTCTGTAGAACTGAATGTCTTATGTAGATAAAATCTCAATAAAGATAAACCATTCAAGCAGATGTGAGTAAAGAGCTGAGAATTTCTGGGCTAGTGTAGAGAAAAATGCCTCACAGTCAGTGGTACTTCATGCTGCTTAACAGTGGTGTTGGGCCTTAATTTTTGATCTTGTGCACATACTGGAAGAGAAGGTTGGAGTTTGAAGTAAAACAGTGTAATTTTATTTTTGAATGTTGGGCCTCTGAATGATACACAGCATAGGCACTTGAGCACACTTGCTTCTGACCTCAATAAAAGTTCTGAATGCTAAATACTTGTGAAAATTAGGACAGTGTCTGAACGTTCATGTAGGAACATTACTTCTGTTATCTACTTTTGATACAGTTACCATGTTGTGTATTGATAGAATCACATTGATCTATTAAAAGAGGTTTGTTTTGTTTGTGGTTTTTTTGTTTGTTGTTTTTTGTTGTTGTTTTGTTTTTCTGGTTTTTTTGTTGTTGTTTTGCAGTGTTCTGTTTAATCGGAGACTGGTTAAGACAGTGGTGAAATTTGTAGCAGTCAGAACTCACTTGTGGCCTTAGAGCCCAAGATCTGCTTCCTTGGAAGATCTGTCATTTCTTAACACTGCACTGGAACACAGTGAAACCCCATTAGATGTAAAACATACTGGAGAACTATCTTGCCATTCTACTTTAGCAAAAATAGTCCTATATATGACTGTAGTAATTGCATTGTTCTCAATTTGCTGTTGCTATAGAAATTTGAGACTACAAGAGAGCCAAGATTTCACCCACATGGATTCTGAAGCTGCTGATGACTGTGGATCAGGTCAGGAAAATTAAATTATCAGGAATCAAGGAAGGTTACAGATAAATGGGCAGTGTGTCTGTGGGAGGGAATGCTAAGTTTTATATGACTATACATTGTCCCAAGATAGCATTCAACTTGTTTGACTTAACCCCCTCCCCCCACCCATTTTCTTATTCTGAGGCCTCAGTTTTACACTTAATTTGGTTTGTAATGGCACAGAGGTCTGATGCGAAGAGCAAGATTAATGTCAGAGGCATAACAAAGTTAGTGCAGGAATTATCCATTGTATTAATCAACAAATGCTTGTTTTGAACTCAGCTGTGAGCAGCTTCATAGGCTTCATATTGACAAACCCTTGTTCAGTTGTTTAAAAGGAAGAATTACCACCCCCTCCCCCAAGAATTTCCACTGTTGATTATCTCTATGGGAAAGAGGTTTTGTTTAGATTAACGATTCTGTCTATTCCTGAGAAGTTTGTAAAAAGGGAAAATACTTTTTGTTGTTGTTGCACTAAATTGGGTTATAGGGCTAGTTCTCCCTCAACTGTCAGGAAGACAATTGACAAATGTCTAATGCAAACCCAGAGAAAATACATCCCAACATAATGTCCTCAACAACCCCCCAAAAAGTAATTTTTTGGTGAAGAAGAACAACTCAGAAAAAAAGTAACACAAACATTGAAGGTCTGATTTTACTAGTTTCATTTCTCCATGCTCAAGAAATGCACAGAGGAGTAAAACATTATGCTTACTCAAAAAAAATACTGTCATTTTCCTCTTTGTGGCACTTTAGCAAGCATTTTGTATGGACTAACTGGGAATGGAAAATCTTAGAACTGGAACTGTATTTTGGTAGTAATTAATAACTCGCTAAATAATTTTAATATCTAGATGAACTATTTTGAACCAAAGAAAACACTTTTGATCCTGAAAGGGAACAAAGTTTTATTCCTTGTGTTCTTTAACCAGTTTTCCAATTTTTAGAGAATTGCATTTGCTACATACCTGTGCCTGTTTTAACTCCTGTTGCTGTGTTATAATGATATTCCCAACTGATATGGATCAGTATTAGTCTCAGAGAACGCCTCATGTACATTCTTTCTAAATGATAAGCTCAGGCTTTTACAATCTGTGGAAAGTTAGTGCAAATACTGTGCTCCACTTCCTTCCTTACAGTAAGATTTTGAAGTTCTGGTTTTAGTCTCTCATGTCAGATCAGGATATGCAGCAAAAAAAGGGAGTCTCACGTCTCTGTTGTGATGTGTAGGATGAAGTGATGAAGAGATACAAACAGAAGTGAGATATCTAGATACGTAAAGTACCACCATCTAGTGTGATGAAGAGGGTTCTCTAGTCTCCCTATTATTCGTTTTTTAAAAATTTTGTGGCCCTCAAAAGTAATTTTTAGGGAAAGGTGAAAAGAAGAGCAGCAAAGAGACTTTATAGATGTTTCAAGTGCAATACAGGACAAGACAGAGTTTTCTTGGAAATTTAATGGTAGGAGAAGATGAGAGTTTGATAACTTATGAAAGACTTAGAAGGAATGATGGTGGAGGTGGTCAGACACAGGTGGACCACTGCCCTCCTGTGCTGCTTGCTGACATGGTGACATGAACAGCTGTTTCCAAACCTGGTTGAGCTTACTTACAGAACTGCTGTAACTGAGTCCAGCTTCCTCATACAACTTGTGTCATCACACATTGTTTTCTGGCCATCCCCTTGTGTAGCACATGATGGTTGGACCTGTATGTGTTAATTTCTGGTAGTTTTAGCTCTTCATTGCTACTTGGCTCTGGGTTTGGCTTTACATTCCCTTTAATCACAGTCTTTGCTCTGAGCCACATCAGATTGCCGATTGATTCTACAATTGCTCCCTGCCTTGTGTGCTGGGAGTTCTCCTGGAAGTCAGGAAGGAAAAAGAAGACCTAGGAAAGGAGTGGGGAAATGGGAAGGTGGAAAGAAAAGGGAAGCAGATCTCATGTAATTTTTTTCCTTACAGCACACTGCCCTTCACAGTTCCCGTGCAATATAGACTGTCTCTTGTTGTGGGCTGTATTCCAGGGAAGGATTTTTCAAATGGTTAATAAACCCTTGATTGAGTCATGAAAGTCTGTTGCAGCTCTCTAAACCTGGCAAAATTGGGGTTTTGTCATGTGTGTGGTGGACAGCATGGTGGGGTCACGTGCTGGTGACAGCCCTGCACATGGCAGAGGTTGGGAAGGACAGTGGCAAGGGCCTGATCCTGGCAGGCACAAGTTGGAGAGGAATGGAATAAAATGGGCCAGGTCTATGTCATACCAAGGGTTTTATGGTTTACCATTGACAGGGGTTTCTCTTGGCCAAGCGAAAAAAAAAGGAAACCAAAACAAATGGTGAAGTGTTTTCAGTGGGTGTGGGTGAACTAGTTCCCCTGATGTCAGGGGAGGAGCTGATGAATAAAGCTGCAAAATCTGAAGGATGTGTGCTTGACTTCTGTGCATGCTGCACATATCTGTGTGCCCAATGTCAACTGTGCCTGACACTATATTTTATGGGTTAAAGTTTAGTGATGCCAGGTTATAGGTACAAAAAACACCTGGTGAAATATGAATCCTTAGGGTAGAAGGGAATCTGAGTCAATTGGCACAGAGATAGTAATCTTTCTTTTCCTGCTGCAGGATATACAGCCTTAACTTTAGGGTCTCTTTTGTAGTTTAAGGCAGTCTATATTAAAAGCTGACAATGAATGTACATTAATCTAGTGTAGAGGAGCAAGTATGATGCTAGATAGAGTGGGAAGGCAGTACAGGGTGTTGGGAAAAGGGAGCTGAATCAGTATTCAGTTTACCTGAAAGGGAGCCCTGGATGTATGGACAAACTGGGGAATGAGATGTTGGAAAGCAGCCCCGTGGAAAGGGGCCCAGGGGTCCTGGTCGATGGCAAGTTGAATCTGAGCCAGCAGTGCCCTGGCAGCCAGGAGGGACAACCCTGTCCTGGGCTGCATCAGGCACAGCATCACCAGCCAGGCAAGGGAGGGAATTGTCCCACTCTGCTCTGCACTGGGGTGGCCTCACCTCAAGTCCCAGGGCCAGTTTTGGGAGCCACAATATAAGAAAGATNCTGGGGAATGAGATGTTGGAAAGCAGCCCCGTGGAAAGGGGCCCAGGGGTCCTGGTCGATGGCAAGTTGAATCTGAGCCAGCAGTGCCCTGGCAGCCAGGAGGGACAACCCTGTCCTGGGGGGCATCAGGCACAGCATGGCCAGCTGGGCAAGGGAGGGGATTGTCCCCTCTGCTCTGAGCTGGGGTGGCCTCACCTGAAGTCCCAGGGCCAGTTTTGGGAGCCACAATATAAGAAAGATATAAAGCTATGAGGGAGTGTGCAAAGCAGGGCCACAAGGATGGTGACAGGTCTGGAGGGGAAGCCGTGTGAGGAACACTGAGGTCACTTGGTCTGTTCAGCCTGGAGGAGACTGAGGAGAGACCTCATAGCTGTCTTCAATATCGTCATGAGGGGAAGTGGAAGGGCAGGCGCTGATCTCTTCTCTCTTGTGACCAGTGACAGGACTTGAGGAAACAGCATGAAGCTGAGACAGGGGAGGTTTGTGTTGTATATTAGGAAAAGATTTTTCACCCAGAATGAGGTTGGCCACGGGAACAGGCTTCCCAGGGAAGTAGCTACAGCACCAAGCCTGCCAGAGTTCAAGAAACATTTGGACAATGCCTTTGGGCACATGGTGTGACCCTTGGGGTTGTTCTGTGCAGTGCCAGGAGTTCAACTCTGATGATCCTTGTGGGTCCCTTCCAACTCAGCATATTCTGTGATTCTGATAAAAAGCCTTAAAACATATGCAGAATTTTTAATCTATTTTAGTGCATATTATAAAGATTGTAGTTTGGGTTGGAAAAGACCTTAAAGATCACCTAGTTGCACCCTCCCCCATCTTAGCCTGCCCCTGCAGTGGTCAGGGATACTTTCCACTCGAGCAGGTTGTTCAAAGCCCCAACCATCCTGGCCTTCAGCACTTCCAGGGGTGGGGTATTCACAGCTTCTCTAACCTGTTCTGTTGTCTCATCACCCTCAGAGTAAAGAATTTCATCCTAATATCTAATCTAAACCTACCCTCTTTCAGTTAAAAGCCATTCTCCCCTTTCCTGTCAGTCCATGCCCTTGTGAAAAGTCCCTCTCCAACTTTCTTGTAGGCCCCTTTAGTTACTGGAAGGATGCTGTAAGCTCTTTTTGGAGTCTTCTCCAGGCTGAACAACTCCTCTTTCAGCCTGGATAACATCTGAAAATAACAGAGATGTTTAAGTGTAGCTGTTTGAAAACAAAACGGTTTAGAACCTGAGAATTACTGTCAATGTAGAACTTAATTTATTTCAGTTAATTCACAGTCAGTTTAATCTACTAAGTAGCTTTAACTGTAAGGTTTTATGAATAACACAAATGTAAATATGATGTCAGACTGTCTTTGCCTGAAAGTTATATATTCGCCATTGTTAAGCCTCGGGACTTCAGGCATCTAGAGTGTGGCATTAATTTATCAGTCGTTTTCCATTAGCACTAGGAAATAGAGCAATAAAGAATTATGTGGTTCTGGGTGATGCTCTGACCACAGCGGGGCACTAGATGGCACTGTTGGTTTTAGTTTTACTGCTGCCTCTTCTCAGGAACTTGTCTTAATTAGCTCCTTTAGAAAACAAACATGCTGTTTCAACAGAGGGTCAGTGTACATTGTTCTGGGCTGCTGCTTTTATATTTATAGTCATGTAATCAATATGTTGGAAGGGTAATTAATTTTTAACTTCAAGCCAATTGTAGATCAAATGCCAGTAGAGTTACTGGGTGGAGACAGTTTAATTTCCTTTGAAGCAATGATACTGATTAGCTGTAAAGGGTTTGCAGTGAGTTGCTAGAGATCCAGAAGACCTTTTGCTTTGAAATACTGGTGTTAACTTTAAAGTAACACTATTACTGTGATACTGATTAATGAGTTCTGGCACAATTCTGATAAAGTTCCACTCATGTACTTGCTATATTTTGTCCTGTCAATTCCTGTTTCAAAGCAGCTTTATTTGCTTTAACTGTTCTGTTCCTATCAAAGGAATGGTACAAAGTAAGCATTAAGTTGATCAAACTGACTTTCTGCTTTTTATCTCTGTTCTCTCATTATCTGTCTTTGGGGACTCTAGAGGCCCATGGCTAAGGATGAGATATGACCATCTGTACTACAGCTTATAGGAACGATGGCATGAGAAGCTGGGGTATTTTTTGAAATCTCTCCAACCCATGCTTGTTGGATATGCTGGTGTCCTGGCCTCCTGTCCCTTTTTCCTGCTGTCTAGAGCAGCTCTGTCTGTATCTAAAGTTCCTTACTTCGAGATACTTGCTAGCTCAATACCTCCAGTGCTTTCAGCCCATCCCCTTGATGCATCCTTGTCCTCTGAGCTAACCTTCCTTGATCATATTTTCATCTGTTCTCTCTCTTTCATCTTCTTCTTTGTCTCTGTTCTTCAACATTCAAGCAAACTGGAATCTCTGCGCTCAGCTCTCTATCCGTCTTACAACTTTAACATCTTCCTCCTCCTTTTTGCAATCAATAAATGAGCCATTTTCATGGATAGGCTATTGATCACTTCTCTGGCTGTCTGGATTCTTTCTGATCTTGTGCATTTGCTTTCCATTACATAAAAATTTCTCTACAAGCTCTGACTATCCATTCTTGGGCAAGCCTCAGAGCCTCTCTGCTGTCCTCATCTTTGTTGTTCTCTTGGCTGACTTTTGATACTTTGATCTTTTAATTGGATTTCATGCTGAGTAAAACCATTGGCACTGGTTTAATCTGAAATTAAACTTTTGTTTAGTCTAACATTAAAAAAATAAGGTCAATTTTAAAACAAAAAATATTTCCCTTTCTCTTAAAAAAGCCAGCCTCTTGTATTTTTATGTTTAGGCTATTAATTGAATTCAGTCTGGCCTGAGCAAATATTTCTGTCCTTTCGAGTCATACTTTTGAGTAAATCTTATCAATTAATGGAACTATTTTACTGAGCTGTGCTGCAAATATCTCTAATTTCTGCTGGAACCAAGAATAGCCCTCAGTACATATGGACATAGCCATCAGATATTGAGACTTGTCAGAATTTTAACTTTTTCAGGAAGACAAAACATCATAATTAGGATAATGATCAGCAGAGATTAGGGTCCATACCATTACATTTTCTGTCAGAAACTAATATTGTGACTAGTAAAGACAGGGCTGCACTTACTGCAGCAGACTGTTCTGTAGACTGTAGCTTACAGTTGTTTGTAAGATATTAGATTAAGATCATGAAATTTATTCTAGTTTTGAGACAAACTAGAGATGGATATATGCAGCATACAAGAAGATTGAAAACTCAATTATTATAACCACAAGAACTGAAAAGAAAAATCTGTGCTGTCTTCCTGTCTGCCGGTTCTACAGGATCCATATTTCCAGTGATCTTAGTCACAGTGCTTCAGAGCAGTACTTCTGTCAAATCTGACCATTTTGGGTGGTGATGGGGTGGCACAGTAACATATCCCAATGTGTTTACAGTAGAGGGAGCTGGTGTTCAATGCACGTGCCTGAGTTTTAACTGCTGTGCCAGTCTTGGTACAGAATATGCCATTACCAGTGTGTGTGTAAGCACTGCTGAAGAAACAGCTTCTCTCATGGTTTGAGTGGGACACCTCTTCATCCCTTGCCCACTGGCTGCAATCTGACAGAGCTCTCTGTCAGGGTCAGTGGCCTCAGCCAGCACCTGTGAGAAGGAGACACCTCCCAGGGCCCTTGGGCATTTTTTCCATGCATCAGGTTTGACATGAGGGAGAGACTGGCAGGAGTGTTGGTGTAACATTGCAAACGTGGAGCCTCAGTGTGTCTCCTCCCTTACCTACCCAAGTCTTCTGCTTCCATCTTTCCAAGTATCATAACTTCCTATTGCACCGTGAACAATATCTCTGTTGTGCTCTTAGCTTTGCGCTGCTTCCTGAATCTGGCCTGTTTTCTGCCTGACCCATCCATGAATAAGTGCTCAAGAAATTCCTTTTTGACCAGCTCCCTTTTTAGAAGCCAGAGATCACTCAGTCTTTGGTATTGCCTGGCTGGATTATGCAAGTTATTAAAAGTTAATGGATCAAAGTTAATTAAAATAGAGACAAAGGAAGTGTGAAACCACTGAATACATATGTATTAAAAAATATGTGTTATGTAAAATGAATGTAATATTCTTTTAAGTGAATTTTATTAGTTAATGCAGGCTAAAGGATTGAAGGATTACGTTTCCAACTAACTTGAGTTCCTTCTCCTGGCTATGCTGCAGCTCTTTGGTTAAAAGTTGTCCTCTTGAGGCAGCTTTCCTGACTGCAGTGGTTCAACTAAGGTAATCACAAAAGAATGAGTTAGGGGAGCGACATCACTTCAAGACAAAAGTAGAATATAGACTTAAAAAAAAAAAGAGGACTCAGTGTATTGCAGACCCATCTAACTTGTATGAGCAGAAAGATCCTCAAGAAAGTTATTTATTTGCCTTGTTAGCACCTAGAACCACATTTCTCAATCTGTTTGTGGAAAAAACCTCTAAGCACGTAATGTGCTGTAGAACCTTGTTTGTCCAGACAAACATTTTTGGTGACTTAATTTAGCTGTGAGCAGCACAACCGCTGACATAATCACTCTATAAAGTGGTACATTTTGAGAGTACCAAGTTTATCGTTGGCACCACACTTTAGAAAGAAAGAAAAAAAGACAGACTGGGAAGAACCAGCAAGAAGAAATGTAATATGTTAAGAAAATAAAGGCTATGACTAACGGTTGAAAAGAACTTTTTATCTGAGAAAACATGAGATTAAGGTGGGACATCTTTGCTTAAATGTTTTCTGTGAATAACCTGACGGTTGTTTGTTGGCTATGTAGCCAGTGTTGGGGCAAAAAGAAGGATATGGGTCTCATACTGAGTGAGAAAGATTTAGAAAAGAAATCCAGGAGAACTTTTTTCACTACGAAAATAATGAAACCTTGAAATCCCTGTGGCTTGTACAAGTGGTTTTTTAAAAGAAAATCTTAGACAAATGTTTGCCAAGGCAGCTTAAGTGTGTTCACCCTATCTTAGTGACCTGGGTTGGACCAAATAATCTCCTGACATGTCTTCCAGCCCTGTATTTCTGTGCAAGTGGTTTGAAATGCAATTATGAAAAGCACTCGCTCCAAACTAGGTGGTAGTATTCATTATAGTACAGGAAAACTTCTATCTCCAAAACTGTTTTTTCTGCTAATTCTCTGGTCAGTTTTCCTCCTCAGACCTTGGCACCAGGCTTTATCATAGCAGGCTGAAATTTTCATTAGTTGTTTAAACAGAGGAATGTTTGATTAGAAGGAAAGAAGGAGGCTTTTTTGATGACATTTCTACAATTTTCAGTATTTCCTAATCACAAATAATTGTGCTATTAATTTCTTTAACCAATCTTCCTTAGAATGATTGATTTTTGAGCTGTATGCTGTAGTCTGAGTTACTGGTTAATACCTTCCTGTTGAACAATGTACTGGTGTTAGCTGATCACAGAGGTAGGATGGATTTGACGCTTTTTCAACAGCCTTCTGTCAGTTTTCTCTTGCCTTGAGTTAAAAATGATTGTAGACTGAGGAACATCTCTCATATTCTCCAAGTGTAACTTGGCTCTGTGGGAAGAAGTGATATATGTGCAATCTGTACCTAAAGAAAACCCACTGCACAACATAAGTGTCTGCATTTGTGGATACCTTTCACGTACATGAAAAACATGACACTGGCATTGCAAAACACAGATAAGCCAAAGCAGCAGCCCTTCTTTTTCAGATCCCCTGTATCTGACAGCTTACTGCTCAGTTCTGCTTTATTACTGAACAGTAGTTCCCTTGCAACTGTGCAAATCTGTCACTTCATGCTTAGATATTTGGAACTTGCAGTACATCTGGGAAGTGAAAAAATGCTGGGAAGCGTTTCAGATCTTGCAGTTGAGCACTTCAAACAGATGGCTTTTTTCCAGAGAGAGCTCTTCCAGCTTTTAAAATTACTCCTCATAAAATTTGACCTAGCTATTTAGGGGTAGTAGTAAGAGTGGTGGGGAGGAGTGGCATTAAACTTGTAGAAAATAGTGTTGGGTACCTTGAGCAGTAAAATCCTTTGATCTTCTTGCAGTCTCTAATTTCCTGATTGTGGCTGAATGTAGGAATGATGGACAAAGTTTCTATATTCTCATTCAGGTGGTAAAGGAATTTTGGTGGGCTGGTTTTTGTTGTGTTTTTTTTCACTGAAATGAGACCTTGTTGATTTGAATTCAGGTTGAAAATACCAGAATGTTGTTCCTGAATGTTGTACTTTATGAATGAGTCATGAGTCTGTTTTATACTATCTGCTTGGCAGCTTAGTGCAGAAGCACAGTATGAAAAATATCATCTAAACCAAACGTTTCATTATCAAAGACATTTGTTATTGGCTTTTCAGTATGGGCCATTAACCTTCATGGACACTACTTTCCCTGCATTGAAGTTACTATTTTAACACCGTTCACCATTTTATGCAGTAAAATATACGACTACCTAAATTTTAATGCGGTCATGGTAAGTACTATAAGGACTTTGGAGGGAGGGGGCTTGGGAGAAGTGCTGTGTCAATAATGACTTTTTCAGCACAGTAGTAATAATATAAACATATTGTTCATCACCATCCAGACCTCATTTTCCTATTTAGGATTGTCTACAGAGAATAATATTGGGTAGGTATTTGTACATAGAACCTCCATGTGATGATGCCTTCTTGGTAGTGTTTGAACATAGTAGACGAGGACAAAGTATTTGGTAAATCAGTTTTGGCAGACAAAAGAACTCTCAAGTACTGCAGAGAAATGTAGTTGCTGCTAAATAAACCAAAATCAGTTTCCCTTGACTCAAACTCATCTTTCAGAAGAAACAAAACCTATTTCAAGGTGCCCAGAATGGCTAATAGAAAAGAATTCCCTTAATTTATCCAAGTGGATTGGCAGATGCATTTTGAAGCTCCTAGGCATATGATACAGATTTAAACACATTTTAAAATAATTTACTTTGTATTTTTGTGACAGTCTTAAGAAAACCCTGCTGATACAAATTGATAATAAGATTTCTACCAAATGTATTTAATCACTGTTATTTTAGATTGCAGGTATTTTTTCAGGATATTTTTGAGTAAACTTAATATTCATAAAAAGAAGTAGAAATAGTTCTGATGTAGATGCCCTTTGTGTACCTGCATTTCATACAGCAGTCCAGGTTACACCTTTCAATGAGGTGAGTTTGTTTTCATCACTTCAGTGATATGCTTCATGGGAACTGCATGGGCCTGACAATTTTATACCCTCTTCCCATCTGATTCAGAGCTACTGTTCAAAAATTCTGACAATAGCTGTAACAATTTGGTGCTTAAAGGTATATGGAGGACACAGCAGTGCTGGGGCATTTTTACAATTATGTAGCTATTGACCTTTGAGGGAAATGTCTCAGTGCTGTTGCAGTTCTTGTGCCCAGGTGGCAGATATATCATGTAGGCATGGCTAGACCAGGTAATTTCAATAGATACATTTCCAGTAACTGACGGTGAATGTAGAAGCTATTAATTTAATTACGTTTCTATAGAAAAGTTACATGGTGGAAGGGTTTTGAACTTCTGATGATGACTGTCGTTTCTGTAGCAGTCTTCTGTTCTAAGGTTTGCTTAAAGAAACCGATAACATGAAATTGAAGTTGGATGTGACTCACTCCTTGTTATGTTACACTTGCTGACGAGGGTGTATGTGTTGTCACATCTTCCCGTATGTTTGCCATCAATTCTCTACCATGAGCTCCAACAGGCTGCAGCTCTGCTGTCTTTCTTAAATTGCCTTTATTTTATATTGAGCCACAAAAGATAGAGAACAAACCACTGTTGTCTGGAGGCCTTTTTTCCTTCCTAATTAAATTTGAAACTCTATTTTTAGCACTTGCGTTCAGTTTTGTCACACTTGCAAAGCATGCCAACTGCCCCAGTGAGCTGCAGCCTCCTGGCAGCTGAGGTGTCCATGTTTGGTCATGCACCCTAAAGTTTTTGGCAATAACATTTTTCACATCCTAAAGGAGGATATTCAACTGTCGTTTGTGCCAGAGAGGGTCTCAATGTGCACTTGATAATTAGAACCTGGCAAGTGTTAATGCATGGTGTTTGTAGAAATGCACAGAGCCTCAGAGGCCCGAGCAAGGATGACTTCCACGTTAAGTTGTTATAATGAATGTAAAACATTCAGCAGATACTAATGAACCTCCAAACAAAGCTGGGCTGCATCAAAGTACTTACTGCTGAAACAGGAAAGCACACAGAAACCAGAGGGTCTCCCTGGGCTGCATGTGGCAAGGATTTACCTTCTGCTGAGGTAAATTTACCTTCTCAGGCATTGTGTGTAGTAAGGAGGCTGCTGGCTCTTGAAAGGAAAGCACCAAAATTAATAGTAACAGCAGCCAGGGAAGCAGATTTTCTTACAAAACAGAAATCTTTCCTCTTCTGTCCCCCAGGAGGTCATGGAGTGGCTACAAGTGCTTAACCTTAATCAGAAAGACTCTTCGGTATCCTCACTGGAAGTGATTACACCTGTAGCATTAGCAGGTGGATGGGGATTGCAAAAAGCAAATTCAGGTTTAGTGTCAGAGCACAGTTCTGGGGCGAGAGACTGATTTCCACTGGGCTGGTGTCTGTTGAGTCAATGAAGTTGTTCTGAGTTCTCCCTGCTGTCTGTGAGATCACAATTTCTTGTAAATGTTTTTACTAATCAGTTTGGCACAATCCTAAGATTTCCCATGTCTTTCTTTCATGCTCGGAATACTCAGTTCATGACCTGTTTGTTAAAAATAATGGAAATTTGAATTTTCAGGAATAGATGTTTTCCTTAGTGAGTAAAAAACCTATTAGGTTTTCTATTTCATTTATCTGCTATGACCTTTTCCTCTGATACAGTATTATGGCTGACTCCCAGAAATGAAATTTCTGAAGGGGAAGTTTCATGTTTAGGTATAAAATTATTTTGAGGCCCTTTTGCAGTTGCTTACCTGTGCTGCTTTTGCCACTGTAACTCAAATTGCAGCCTCATAATTCATTTACATAAAGCATGTAGGTCTCTTCTTCATGACTGAATTTAACACCAGAGACAGAAAATTAGCAATGTGCAAAGCCTTAGCAACCCAGGGGTACTGTGTACCATTTTCCTTTGTTTTGGAAACCTTTAACGTTGTTGGATGTATTAAAAATCTTCCTTAATAGAGGCAAGTTACTCTCAGTGGATTAAAAATCTTCTTAAATAAAGGCAAATGACTCTCAATGGTTGAGTTAATAGTGCACTCAAAAAGTTGGTGTGAAATCAATAGGAAAATTTCTGTGGGGTGAGGATATCCCTCCCTGTTTTTCAGTCTCTTGCCTTTTGTGTAGGGTATCTGTTATGCAATGTTTTGACCCTGGGCCCCATCCACTGTTAATATTCCTGTGGTGGGAAGCCTGCCAGTGTAAGTCAGCTGCAGATCTGCTGCAGTGTGTACCTGCTATAAACAAAATTACTAGGATGAAAAACTGAGCATGGGAAGCTTGTGATTCTGTTGACCCTTTCAAAAATGCAATATATAGCATCCCTGAGAAATCATGAGAAGTAATCAGAGGAATGTGTTACAAATCTGGTATTTAAGTTCAGACCATCATTTGACTGTGTGTTACGCTGGTTTAGTTTGAAGATCCTGGTATTAATAGCAGACTGTCTTAAAACCTTGGAGATTTTTTACTGACATTTTAGGGAAATCCTGAAAATTTATTGGAAAATAAATTAAATGTAAGTAATTAGAATAAAAAATAGATTGGTCTTGTGATAAACAGAATGTTTTCATTCTTAGCTACTATTTTCAATGCCTTTTTCACAGAATAAAAGAATGTTTAGAGTTAGAAGGGACCTCTGGAGATCATCTAGTCTGAACTTTTCCCTGAAATATACTTTGAGTTGAAACTAAGCATATATATTTTTTGTTAAGAAGTAAACGTGTCTGGAGAAAATGTGTTTTGATGCTGCATTTTCCTGATATTTTGAAATGACAAGAGTGTATAAATGCTGTTTTTAATCAGCTAAGATCACAGAATTAACTAGGTTGGAGAAGACCTTTGACATCATCGACTCCAACCTATGACCTAACATCACCTTTTCAGCTAGACAATGGCACTGAGTGCCACATCCAGTCTCTTTTTAAAACACCCCCAGGGATGGTGACTCCACCACCTTCCTGGGCTGCCCATTCCAATGCTCAATTACCCTTGCTGTGAAGCACTTCTTCCTAATGTTCAGCCTAAACTTCTCCTGGCACAGCTTAAGACTGTGTCCTCTTGTCCTGTCTCTGGTTTCCTGGGAGAAGAGGCCGACCCCCCTGGCCACAGCCTCCTTTCAGGTGGTTGGAGAGAGCCATAAGGTCTCCCCTGAGCCTCCTCTCCTCCAGGATAAACAACCCCAGCTCCCTCAGCTGCTCCTCACAGGACTTGTGTTCCAGACCCTTCACCAGCCTTGTTGCCCCTCTCTGGACACCCTCCAGCATCTCAGCATCCTTCCTCAACTGGGGGGCCCAGAACTGGACACAGCACTCAAGGTGCAGCCTCACCAGCGCCGAGTGCAGGAAAGGAATCACTTCCCTGGTCCTGCTGGCCACAGGATTTCTGATCCAGCCCAGGATGGCATTGGCCTTCTGGGCCACCTGGGCACACACTGGCTCATGTTCAGTCTGCCCTCAATCAGATGTTGTGCACTGAAATATTTTTGAGTGAGTTAAGTGCAAAATGTTCCCTTGAGATAAGACACTGGAGAAATAAGCTTCTAGTGTTGTCTGACTTAAGAGTGGCACAGGACAGTGTGTGTTGCAGTGTTTGTGGCATACCCACTTAAAATACTCTTCAAAAAAGGAAACTTGTGAATTCAGTGGCAAACATCTCATGTAACTGGGAGGAAATGTGCGGGAGAAGGGTGGGGCTGGCTCCTCTTGCTCCAGAAAAACCAAGAGCCCCGCAGACTGCAATGCCTTCTCTCTTCAGGTGTCACAGATACAAAACACTTTTCAGACATGAAACATGGGATGGATGACCATGAGGGACACAGATTCAGGTACTTGAAATTTATTGTGGATCATGGATGATTAGGTACTTGGATACCAAACACAAGTGCTGGCATACTCGTTGGGCCATGCAGGTACACTTTATGGTAGCTAAATTCCAAGCTTCAAATGCCACCCCAACTCCAAGTGCATCAAGAGTTTTAAGGCTTTGTATGGCACCTTTCTCTGATGTATTAATGGGTAGGAGGCTGATGAACTGTGTGTTTGATTTATTGGTGCACTTTGTATTTTTACATTTCTGACCTTTTTCCCCTCTCTCCCACAGTTCCACAGGCTGCTCTTCACATGTTAGTAAAAAAAAGCATACAGACAGACTTGTGAGTCTAACAGTCAATGTGAACTGAAATTATAGCACTAGGAGCGTAAAATATTACAATAATTCATTTTAATAACATGTTTATTAGGTCATAACAACAACTATAAACATAAGTACCATTCAGCTCTTTGCAGATATATGAACTTACTAACATCAAATCTTTACCAGAATCACATATTCTTACAGGTGTCCCAGACACAACATTAACTTTATTAAGCAAAAGTTCATAAATAGTAAAAATGTCCTCTGTTTCACATTGCAGCGTTCCTCAAGCATGTACGTACAAGTTTGGAGTAACTTCTCCAAATCTATGTGTCATAAACTTCCTTAGCTGTTTTAACAACCATAGAGATGATTTTTTTTTGCCTGCAGCAAAGCCTTTTGTCCTTGAGCAATCTACAATTAGTATCACTTTCAGCAGACATGAAAGTTCATTTCTGAAATGAAAGTGGTGATGAAACACAATACAATATTATCTGCTCATAGTTTGCCTACACACTCTGCCCTCATTATAAATCTTTCAGTTATAACACAGTCTCCCAAGAACAATATATCTCCCTTATATCAGTTCTTTATCTGCACTACCTCTCTTTGAAGATCTTAAATGGTTGGCCTGCAGCAATGGAGATATTATACTTAGGGTGGAGTGTGTTTACAGTCAGTTCTTCTCCTTTTTAATATTTACACAGTATTTCTTAAGGTTGCTACAGTTTATGAATCATGTACATTGACAAACGTTTTCTGAAATGTTCACAGTGCAGTATTTTGTGGCCTAACCAAACTTTGTAAATGTCATTAAAAATAAACTTTTTATTTTAATATAAAAATAGAATACTTTATGTGTTTACACCAACAAACCCAGTTCTATCCTATTCTAAACAAGCTATACAGTAGTATGCACAGAATTCCACAGGAACAGAAATGACATGTGATGTTTGCCCTAAAGTTATAGTACTCTTCCCTAATGAATGGAAGTTTTATTTGCTATCTCTTTTCAAAACTGTTTCTCTGGTCATAACTTAGAATTAAAATTAGGTATCATAATTCACTGGGTTCTGTGATCCAAGAAGAGAGTAAAGAGGGCCTAAAGCCATTTCTTCCTTTGATCAGTCTTCTCTGCTCTTCAGGGCTGGTATGAAGAAGTTACTGATATGCCTGCTATGGTGGTGTCTTTTCAGGTCAGGGCTGCTTGCAACATCTCTGCTCTTTACTCACCTTTGTCAGCAGCTCCACCCAAGGGTAGGTGGCAGAGCTTCAGCTGCTCACCGAGTGACTCACCAGACAGCAACCTTCAAGTTTTCATTCTTAGAGTGATTCATTTTTTACTGAAAGAAATGGAGACTTTGCATTTTTCAGCAAGAGATCTGTTGCTATAGGCTGTTTGACTCAAAGAAATGGTTGAATGTTGGAATAATATTGACAGTAGGAATGCTTTAAGCTAGATGATTTTCCCTTTGTTTTTTGTACCGTCTGACTATACCAGAGAACTGGTAAGACTGACATAGAATCAGGGAATCACAGAATGGCCTGGGTTGGAAGGGACCTTGAAGACTGTCTAGTTCTAGCCCCTCTGCTGTGGGTACATTGAAAAATGTTGAACATTCCAGGGATGGGGCATTCACAAATTCCCTGGACAACCAGTTCCAGTGCATCATCACCCTCACAGTAAAGAATTTTTTTCCAATATCTAATTTAAACCTACTCTCTTTCAATTTAAACTCATTGCCCCTTGTTCTGTCACTACATGCCTTTGTAAATAGTCTTGTTCCATCTTTCCTGTAAGTTTCCTTCAGGTACTGGAAGGCCACAATTAGGTCTCCCCAAATCCTTCTCTCTTCCAGT
>VZRO01004626.1:294031-381339 GCA_013397915.1 Daphoenositta chrysoptera
GTCCTGTCGTTCATGTACCTTCTAGGAGGATCTGTTCCATGACCTTCCCAGGCACAGAGGTGAGGCTGACAGGCTGGTAGTTCCCAGGGTTGTTCTTTGTTCTCTTCTTGAAGATAGGTATACTCTTCCCCTTTTTCCAGTCACCTGGGCCTTCCTCTGACTGCCATGACTTTTTGAATATCATGGAGAGTGGCTTGGCAACTGCATCAGCCAAATACTGCAGGACTCTGGGATACATTTCGGCAGGTCCCATAGACTTGTGCACATTCAGGCTCCCTGGGTGGTCACAAACCTGATCTTTGCTAACAGAGGGAGGGGCTTTGCTCTCCCAGTCCTCATCCTGTCATCCATCCACTCAAGAGGTGTGGGAAGAGAGGTTGCCATTGAAGACTGAGGAAAGAAAGTTAAGTACCTCAGTCGTCTTCTCATCCGCCAGCATTGTTTAACAGAGGGGGAACACCTTCTTTGACCTTACTTTTCTGATTAATGTACCTGTAGAAGCCCTTTCTGTTATTTTTTGCATCCCTTGCCGGGTTCAGTTCCAGTTTTGCCTTGGCTTTCCTCACCCACTCCCTGCACAATCATACTTTTCTATACTTATTTTACTGCACACCATTTCTTGATTTTTATTTCTGTTAAGACACCATGGGGCTGGCTATCTTGGCTGCCTAGGTTCTTAGAAACCTTGTCGATGTAGTTCAAAAATCCAAAGTTTGCCCCACGTGGGATGAAAATACAATTTAAACTCTCGTAACTCTCATTGCTTTTTTTGGCCTTTTGTGTGAAAATAATTTCTGCACTGCTCATTATCCTAAAGTACATGCACAGTAAGTCCTTCCAGCCATACTGACTGATATTCTACTTCCATGGCATTAATGATGAATCTTTGTCCTTGGGTCTAGCACACATTAATGACAGTTTATGGGAACCAGCTCTGGATGGTAGCACACCACATTTCCATTTGGTAATTTGATGCAGTTCTCCAAATACTTGGAAATTACTGTGACATTTTATGGAATCCCATATCCTTAAACAATGTGATATCGTGTCCTCGTACTAGTGCAAGTTGGGCAACAACATAAACATGTGCAACAGTGTTCTTACAAAGACCGGGCAGTAAAAACTAGTGGACAAAATGTTTTGCTTTTTGTTCATACAACTAAGAATGGATTTTCCTCAATTTCAGACATACCCGTCATGTGTCAACATCCACGTCTGTGTTGTCTTGTGATGATAAAAGAGAAGGATAGGGAGCAATGCACTTCACATTGACATAAGTAGCATTGACATGAACATAGTGTTCCCCAATAAAAGTGGAGAAGATTGTTGATATTTTTGAAACAAGTTCAGAAAATGCTGGACGCATCTCAGGTTTCGGATGCCAGCACTTCAGCATGACTTCATACCTGCCATTCAAATAAAAGAAGCGTTCAACTATGAAATCGCATAAAAAGAAAAAAACTCCAACCCTCTCTTTCCTCCCACAGTCTCAATTACTATAGTACCAGACTCATCAACATTTGCACAAGCCTTTGCAAACTCCTTACTTACAGTGGATCAGGGCAGTATTCAGGTTGCAGCAGCCTTCTTCCTTGTAGTAAGTAAACAGTTATATCAAAAGAATTTACATCAGGATAAGGTGGTGCCCCTCGTGTCATAAGTTCCCATAACAATACACCAAAGGACCACTAAGAAAACAAACAAATAAATAAAAAGTTAAAGGGTTGGAGGGTTTTACATTCCTGTTTTAGAAGACGGTTTGACAGATTTAAGCATTCAAATGCATGTATTTTCCTTTGAAAAGTTGTTTTACTGCATTCAGCTTTCTTTTAAGTGGGCTAATAAATGCTGTAGGGACTTGAGGAGCCACTTAAATAAGAGCCAGAGAATCTCAACTAAGTAAATGAAAGAAAATAAAAGCCCATAGGCCTGCTACTTTGCCGGTATAAATTGGCAGACCTCTTTTGAGGTTAATGGAGCTCTGCCAGTTTACATGAGCTGATGATCTGACTAACTCTGTGTAAATACATGCTGAAGACAATATACATGGTGAAAATTCTATGCATCATGGGTTAATCTGAATCTGGATTGAAAGGAGAGTTAAAATACAAAGCAATCCAGCCAACTGACTTCATCTTAACAAAATTTTCTTCATAAATGGCCAGGTAATACTTGAGATTGCTCTAGGCAGCCAGTAAGTATTTATAAAGCAAATAAAGTATTTTGGAGAACTATTAACTTTTACGAGTCTCCATGTTAACCTGTTCTGTCAAGCTTTCCAGAGCCCCTCCTATAGCAGGGTTGAGCTCCAACCTAGCTTCTTGAAATGTCCTTAGTTTCCCTTGGAACAGGGTTAAACTCCTAATTCCTTCCTTAGGAACAACAACAACAAGAAGTCAACAACTTCTTGCTTTGTGATTGGGACAAATATGCTTTCTGGATGTAGAAAGATTCTTTCATTCTTATGTGAACTAAAGTTAGATTCAAATATAAGTTTTGATTTGGAGTTGTTCCATTAATTAAATACTAGAAAAATGCCGCAGGCAATATAAAAGAAATAAATAGGTGATACAAATGTGTTTGTACATTACCACATCTGACTTTGTTGTGAACTTCTGAGTTTGTAAACTTTCTAAAGCCATCCATTTCACTGGCAGTTTAGCTCCTGTTTTATTGTGCACACTGTAGTATTCTTTATCATAGACATCTCTAGCAAGACCAAAATCAGCAACCTTGACAGTGAATTTTTCATCCAACCTAAAGAAATGACAAAAGGTATTATTTGCAACTGAGCAGGCAAGATTTACCATGACGGTGGATTATAATGACTGACTTACGTTTTTGAGACTGTGGCTTTGGATGGCAGTATTTTATTTTGGATCTATGAACTAATGTAACACTGAAACAAAAAGTGGAGCACGGCATATTTGACACCCATTTAACACAGTGAATGAACTCAGGAAATTACTGATATTGTTTTGATAATACAATTTGAATTACAGTTATTTTAAAACAATTGCTATGTATAAAAAGATTTTTGCTAGTAGCCTATACATCCTGATTGAGTGCTACATCATTTCTTCCAAGGCTGTTTTTAATTCTGTCTCCTTAAAACCAGCTCATTTTTATTTTCCAAATCTATCACCTTTCCTACTTACTCTCAGTTTTGATAAGGAGGGATCTATCATTATCTCAGTGATTTGCTTTTATGTAATAATGTAGTCCTGTAACTACGGATGAGTTTGGTGTCTGTTCTGGGGGAAAATGATGACATAACAGAAGTTCTGTTGGGGTTGCAGCTCAGCCATACCAGAAGACCTCCCTAGTTTTGCTTCTCCTAAGCTTGGTATTTGTCCTGATAAGTGGTATCATTGTCACAAACAGATAGAGTGTGGGTGTTGGCATGTTCAAGCCTATCCTTCATTGTATGTGCAGACCTGGTCACAGCAAGCACTTCCTTTTGGGCTTCTTTACAGAATCACACAGTCACAGAATGGCTGTGGTTGGAAAGGACCCCTGAAGATCATTTAGTTCACCACTACCTCCCTTACTCAAAGCAGGGTCAGCTACTGCAGGTTGCACAGAACCATGACTAGGTGGGTTTTAAATATCAGCAAAGATAAGGACTCCACTACCTCTCTGGCAGCCTGGGCCAGTGTTCAGTCATCCTTACAATAAAAGCATTTCCCTCCATGTTTAAATGCAATTTTCTCTATTTCAGTTTGTGCCTACTGCCTCTTGGCCTGTCCTTGGACACCACTTAGAAGAATCTGGCTTCCTCTTCTTTCATCCACCATATCAGGTATTTATACATATGGATAAGATCCCCCTAACCTTCTCTAGGCTAAATGATCCTGTCTCTCTCAGTGTCTACACATGGCATTTTGCTGTCTTGAATTTATGGGGTTTCTGTCTGAACAACTCTGGTCTATTGAAGTCCCACTGCATGGGACACAACCATCTGCTGTATTTACTGATGTTTAACTTAATCTGATAAAGGGAGTAGGAGGAAACTTTGTTGGGTCAACAGGAAACAGTTTATGCCATAGCAGGTTCCTGCACCTCTTCCAGGATAGTGGAATAGAGTTAAGAGTCCCTGAGGACTATATTTGCGTGTGGGCTTCCTTTCTGATAGACATCACCACTGTGGCAGGGCCTATGCCGTCTGAGTGTTGGATTGCACATGGCCACTGAGGAAAGTGGGTCTTGTGACAGAAGCTCTCCAGGCTCTGAAGTGCTGAACCCTACAGATGTACAAAAGCAGTCATTCAGTGGTCATGTGAGACACCCTGAGACTTGTTCCTTCCTCACCCAAGGGAGAGACAGTAGGCCAAGGGGAATGTCCTGTTACCACTGTTCAGACTTTGATTAGATGAACTAGGTCTTTTGTTTAGTAACCCAATGCATTTCTTCTTAGGAAATCTGAAAATCATGTTGCCAGTGGCTTTTTTCATCCCTTAAAAAAACAACACCTGTAAGAAAATGTTCTATTTCAGAGGCTGTTCAGCTGCACAGGTGTGTACCCTTGAAAAAAGAGTAAGACATCTGATGTCACAGGTTAATGACCTTTTTGCAGCCAGAGCTCCAGTTTATGATGTGCTAAAAATAAACTCTAATGTTTAAGGCTGTGCCTCATTAATTCACAACATTGGTGATAAATCAGCATAATCACATTGGCAACTCCTGTATCAGTTCGTCTTTGTGGGAACTAAACTGTCTGGCTTCCCAGACACTAGTAAGATTCTTTGAATGTTAATTTGTGTGCATAGTTGAGCCAAAGTAATCTCATACTCATGTAATGAAAGACTACTGTCAAGAGGTCTCACTGGTGTTTCTTTGTGTTCCTGTTTTTCTCACAAAGTTCCCCTGTGTTCCTCTCCCTCCTGGTTAGGTGTGGCAGCAGAGACATTCTGCTTCTGAAGAGGCTGGGTGGAAGCACAGCAAGTTGAGGCAACAGCAGTTTAACTTCCCTTAGGAGATGCCTTTTAAACTCTAACCAATGATTTTGAGAGGCTACACTTTCACCTCAGCTTTCTTATTTCTCACACTCAAAAAAAGCTTATGTGTAAGAAATGAGCCCTTAGCAAGATGAGTAGCTCATCAGTATGCAAGACAAACATCAGTATAATTGCAGAGCAATGAAAAAGCTACCATCTTTTGACTAAAAAAAGCAGAATCCTGGAAACTTTAATTTATCTCATCTCACTGTTTTACACAGAAGAGTGTGATGACGTGGCTGAAAGTAGATGTTTGTACTTACATACAGTTTCTTGCTGCCAAATCTCTATGGACAAACTTTTTACTTGCAAGGTATTTCATTCCTTTTGCGACCTGAAGGCCAAATCCAATTAAATCTTTTACTGTTGGATTCTGTAAAATACAAACATTTATGGTAAAATGAATGCAGAAGCTTAAGGATCAGACTACTTTATGCTGTGACTCTTTATGTTTTACACACCTCTCCTGCCACCAGAATGATCAAGACAGGTTGGTGCTTATTGTGAAACTGGTTAAGTTTAGGTCAACTTCTTACCTCCAGTGGGAAAACACACTATAAGCAAACAAAAGAGCTGACGGTTTCCAGAAGAGTAGAGTTTGCAGCATAAGCAGCATTACCTGGCCTGGGAAGTGGAACAGTATGCTGAAACCTCAGCATCACAGATGATATACAAAATTCACACATGTGAACTTAGGAGTGATAGCATGTAACTCAGTAGAAGGTACTAACTATGAACTTGGAGCTCATCAGCTGGAGATGACCAAGAAAAGAGAAAGTCCTATTTGGGACAAAATAAGTGCATCAGTATGATGAAACGAAAAAGGCAAATGAGACCTTAGCAGTTATCAGAGGAAGATTTTTGGCAATGATTGTTAACTCCTTCTGCTGGTCTACATAGTGAGATGATACTGGAAATGTTAAATATCAAAATAAGTATAAACCTGTAAAATAAGTATAACATAAACCTGTAAATCTTTTATCCAGTCATATGACTTGTTATGTAATAGTAAGGATCCCACAGATTTTTGTCTTGTAGAAATTGCTCTTTATAATTTTATTCTGTGGAACAATCTGGTTCAACTGTGGTCATTATTCTATTTATTTCAGGAAGAACCATGGCACTATTTACAGACAAGGGCCCTGGTGCTTGAAGAATGTAAGAAGCTCAAATGGGAAGAGGTCCCTATCTCAGAAAGCTTAACTCCTCCAAAAATTTGTTGAAATGCATTTATTTTTGATTACACTTGCCACTGTAGATTGCCATAAAAGCAAGGACAAAATCCTATTGGCTCAAAAGTCACTTTATATTGTCCTAGCACTGTGAAATAGGTGAAATACTACAGTGTAAAGTGGGAAATACTACAGTGTAAAGAGCTAAGACCTGTGGTCCCATACTAGAGAGAGAGCAGTGAGGCACACCTGAGGAATCTACAGTCTTCCAATGGAAATGGGGAAGATAAGAGAGTACTCATAGTTTGTATAACAGTTCCTGTTTTTCTTTCTTAAGATAAGAAGAAAAAATATTGATAATAAGGAGACTGTGACACTAGCTGGACATGGAGATCCCTTACCTAGGAGTTGGAAGAGCAGATGTTGACAACTGGCACAGCTGTGCTAAAGTCAACAGAAATGTGCCAGTTTAAACCAGCAGATGATTGGGCCCCTTGACTTGGATCTCATAAACACATTTGTTTATAAAGAGGCTTATGGATGGGAAATGAGAAATACTTATTGCTGATAATTTCTGGGAAACATTCTAGAGAAGAATTTGAGGGGGAGGGGAGGGAGTGGCAGTGCTGTGGCTGGGCTCGATGCCAGACTAAGCAAGTGCTAAAGGTTAAGGTGTAGTAACACCAGCAAGTTGCAGACGTAATATAATTATGAGAGCTTGTAATGTGTGGTGTTGGAGCAGGGCGTGGCCAGACTTGCATTACCATTTCTGCCTCACCATGTACTTACGTGAGTCTCATTCCTAATGAAGTTTCGAAGATCTCCATGTTTCATGTACGGAAGAACGACTAATGGGGATCCTTCATTGGGCAAACAGATTCCCAGGAGTGACAGAACATTGGGATGAGTGAAATCTTTCATGATTATTCCTTCTTTCAGAAACTGAGCCACTTCTTCCAGGTCTGTAATCCCTGAGAAATTCAGTAATAAAAGGAGTTAATTAAAAAAAACCAGAAACAAACTAGGATTCATTTCTCTACAGCATGTCATTGCACAACAAAGTGATAATGAGAGACTACAGACATGCTCCCCACCTCCCACATTACAACCAGGTTATGTGCATTGGTTTTCCTACAATGACCAAATACAGGCTGTTGGTGATTTTAAATCTGTTTTTCCATTTCTTATTTTGAACAATTTAAAATTGAATAACAACACTTGAGTAAATGTTGTTATAGTATCTTCCTGGTTTTCCAGCAGCTGTACCCACTCTTCAGCAATTTAACTTCCAAACCCAAATCTTCAGTATTCAGTAGAATAAAAAGATGACACTACCTTCCTCTTATTTTCCAGTGTTCTTTTCTTTGTAGAGGAAATATATGGACATTTCATTTGATGTAAAAATATATGCCAATGTGTTGTGGTAGTCTGAAGTAATTGGAACTGCTCCAAAGATAAATCTGATTCAGCTGCAACTAGGAATCTTTGTTTATGAATGTATACTTCGGTGTAATTTATTGGTTCACCCCAGTTATCTTTAGAATTAGTAGTAATGTCTCACTATTAAACATGTAACTCACTATTCAGTGACTTCACAGCACAATGAATTTTCCTGCTGTCGTTATCCAGCAATGTCCCATGGTACACACAGCCAAAGTGTCCTGTGTAAAAAAATGAGCATTAGCTTTAAGAAGTAAAACTAGCTTTCTGGTATTTTCCACTGGGTAGCAATTATACTGTAAGAAAGTGATCACACAACATTTCTGTCCAATTCCCAACACTTGTAATGTATACTTCCTAAGTAACACATAAAACCATTACATAAAACCACCATTGCATAAAATCTCCATTACATAAAAACCACCATTACATAAAATGAAAACTCTATTTGCAGCATAATTGGTATTTCTTGACCTAAATGGAGAATATAAATAATGACAAGGCTGGCGCCACAAATACTTCATGTTCTTGTAATGACTATGCACACAAAACCTGTGTCAGCCCATTCCCACCATCTTCTCCTGTGATAGAGATGTTGAAGGAGGGCACCTGGAAGACACAGGGAGCAGTTAGGAGCTGACATGACCACTGGATTGGTGGTTCCCAGTGATCTGCAAGCCCGTGCTAAGTGGTCCACTGGATTGTACAAACTGGATGCATCTAAAGTGTCTGATGGAAAGGACAGCCACTCTGGGCTTACAGTCTCTAAGGTCTTGCTATTCCATGGAAAATGTTGAATGTTAAAAGTGATGTGTTGACCGTGGATGGTTTGGGAGTTTCTCTACTGATCACAGACTGATGACACCACTTGGCAGTTTTTTCTATGGCCTAGTTCCAAGCATAAAAGAGCACTAAAAGATGATGAGCAAAATTTGCCTTCTTTCTCATGGACTAAGCAGTGAAATGAACTGCCAGGGACACAGAACTCCTGTGCTTTCCGCCAAGCAAACGTTGTAGTCTACCAAAACCTACTATGAGAAGTCAGGTTGACCAGTTTGCGAAACAGCGACGTTTGAGCTCCAGGCTCACGCATTAATTTCTCCAAATCAAATTATGTACATGCAGTTGTGGCTTTCTTTCACAGATGAACTATTTGCTGGACACTTTTAAAAAACTAATATTTGCAGTTAGAAAACAAAATATTTTTTTTCTTAAGTGTGAGTTCTACAGAGAACAAGACTATCTGATTAATTCTACTACATTCCAGTCATAAGCTCTGGTCAGAGCTCAGTTGGCTTTGCTTTTGGCTTGAGGTAAAATTAATCCAAAGTTTGTTTTATAAAAGCAACTAAAATCCCATCAGACCACAGATTGCTTCGAGCTTGGGCACAAATCCTAAAGCTTGGATTGGGTGTGTCTAAAATATTTTGGGGTTTGGCCCATTTCTAGTTAGAAAGGAGAAAATTTAAAACGGTTAATTATCTTGGTGTCATTCCAGATATTTTTCAACATTTAAAATATGGGAAATTACTTGGAGTTTTCCAAAACGAAAAAGAAAAGAAAAGGCCCACCCTTTGGGGATGATGAAGTGTAATACATAGAAGTGAAAAAAATTGTTTGTTTGATTTGTGACTCTTTTCCTGCAGAAGAGGCATTAAGAATATAATTTACAGCCAATTTTTTATCAGTATTCTGATACTCAACAAGAGACCTCTCATACATTATCTGTAGAAATACTGAAAATCCAGTTTGTACTTTGGTTACTAATATGTACTCAATTGTACAGAGTTTGATAAATGTCTCTAACAGAAATACTGGCTTGGACTATGAAAGGTGAAGGGAACTTGCCTACAAAGATGTAGAGGAATAGGAGTGATGAGAGAAATTTAGAAAAATAGGAGACTTGCTAAATCAGGGACAAAACTAAGGGAAAGTGAATCAGGAGCTATATATTTCTGCAGCTGGCATGAGGGAGGAATGAGGTGAAATGAAGAGCATTTGGTGGGAGGAAACAAGCAGAAAATTCCTCAGAGCTGGTGGAAACTTGTGGAGGGAAAAGGGGTGTGGGCATTTCACCTGGGCCATGGGGACTTTCACTGTATACACTAATGACTGCAGGAGTCTCCTGTGTCATATAGCAATCCCGAGAGAAAATGGGCTCCAAGTTCAAGGTCGCTTGTGTTCCTGCCTCGGCATCCCCTGCCATTTAGGTGTGTGCCTTAGGTTTCACGTAATATCCTGCGGCAGATTCACTCCCATACCAGAGCCTCACGGAGCAGAAGCCCTGGCTGAGCTTTCTCTAGCCTGGAAAAGGGTGAGATCGAGGCAGCTGGTAGGGGACCAGCAAGTCCATGAGTTCAGAAGGGCCTCATTAGTTGGCAGACTTCTTTCTCGCCATGGTGTCCTCTCCAACCGATCAAATGCACTGGCTTCAAAGGAAAACCCCTTCATTTCCCATTGATTCAGTGCATGGGATGCAATGCTACAAGAGGTAAAAAGCTTGAAAAAGCTTTGTAGACAGCTTATTCAGAATGGTTTATAATAAATGGGTGTGCACAAAGAAGAGCAGTTTGCAAGGTAAGAGTTGCAGTACCCACCTCTTCCTATTACTTCGCTGAAGTGCACAATCAGACTGTCAGCACCAATAACCACATGCTGCACTTCTTTGACCAGGTCAGGATTTAAGGCACTGATGTCAATGTGGACATTAGTTTGGAGAAGTGGACTGGCTAAATCTGAGTCTCCGCTAGACAGAATCGGGGAAAGGTCAGAGTGAGGATACTGGGCAGGTCTGCACGATCCATTCTGAGACATGCTTGGAAACTGATCTGCAAGATGAACAGAAACTGTTATAATCCTTTCAAACTTCTCCTTGAAAAATGAAGAGTTTTATTACATTGGTAAGCAAGGTTTGATTTTATCAGTTTGGAAGAGGCTTGGCTTTACGGAAGTTTTGGTCACAAAGGGACAATGAAAATATGCATTGGTAATCTGCCAGCCTCCAGGAAAAGCATGTCACTAGAAACTTATGCTTGTCTCAGCCCTGCTTTCATGAAAGTAAATGGCAAAAATCCCACTTTTCTGAGGGGATAGAATGAAGCCTTGTCACTTCTTGCCAAATAGAGGTTATAGCATTTCTAGTAAATGGGAGTAACCAGAGTAAAACAGAAAAATGACAGCAACATGGGAGGAGGAGGTAATGAACAATTAAAAACATGAAACACTTTATTATTGTCATGTTCTAATTTGGTAGGGAGCTTTACACTTCATGAAGGTTTCCAAAGTGCTGGTGACTAGCTATATTTATCCAATGGTAAATATTCAACCAGGGAAATGCCTAGAGGTGATTCATTTCCTGTAACTGCTGAAGATAATACAGTTGGTGCTACTCATGAAAATAACATGAGCCATCTGATATAGCAGAAACTAAAATATTTCAGTAAATCCAGGAGTATCTATTTGAGATTTCTTTTTATCAACAGCATGTTGTTCAGGTATTTCAAACTGGTTTTAAAAATCTTTCTCCTAGTATTTTGTGTGACTGAATGACAGAACTATGTTTAGTTTATACCAATTTCAGTCTGGAATTATTTCAGTGGAATCAATGAGCTGAATTTAGTCCAGGGTCAAAAAAAAAAAGGGAAGTAAATTTACCAAGAGAAATTATAATGTATTTTATTACAACAAGTAAAAGATATTGTATAGACATGCTGTATTTATTTCTGCATAAAACTTGTGAAATTTTTATAAAGTGCTTTTATCACTGCGGGTTCTGAGAAATACTCTGTTGTTTTATCTAGGAGCAAAAATACCAACTCCTACACTTACAAATGTGTTTATTTGTAACTAAGGGCAAATATCTATTTAATAAACACAGTAAAATAATCTAGCCATGACTGCAAAATAATTTTTGCAGCTGCTAAATGTAAACCTGCATGTTTTCTAATGTTTCTTTTATTTTATTCTTTGATAATATTGACATAAACATTGCTACAGGAACATTAGGTGAACATGTCCCCTTCTTGAATGCACTCTCCACTATGCTTTGCCAGTCCACAGTGACCTCAGGACCCCTGTGGATTTACCTTCCACCAAGGATCTTTGCATAGTTTTGTCTCATGTACCACTTTTCCTTCTAACTAGTGGCATGGGCTTTCCTTTCCCTTTGGAAATTTTTCAATCAAGAAACTTCCTGTATGATCTGGTAGCAGCAATTAACGAATGATACGGGAAGCTGGGAACGGGCCTGTCTCTCAAATAGCTCTGTGGCTGGGGCTTGCAAAGCTGGAATAAAGATTTGGAGTTATTTCTATTGCATAGTATACAGCAGCACCTGAAATAGTGCAATGTCTATCCCAAGACTAACAAATATCTGTGATACCTCACACACCATCATGTGGTAACTTCTATTAGATAAAGGCTCTTTAATGGTAATCACAGAACATGGTCTCCACATGTGTTAAAGGAGGCGTTCAGCCTACTATGGTATGGTAAGTGTAGCAGACTGCTCTTCTGAAGAATACCCACTTTAAAATCATATTATACAGCACAAAAATATATTTGGCATAGGAGTATTCTTCCCCAAGACTGGCATAACAGTGCACATGGACCTCCATTCAATTTGTCACAGTCTTCATATCCTTTTAGCTTAATTTTTAAAATTAACATTTCTGCATTATACAATGTCCCATTTTACAGGAAGGGCATTAACAGACAAAAGAATATCAGCTTACAAAACTCCATGTCCCTTGTTGGGCCAACAGAACTGCTTTATTACAACTGTAGGAAGTCACTGAGACACACTAAACCTACAGCCACTTGATGTTATCCTTAAAATCAGTCTTTTCAGAGTGGATTTGTGCATGGTGTGATGGATCTTATGACAACACACAATCACTATACACACTAGCTCCTAATAACTTGTGGAGCATACTTACAGAGAGTTTTTACTAATTGCATTTTATTTATTCCTTCAACCTGAGTAAAAGTAAATATCCTTTGCACCTTAATCTTGGGAAGCACCTGAGAAGCTCAGTTAAAATAGCAAGCCTGTGAACATATGAGAGTCCCAAAAATGCAGACACAGACAAATCAGATGAGAAACTGAAATTAGGATACTGATCAAAATAGCTACCATCTGAAGACATATGAAAATCAGGATGTATAAAATATCCTCCATACAGATTCCTAATAGAGGCATACCTTCTAGAAAAGTTGATCTGTAGTCTACAGATTCGCTTGAAACCATTTCTGTTGTTGGACTCACACTCCTTGCACTCACCAGCCTGTCCAGGTGAGGAGTGTGCACTCTGCCATCGTAACGAACTAGGTCGCTTCCCAGATCTGAAGGGGGAGGAGAAAGAAATATTAGAAAACCCTCATGTTTCCAGTATGCCAATATTGATTTATCTATTTATTTAAATTTAGGTGTTCTGCTCTGCAGGGAAGAGGGTCAGGTTGTTACTGTGGCGGATGTGCAGGACTTGAGCTATTTTTACAGTGCAAGATTTTTTGCAAAAAAATCTTGTGTTGAAGACTCACTCTTAGCCATACTGGAAGATCAAATACAGCTTTGGAGACTCCAAGGCCAGCTGCATGGTCTGACTGTGATAGTGCACCAGGACAAGGCTTGGTTATACACTAATTCCCCTTCTCCTCCCACCTTACATAGTGCAGCAGCTCCCACTGGAAGGAAACCCAGACAAGGGCCAGAGAAGAACCAGAGTCTGACCAAGTTCCTGATTTGGGGTAAAAAGAGACCAGGAGACTGCAGTGCTCTGTGTCTTGCACAACTCTGGCACAGCCTGGAGGAATGCAAGGCAACTGGATGAAGCTGAAGTACTCGTGATTCCATGCATGTCATTTGCTCATCCCCTCTTCCAAAGCTGACTAGGGAAGAGAAGTTACTAAGTTTTCCTAATAGCTCAGAGTTCTTCTAAAATCCTTCTGCTTAAGGCATAATGTGGCCCTTCACCCAGCTTAGGCTCTTGCCAAGCACTGAAATGCAGCTAAACATGGGGTCTTGATTGTGAAACCTCTGCTGACAGGTTACAACAGGGCAGTGCATGACAGTCAAGCAAAGCATAAAATTATGTCAGTTTTTAAAATCTAAGATATAATAGTGGAATTATTTGATGGGATTGACTATGATGGACCTTTAATTTGTTTCGTCTTCCTTCTCCAGAAGAAAATCACCAAAAAGATAAAAATTAAGACTAATGTTGAAAGAATTCCAGCAATTAGTCCTGTGAAATTCTGATCTTGCCGGATCAGCACTTTTCCGATAACTGTTGACAAAACTTCTTGCTTCCACTGAAATAAAAAAGAAAAAAAATAGTGTAATGATTTCCAAAGACAAGCAAGAACTACGTTATTAGTACTAAAGTATGAGCTGATATGTCCCGTGTGTATTAAATGTTGGTTTTGTGATGCTGTACTGCGATAAGACACTGGGAGTGGACAAGTTGTTATATTGGTGTGCACGAAAACAGATCTACATGTTTATGACTAATTTCTCCCCTTCAAGATCTCTGGTAGTGACACAGCTCTGTATTTGATACACCACACACACAGCATGTACTCACATGCACTCTGGATAACAGGGTTCCACTACTACCAGACACTAATTCAAAGTGTTAAATTTGTACTCTTACTCATATGGTGCACAGAATGGGCCTATGGACACACGGGCTGAGATGTACATTGAATAAAATAGCCCAACTCTCTAATGTGTGTCCTTCTGGCACATATATGCTGTAACATCAAACTCACTCTCTTGTTGACAGCATGCTTGCATTCTAGTTCCCAAGGTCACGTGAGCCTGTCCCTTGCCAGCTTCTAGCTTGCTGACAGTTTAAAGGAAAAAACAAAACAAAAACACCAACCCCAAAAATCAACAACCGAGCAAACACCAAGCAGCTAACAGGGAAAAACTGTTTTAGGTCACACAGCACTAGCTCAGTCAGTTGGAATGCATTTGGCCATCTTTTCCTCCTGTGGAATTCATCCCTCTGGGTACTACAATGATGGATTTGCCCGTCAAAAGAGCAAATTTTCTTCTTCACTGGGCAGACTATAATTTCTGAGTCTCCTTGCCAGTAAACAAGCAGAAACCTTATTTAACCCCTTTATGTTTTGTTCTTTTCTATGCATGAAACATGTCACACATATCTGTTTCTTAGAGGTTAAGAAAATATCACATAGTAGAACTAATCGAATGCAGTGTTAGTCCTGGTTGCATATGTAAAAATACAACATATTAGCTGAATGCAAACTGTGCACAAGAATTATATGAAACTAGGCACTTACAAGTCTGGGAGACATACATCAAAAGAGAGCTACATCTAATTTTATAGTTTGCCTGATGTATCCAAGAAAATTAATACTTATTTTTAAAAAAGAAAATAATATTGAAATAAATTACTAGTTACCATATTAATAAATCAAATTAGTTGATACTATTTACTTAGATTGCAGTAGCACATAGGAATATCATTCACAGTCTAGGGTCCTGTTGAGATGAATGACACAAAGACATAGAAAAAATAGATGTCCCTGCTTCAAAGAGATTACCTAAACTTTGATCCTAACCACACTTACAAGACTGGCAAAGTCTCCACTGTTTTCAGTGAATTGGAGTGCAGTTTCACAGTTTAAAGGTAATCCCATTCCAATTTCCTTTTTTTAACATATATAACAAAATACAAATGTATTGAAAGATTTATGTCTTATTCTATAAATCAGTATGTCTACAATTTAAATTTGCAGTAGCACACTGAATGACTCTTATGAAACCAAATTTAAAGCAATGTCTGAAACATTTCCTAAGTGTCTTCTTCTTACAAAAAGAATTGAAATGAAATTATAAAATGCAGACAAAAAAAAAAATCTTTCAGGAAAGATTTGATCCTCTTGACTGCAGCAGAATTTTTTGTTGAAAAAAGGGCTTGTGAATTCTAAACTAAAACTACTCCGTTATAGCTTCTCATTCTTCCCCACATGTTTCCTCTTGTGTTTAGATTAATAACTATAATTTTATTTCTGTTCTTAGTTCAGGTCCTACTTTGTGACTAAGGCTCTAGAAAATCTCTTTACAAACAGGTAATAACAATGATGATAATATTTATTTTAAAATAGCTGATATTATTTGAATTTCCATCCCAAACAAACAGGGATAGAGATATCTTTGTAAGCACAGGCTTAGGCTTAAATTTTATTTAGGCTTAAAGTTTATTGGTTCAATAGTGACACTGTGAATGATAATAAAAATGGTATTAATGTCTCATGTGTGGTGTAGTTGCCTCACCTCTATATTTAGCTCACTGTTGGACTTCAGGAGATCGCTGGGAACTGTACACAGAATTGATTCTGACTGGAGGAGAAGGTTTTCACAGCTTTTATTTCCAACTTTTAGCACCTCACCTTTAACAGCTTCTGAATCAATATAATTTCCCTTGGAAAAAAAAATCAATTTCATATTACATAACCATCTCATAAAAGATAAGTAGTTACAAGCTTGGAAAATGTTTTTAAAAGAAAATAAATTGTGAAATAAAAGACTAATGAGAATTTACACTGCCCTGTCGATATGCATGTATAGGGTTATTTCATGTAAATGAGACTTTGACAGACTGGCCTGTCAAAGCCCCATTTACATGGAAAGTTTATAGATAAAAGTTTAAAAAGTCAAGTATATAGATAAAATCTGCTGTCACTAACACTCATACAGCTCACACAGACTTCTGAAAATGTAAATGTCTGAGGGATTAATCCTGTTGGTCCTGTTTAGATTTTTACATAATTTGTGCAAGAAAGGACTCATTATGTAACGCTGTTGTTTACACAAACCCGGCATTATATTATCCACAAGCTAAAGGCATCCCAAACATTTTGTTTTGCAAGTGGTTATGGTAGCAGAAGTGAAGCTTTCAAAAAGAAGTAATTAATTATAATATTACACAAGTCTGTTAAAATCATGTTCTACAAACCAAAAAGGAAAAACTTTGGTAAAGATGAGAGCGTAAAAAGTACACCTCTTAGTCAGAAAACCTGCCTCACATCCCAGACTTGCATGAAAAATTATTCCTTCTGATATTGTGACAGTAGAATCCAAAGGCCAAGTTTAGGATCTTTTGTGCTCAAGAGTGCATCTCTATTAAAGAAGCTGCCCTAGCCCATGTACAGCCCAGCTCAAAATGAAAGAAGAGGCATATTAAGTGGGATTAGAAGGGGAGAAGGGAGTATGGCACTAATAGAGGCTATTTATATGGGTTGGATCTGGGAGTTTTCCATGAGAAGGGAGGAAGGCATCACAGCTGACACCACTGTGAAGCCTTGTATATTGGAAAAGAAACAAGAATCCCATTTTGAGGGGATGTTTTAGATCTGCTGCAGAATGAGACTGAACCCTGGGAAAATTGTAATAAATGTATAGAAGAGCAAGTTTAATGTCCTATTTTGATGGCAAAGCCACACCCCAGGTAAATGCTTTTTAACTGCTGGCCATAAAAGTCCATTTGCACTCTATCTTTTGTCTAGTTGAAGCCATTCTGTTTCGTGTTAAGTAAGAAAATATTCCTGGGCCAGGGACCATGTGCATGCTTATTGCTTATTAGTACGGAGACTTGTGGCAGATTGTGAGCCATTCATGTTCAAATCTTTCCTCTGAATTATCCACCTCAAAGGATTTGAATTTAATTCTTCCATCTTCAAGATAAATATATTATCCTGGAGAGTGTGGTTGAGTGGTCTCTTCTACACCAAAGCCTAAAATGTTTTCTCCACCAAAACTGATGGAAAAAAGAAAAAAGAAAACTATACTTATGTTTCCTAAGGTGGTCCTTAGCCAGTTATAAAGATGGTAGCTTTTACTTACTACTATGACCATTACGTTACCATTAATATATTATAGTTTCAAATCTGTTCACTATGATATCTAAATATATTAAGAGTTTCAAGACTCTTTCAGCAGTGGTTTTGCTTTTCTTGGGACAACAGTATTTGCCTACAATTTTAAGAAAAGGAGGAAACTGGCTCCTGTGAGAACTGGAAAAAAATATTTCCTCTTTTCAAATGTGTATTACCCCCTTCTTGGTGAGCAATGCCCTTGAACACAAGCTGGAGAAGTTCATTACTGTACTGGGTAGCTGTTGCAACCCAATCTGATTGCACAACCACCTCACAACTTTAGAGAGAGGGGAATAACTTCAGTAAAAGCCTAAAAGCAGCAGAAGAACCACTAAGGTGTGGAAATTTTGAGATTGGTGTCAGAAGCATTTTTGAGGCTAAGCAGAGTGAGAAAGTTGACTTGGGAACAATGGGGAATTACTGCAGCTGCAGAGGTTCCTCTTCAGCTTGCTCAAAAATACCACCGTTTCCATATTGATCTCTTTTGGACCAGGTACTGAGAGTAACAATTTCCTATCTGGTGTAAAAGAAGATTGAAAATAGAGTGACCTATAAATAGGCAAGAAGATTTCCTTGAGATTGTCTCATAAAGAAGGTGTTGCGCTGGCTTAAGAATAGAGCAGACAATTTAGAAAGTCTTATCTTACTCTGAGTTTTAAGACAGAAGTGCCAGAGCACAGCCAGGATCTCAGATGTGCTGCGTAGCATGGCAGTTGTTACACACTAAATTACAACTGTGCCAGGTATTTCTCTAGTGGAAGATTTATATTTATAAATACACTTTAGTTACTGGTGTTCCATGCCTAGGTCTCCTCTGGAATAATGCACAGAGTCCTTGCACCAGCTTAGAGCACAATCATAACCCCAGAACAGGCCAGCCTCTGGGCTAACTGAAGAAAGATGCTTTTCTTATTTATTTGTTGCTTAGTTTGGGGGTTTTTTTCACAGCTAGCATGCTCTGGGCCATCAGCAGCCCAGCTTGCAGGTCTGGATCAGTGGCTTCTGGGGGAGGCAGCAAGTGGACTCTGTCCTTTTCGGCAGACTCGGCAGTGAAACACCAGAATTTCCCCTGCCCTGACAGCTTTCCATGTTGGCAGGAGATGGGAGCACTTCTGAAGTGGTGTCTTCATGGTGTTGAAGCAGAGAGTTGTCTCAAGCCACTCTATCATGACCCTCTGACTGGGGCATGGTGGGCAGCAAGAGACTTGAAAGAGCCACGTACTTGGCAGAGGAAGACAGTGATGATGTGGGACGTTGAGAGGCTGGCACTGAAGACAAGGAGGACTGGCACTTGTGGCACACAGTGCCCTGACTGTGTTTTAAATAGAAAACCTAATGTTTTCTTTTGTATAACATTTTCTTACAAAACCATCTTGTGGTCATCAGGGGAAACCAAACAGAACATTTCAGTTGGTACCCACTGTCATTTGATGAAAGCCAAATATGTCACACTAGATTAGTTAGATTGAAAAACTTGTGATAAAAGCTCCCTCCGCCCCTCCGAAACTAATTAAGAAAGAGATAAAAGAATTTTGGTTTGGTAGAACAGACTGTTCACTGAAGCAAGCTGCCATTTAATTTCATGCTGAGCTTGCTTAATTACTGCACAAAATATGATCATGAGGCATGTAAACTTGTGTGTGTGTATTTTTGAATGTGGGTACGGGGCGAGGGAAAAGTGTTGCCAATATGGCTTGTAATGCTCTTTTGGCTTCTGACTATAATTTATGAAAGTTGTCTCACTGGTTTGATAGAAGCACCCCACTATAACTAATTCTATTTAGAGGAAGATGTTAAATTGGTGCCTGTTCCTGCTTCGTTCTAGGAGACCAGCTTTCACTAATGCTGTTCTCCAGCTGGTTGTCAGGAAATAACCAGGACATTAGGTTTAGGGAGACATCTGCCTTGGGTGCCATCACTACGGGTCAATACTATAAAACTGTGACTTTGGTCAGTTGTCACTACGACAGTCCTCAGTCAGCCTTTCTTATCTAAATGTTTTTTTCCCAGCAATAAACAGCACCAGAGACTTCTTCAGGGAGAATAAAAGGCTAAACAAAGTAGAGAGTTAAAAAAACCAACTAATTTTTGACACTCAGTGTCTCTGAAGATTATGGAACAAGTCGGTATGGAAGCATTTCCAGGCAGAGGAAGGACAAGAGCACGATTGGGAACAGCCAGCACAGGTTTCCCAAGACCAACCTTCTATGTGGACAGGACTGGCTCTCTAGATGAAAGGAGAGCATTGGACAAGTGGACCTTGGTTTTAGCAAGTTTTGCAACACAATCTCTCCTAGCAATGAAAAAAAAGTAGGATGGTATGGACCGGATGGATGGCCTATAACGTGAGTAAAAAACTGATTGGACAGAGATCAAATCTTCATTTGTCAATGGCTGATACTGGGACCAATACTGCTTAAAATCTTTATTGACAACTTGGACAAAAGGAGAGGATGCACTGTCTCTGAGCTTTCAGATGGTATCAAACTTAGGAAAATAACTGATATACTGGATGATAATGTGAAATTAGGCAGCAGCATACCACTTTAGTGATGAAGGCTGAGCACACATTTTAGCAGCAGCAAAGTCAGTAGATTGAAGGTGATTGTTCTGCTCTGGTCAGGACTTGTGAAGCCATACCTTGAGAATTGTGTCAAGTTTTGAACCCCACAGAAAAAGAGAGATACTGACAAACTGGAAGAAGTACAGAAGAGGGTCATTGAGGTAGGAGGGGAGCTCAAGCATAAGACACAAAATGCAAGACTAGTGGAGCTGAGTGTCTTAAAGCTGTAGAATCTCCAGTCTTGGAGATTCTCAAAACTCATTTACACAACGCCAAAAGCAGCCTGACCTAATTTTTAATTTAGCCCTGTTTCGAGCAATGGAGTTAGACTATAAAGACCTCCAGAGGTTCCTTCCAATCTACATTATTCTGAGATTTTTCTCAAATTAGTCCTCTTTCCAACTGGTTGATATGCATGACCTGGAAAATACTGCAAAACACTGCTGTCATTGCACAGAGGCACTGAGCCATGCAGCAGCTATATATTCCCAGATCTCTGTTGACCCACACACCAGAAGTCTTTCTAGCGTTTCTCCACAACTAAACAAGAGAATTGCTCTGCATTGAGGAAGGAATGATTGTATGGCCAAGAGCTCCAAGAAGAAAAAGCAATGTGAAAAGTAAAAGTCAGATCAATTATTATTCTTTGGTATTTGCCCAAAACACTTTGCAGAGATCAATTAATATTCAGAGTTTGACTGGAACTCAGCATGGCTGACATGAACTCTGAAGTAATCCTGATGACTTGCAGCCCAGAAGTTGGCCCAGTGGACCATCTTGGAGTCAAAGACCTTAGGGCTTCAAGATTTCTTCATTGTGATGGGGGAGAAGTTTTGGCTTACACAGCTATGCAGGAGTGACACAAAGAGATGACCCAAGCATTAAGACCGATTTTCTTCCACAAAAAAATTTTTAACAATCATATTTTATATAAATTATAGATACCTATGTACACAACATGTAAATACCAATAAATTTTCATAAGCATTCACTGTAAACTAGAAATACCCATATTTATACATTTTCTATTTAATACTCCAACTCAGAAAAAACTAGATTTCAAGAAATTGGACTCTCACAAAATGGATTTAACTTTCTCCGTGGCACTGTAGTAGAGAGAGAGCCGTGCTTTGAGGGCCCCGAATTCCTAAGAGATGCTTCTCAGTGCTATGTAGGCTATTCTCAGTGCTCTTTGAAGAGGCAGTCAGCATCAGCTTTGCATTTTTCATGGACCCATAAATATTTAGGCTACAGCAGTGACTGATCCTCATGAGTGACTTTGTGCACAGGCCAGAGTTTCCCTCAGCTCAAGAGAACCAAAGAAGCCAGATCACATCTTTTGTGAGGAAGGACACAAAACCATGTGACAGTGAGAGCCAGGGCTGGCGCACAGACCACGTGCACCACATACCTCAGGTTCTGGGCTGCTGGCCATGTTTCATCCTGAGCTGGGGGTGCAGCTTATTGCAACCAGAAGCTGATGCAGCAGCTCCTCCCATGAGGACAAGGAAAGCCCCTCTCCCATGTCACCTGATGCCAACAACCACCCTGGTACATATATCTTTGTTTTCAGCTCTGCATCTTTTAAATTGTGACAACTGGGCTCGGGTGAATGCAGTACTGAACACAGTGCTCTCTCTGCCCTCGCTTCCTTGGGGCTTCCTTTATTTCATCAAAACGTCTGTTCCATGCTGTGCTGCTGATGCGCACTTGCGAATAATTGAAAAACTTATTTCAGCATTTCTTACCTTAATTTCCAGAACATTTTGGTTGCCTCTTGAGATGAACACTGTCTTTTCAAAATGCTTAAATACAGGATTATTTACGTAATCAAAATCAAAGTACAGGGAGCTGACACCATCAAAAATAAAGAACAGTTTGGTTACAAAGGGTGGTTGGAGATTGAAGGCTTTCAGTGAAGGTGTTGTACAGCAGATTATCTCTGAGCTAGAGCGGTGGCTACATGCCTGTAAGAAAAAGAAAAGAGGTAATTGCAGTATGTACATGCATAGGAAGTCACTGATTAATGCAACTTTCTTTAACAATACACATATATTGAAAAAATAAACACCAAGTGTCTTGTTCTTCTTTAACCAAAACAAAATCCTGATCAGTGCTACACAGCATTTATGTAGAGCTGGGAGAAAAGTATAAAAACTTCATGTCAATGGTGTTTGCACTCTTGTTGAGGAAATGTTCAAGTAAACAAGCTTCCTGGCCTGATTGTTCACAGCACTTTTAAAGTAAATATTTTGCAGATAATTAATGGAAAATGATTTCCAAAGCCAAGGGCCATCAGGAGGCTAGCCTGGTGTACTGAGCTGCCATAGTTCAGCTTACCCAGCCTGTCACAGTGACTGCAACATGGATTTCTCCTTTTTCACTACCAAAGCAACAGTAAGGGAGCAGAGGACAAGGTAAAAGCCAAAAACACTAACTGGAACAGTGGAAAAGAGAAGTAAAGCACTGTGTACCCACAGTGTAGGTAAGTTGCTATGTTTCCAGAAAGGCACTGTGGGCTCTGAGAAAGGGGTTTAGAGCAAAGCCACTGTGGATTCCGGGTCACAGAAGCCCCAAAAAGCGTATCTTCTTTCTAAAAATGTGTATGTAAGGCCCCAGATGTGTGGCACTTGGTGCCTTGGTACAGAGTCATGCAAGTTCCTGCTGAGAGTGTTGACTGTGCTTGTACAATGCTTTGCCACTCGGACCAGCAGGGGTGAGATGTTTGCCCCACACTGCAGAGCAGGAGCTGCCTGACAACAGGAATGAAGCCACACTTGCCCCTCACTCTGCCACTATTCCTCATGACAGCCTGCACTGAGTGCACCCCATGATCAGAAGACCTTCCAGAGGATGCTTTGTGCTCCAGTATAAAATGCAGGACTCATCTAAACTGCCTTTGCAGTTGACAGAAGGACAACAGCTCATCTAGAGTGGGTTTCCTCTGATCCACTTTAGACAACAGCTTTAAGGGTGCTCTAGAAGAGTCAGCTTTGTCTGGACTGTGAAGGTTCCTACAGGACTACTTTGCTTATAATGTCAGCAGCACATCTACAAACACCAGTGTGAGGCACATGCGTGCTGGGCTGCACCATGCAAACTGCAGAGTGGCTTCTTTGTGACTGTATCACGTACTCCCTTCTCTGGGCCTGCCTTTCATGCTGCCTACCAAGGATATGGTTGAAGGACTTCTGGCACAAACACAGTTGCTTCAGCTCCACAGAAGTATTTCTCTTCCAACTGTACAAATCTTCTGTAAGCAGTCCCCTGTGCACTGTTCCCTGAGAGCAGATTAAACTTTTTCTTTTTTTAAAAAACATAAAAGAGCGTGTCTGACATGTGTCCCAGTAAGAATGGGGCTAAGCTCCTCGTCATCATAAATCTTACATTTGTTCTACAAGAGATTTCCTTGGGAGATCAACAATATTCTTGAACACCTTTGTGCATCCAGAAAAGACCAAAATATATATCTTTCTGTTTTGTTTTTCAAATTACATTTGTTCTCATTATCAAATGCTGCCTGAAGGAGCTGTGGAATTAGTTTAAATTAATGCAATGTAATTTTGCTGTTTCAAATCAGTGACATAACCACTCAGGCTGTATCAGCTATATACCCACATTAGCTTGAAAAGTGGGATTAAATTTGCTATCTCTAAATCAGGGCTTTTTGTTATCACCACAGTAATTCGTGTATCTGTGAATAATATTGTGAAATCTTGAATCTGCCAAGGGAAATATTTCCAACATTCTGAGTATTACAGTTTTAGAGCTCTTACATGTCTGTGAGCTGTGAGTTCAGCACTGAGTTAAATAACTTGGTGGAGCTCTCTGTGATGCTAATGGGACTTGCATCTGTGTATCTAACAGCCCATTGAGACTCCTAGCAGAAATTCAGAAATATTTGTGTAACCCCCCATGTCAACAAGGTAAACTGTGGGACACAAGACAAGGCAGATTTTTGCTCCATTTGCTACAGTATCAGACTGTTCTTTTGAACGCCTTGTTATATACCACTGACCATATCTCAAGTGTTGTTCTATCACATAGAGCTAGAAATTAATTTGAATTAGTATGGAAATAATAAGATGCATCATTAGTATAATGGATGATCAAGCCATACTTTTCCATGATATATGAATATTCGTTAAGATATCTATCATATTGTGTCGATTCTTAAAAAGGATTACTAAAATATAGATAATTATAAACCCAAGTATGTCCCAAGTAATCATTATATTTATTTGATTAATGGAAATTCATTAGACTCTTTATCTACTGTAGAGTAGTGATGTCCCTTAAATGAATAGCAGTGGTATTCATAACTTTGTTTGTGGCTATCTATTAGAATCAGATACTTTACTTTATCAGGCTGGTCTCTGAAGTAGAAGCTTTCAGAAAATGATAAAAATCTAATAATACTCTTTGGAGGGGATGCAATGTGACTGATTGGTAAGGTCAAGAAAAATCTTATTTGCAATGCCCTTATTGGTACATGATTTGACATGACATTTTTACCTTGAAATTGGTTTTAGCAATTGAAGAATATGATGGTTTCGTTTTCAAGAAATATTGGATTGAGGACCTCTAAGAAACCCCCCCTAATTCAATCTATTGCCTTCTCAATTAAGATACTGCCTATCACCCAGCACCTTTAACTTTTATTTAATTAGGCTTTAAAGTATATTCACCTTAAAAGCTAAACCTACATTTTTCTTGTGACTATAAGCTACATCTGAAGACAATGAGGAAGAAAAAATATAAAAATTATGGAGCATTTCACAAGCATAAGTAAATGCCATACCCCAAAGGGAATAATAATCCATTGCACAATGCATATGACTCATCACTTAAGGTATGTATTCTTGTTTCATTTGTAAAATACGACCCTTGAGGCAATTAATTCAAACCTGACCTACAGAACCTGAATTGCAGTGCCCAATTCAATTTTTTTCATCTGATAGAAAAACAGGAAAAGTATGAGGGAGGATCTCTGAGTTCCAGAGGTCTCCCAGCAGCTGACCCAGATTAGAGAGGGGCAGTTGGATGTGTATTACAGGATCTGCAGCTGTCAGAAAGGAGAAAAGGGCCAATTTTTCTTTCATAAAAAGTAAACTTTTGGAGTTCCAGTAAAGAATGAAAGATGAATGAAGTTAAAGACAGACCTGGAGACTCTCCAACCATCTTTGCCAGAGGATGATTTCTCAATAGAAAGAGAAGAAAATACAGGTCCAACGTGAAGAGAAGCCCACCCAGAAGACTTTTCTGTGTAAAGCAGTGACACTCAAGCAGTGTATCCTGAGGGTTTTTCAGAGAATTCAATGGCTTTTGCTGCCATTTCAGGTGGTACAATGAATGATCCTGATGGATTGGTAGCATTTTTATTTTAGTTGTCTTCTTGGATGAAGGTATGGGAGATCATACTTCTAGTCTGTCAAACTATTGGACCAGAAGGTAGAGTAAAACCTCTCTTGCTCTTGGGTCTGAGAGCCAGCCCTTTGCACAACATGACCAATACTGACTGGGAGTCCAAATTCCTCCCTGGGCTGGGGATGGTCAATGTACCTTGTGGCACTACATCCCTGGCACCCTGGTGATTTCACCAGGCTTTTCCCTGACATCCCCTGCTGTACTCTTTCCTTGGCAGGAGATGTGCATGAGATACAGATTTGGCACAGAAAGAAAGACAAATAGTTCCCCTTTGTGGGGGAAACTTTTTGCTGGGCTTCTGTGGCAGCTTTGTGCCATGGAATCAAGACAGATAGAGGATCCAAGCCTAGGTGTCTTTGGGTAGGGAGTCATGAGTATCTTCAATGATCACTACCCACACTTTACAGGGAATTTGTTTTACCATTACTTATATACAGCTAAGGTAGAGACTCATTTCTGAATTCTAGGCATCTTGATGAATATAAGTATTGATTGCTTACAGGCTTGTAAACATTGAACAAACTTTAGAGTATTTTAAAATTCTCCTGTAAAACAGCAGGAAATGGCACCTAGCAAGGAGAAATTACAAAATCCTGAAGATCATTTAAAAGACTACTTACTGAAGAGATGATTAAAAGTCTGTAGAAAGAGAAGATCTTGCATAGCTACAGGGTCAGTTGTTGAAGGTCATGTATTAAAAAATGCTTCTCCTTAGTTTTGTAGCCTGGCATATCCTGGGACATTCATTGTTAGAAGAGATTAAACAGTGGGAATATATATCCAAATTAGTTAATAGATGGAATATTAAAAATGCTACAACAAAGAATCCCCAAATGACCACTTGTTCATTATGGGGGAATCAATGCGAAGTACAGGCTTTCAAAGAGAAAACATTATTCCCAAGTGCTTCAGAAGCAGAAGAATCATCTAGCACGACTTACAGCACATGTTCCCGATCAAACACCATTCCAAAATGTGCATTGGGTTTTTTTACAGGCACAAGGAAAGGAGGGAATGAGCTGCTTCCTTGCTTGTGTACCTCACACAGGAACTGGATATGTGAGCAGAAGTGAGAAGGTTTCTGTATTCTTATGCATTCTCTAGAGCTCTGGGGAATTTATGTAGCACTGCCTGAATTCCTACTTTTTTTCCTGATCAGAACAAATGACAAAGAGAACTCATGAAATAGAAATTAAAAGGAAACACATTGCAATTATTGGAACATATGGTTCAATACATTTTTATCGCACATTGAAATGAATTCAAAGAAAGCAAAATGTATTATTTTGACAGTGTTAACACAGAATGTAATATAAACACAACTAGTGTGAATAGCACTGAACAATTTTAAGGAAACTTAAATAAATATGAAAAAAATACTGTAAAATGGAAACAAGGCATTTTGCTCTATAGAAGAAAAATTTTCAGAAATACAAACAATGAAAGCTGAAAACATCAACTTTAATGTTTCTTCTATAGGGGGCTGGCATATTGCCCCCAAAACTTTTCAGTCTCAGTGAAACTGCACTTCTTATAGGAAGCTCTTCCAGAAAAAACTTTTGTATCAGCTGTACCACTCACCTCTTCCACCAGGATGGAAAGAGGCAGAGAAAAACAAATGCCCCAGGGCATGTCTGCTGGCTCTGCTCCCTGAGACTTTGGGATGCAGAGCATCCCAAACAGCTCCTGCTGTTTACAGAAATGACCCTCCACTTACACTTTACACTCTGTCAGGATTCTACACCACAATTAAACCTGAGGACAGAATGCTGACAGGAAAAGGTGAGACCTGTTATAAACTGGGCACCACCAGTTTTAGGCAAATGGAAAAGGGCCTGGGAGGTGGGGGAAAGAATGAGAAGAGCTCTAGGAAACAAAATTTATCAGGAGAATTTGGAGTGGTTTAGTTGTTTTAACTGGAAATAGAAAGGTTGAATCATAATGTAGTGCAAATATATAAAAATAGCAGGAGAGACTGATAATCTGTTGCTTGTATCCACAGAGGGTTAAACAAGAAGATAGTTAATTAGCCACAGGATTTGGGTTAATTATTAGAAAGAAGTCTTTCCAAACCACTAGGTAAGCAGGTAGAGCAGCTCTCTCTAAAGCTTGTTTAATAAAGATTGTGAAATTTCTTTCACAAGGAGCTTTAATAACAGCCTAAACAAGTATCTGTTAGGCAGTGGTCTGTGTACATTTGCTCCTGGGGCAGGGAAGTGGGCCATGCTAGGCCTTTGTGGTCCCTCCCAGCTGTACTTTCCTTTGATGCTTTGGGACGTGTTTCAGTGCTGGCTTTGGTTTTCCCAAGAGCCAGAGTTTCTGAATGCTGACAAAAGAACCTTCTTGGAGGAGGCTAGTGAGAGAAAACTGAAAAGAAAAAGGGCTTAAATAACAATTTAAAAAAATGACTCATTCAGCTATCCTCTCCCAAACTAAGGAAGCAAAAAGACATACAACCTCAGCTGTAGCACTTGAGCATTTTGGGTTTGGTCTGTTTAGGACAACAACTGTCTTCTCCTTTATAAATGGGATAGTTGGTCTGGATCCCTGCTGGAAATAGTTCCTCACTGATGTTTAGTTTTGTAATGACTTAATGAAATGTTGGGGTTTTTTGGTATAGCCCTCATGCAGAGAGCCCAGAATTTCCAGTGCAGGATGGGTAAGACTACAGCCAAAGGCATCCTCCACCAGAAATTTCCTCAGTTACACAGTGCAATCTTTTTTTGCCACTTATAAATCTTCCCTTTCTACCTGAGAATTAATATTCTTCCTTGAGAAATATGCTTGAGGTAGAGAATACTAGCAGAACAAATGGCTGCCACAGAGGCAGGGAAGGTGACTGAGTGCCAGAAGCCTTTAATTTCAATAGAGCAAAAATATATTGCTTGGGCAATGTCAAAGTATAAAACACTCTGGATTATAATCCATTTGAGGTTATATTCTGCCTTTTCTGCAGGGAGAATGAACTTGTGTACAGCTGCTCATACACTGGGGCAATTTCTTACAGATCAGCAGTGGTAGAAGATTTGTTTGTTGGCCAATGTCAAACACACTGCAAGGTATGAAAAGAAAAAGAATAAAGGAGATAATTCTGACTTTCATGTTCACATCTTTTTGCAACAGAAAGTTAAAAGGCAGGATGAAAGCAAAACACTGCTCAAAGGTGAGGTTGCTCCCCAATATTTGGGGGAGAGAGTAGATTCTATGGTGTTTATTGCCTGGAATTGCCAGTCACTTTTGGACAGTGGATTTGATTCTTTAAAACTTCAGATCTTTCAAATCTGTTCAGCTTCTAAGAAGTCCCAAATATTTGACAAGGTATGCTGTATCAGGGCCTGAAGAGAAGAAATATCGCATATTCCCACAGGGGAACAGAGAAAGCAAATTAATGATCTTTACTTAAAAAAAAAAAAAAAAAAAAAAAAAAAAAAAAAAGGACTGCTCAAACCCACACAAAGCAAAATCTCAAGATCTGAATTATCTGATTTCAACAATGATCTTTTCCTTCAAAATCCTTTGTGCTTAGAAATAATTATGTTCGCATTACTCAAAATCTAATAAATTTTGAATTTGGTAGATTTCACTGAAAGCTTTTATTTTCTGACTGATGGGTAAAGTGACTTTTTGATAACACTTAACACTGTATTTCATTGCAAAGGAACTGATTTTTAGATTAAAATCAGAACCCATTGAATTACAAGCCACGACTACATGCTGCGGAAATTCAGGTCCCGACACTCATAATGTTATACAAATTAGGATCATGAAGAATATGATGACCTTGAAGCTATAAAAGACTGCAAATTTGCAGACATACCATTTAAAATGCATTGAGCAAACCTAGGTCTAGTACTTACAATTCCATTCAGGAAACAGTGTATGACGATCATTAGAAATAAGCTGAGAATAGGAACAGTAAGTAGCATGTCATAAAGACTGCAGGTCAATTTAGCTTCAGTTAGACCAAACAAACCTTACAGGATAAGAAAATGTTGGAGGTACAACGCAAATGTGTGGACAAAATCTTACAGAAAGACGTTTCAGTAAAACTAGGTGACAAATGCCATCTTTGCCTTATAAGAATTACAGCAGATCACATGGTCATATCTGTATTTAGATTTAGACACTGTGTAGTGTCAACTCAGGAACGAAAAAAAGATCTCTGACTGACCCACTGTTTAAGCAGATGTACCCAATTGCAAGAGCCCAAGCCCATCTTAAAACTTAGTTGCTCAACCTATCAAAGTTAGGACAGATTTCCCCAACAGGGATTTTGGCAATCAGAAATTCTTGTAAATAATACTTACTTTTGATTTTACATATTTACTTTTCCTCTTTCTTGATATACATTCACAGTCACCACTTGAACATCACAGCAGTGCTTTAACTTCTCATGTAATCTGACATATCTATATTGCATTGTTCTGTGTTTAGTCCCTGAATTTGTATTGTTAAACTGAAATATAAAAAGCTTTTTATCAGATACTGTACTAGCTTTATTTCTTTGGAAAAGGTTCCTTGGAAACTGTTGTTTTATCCTCAGCTTAATTTAAAATTTATTTTGAATTTCTTTTGAATTTTGCCTATACAGTAAAAACAGTCTGTGCAGAAACCACCAAAATATCAGGGGAAGCTCCAAAGTTTCAAGGCAAAAGCCAAAGTATTTCGACTGAAAATTCACAACCATTCACCACACCAAGATGAAAAGATAACAGATTGTCTTCTCTAAGACTGACTCACCACAGAGAAGTTCATTCCCAGTTTAGGTACAGTAATCACCATCTGAGGAAAGCACACTGAGTTCAAGTTGATTCCCTGAGCTGTGATTGTACTTCCACCACTAAAAAAATTTACCAAAAAAAAAAAAAAGAAGGGAAAAAAGGAAAAAAAAAAAGAGAAGATGAGTAGGATAAATAATAAATAACTGCTGTGATAATGTAATGTTATTTACAATTATATTTTAGAATAAATGATAGCATAAAGCCAGAATTAGGGATATACTGGGTAAATGCAAATACATAGCTTTGAGCAGTGAGGTCATGTTTCTGGGAAACAAATTTTACATTTACTATAACAACTAATCAAAAAAAGAAAAAAAAAATTAAAACTGTGGTAAGACGGTATAAAACAAATGTATACATTTAAAAAGAGGTTGCATATTTGTACTTAGCATTTGCTAAATAACTTGTTTCACCTATTGCTTTCAATGGTGCTGAAAAAGGTGTCTGTTTTACTGCTGACCTTTTTTTGGCAAAGGCAGATGGGTTGGATTAGAGCTACTGAGACCATAAATATGTCACTTGAAAACACACACATACTACCATACATATATATTCATAATATTTATATGGCTCTGGATTTAGACTATTTTAAAATCCATTTGCTTTCCTGAGTCTGCTGACTTGTCACATTAAATGATTTTCCTCAGCAATCAGTGTAATGTCCAGACACAGTATAGGAGACACGCTTAGCTGTGCAGTGGGTATCTCAGCAGGACATCACAGGTAGGCTCAGCAGCAGCTAAGAGTGAAATCACAAAGAGAAAAAAGGCACCCTCCCCCTTCTCCTTCACCTCTGAAAGGAAATGATCTGCCCTCTGCCACTGCACCACAATAGAAGCAATTGGCATGGCAGATAGAGATAAAAATGCAATTTCTTTTGATAGATTGCTGAGCAGCATAGACATTCTTTGTTCATTTGTTGCTTTTCTTATAAGAAAATTTTACTCACCTAAGGAAAGATTTGGCTGGATGAATTTTTAAAACAACAGGGTCTTCTCTGTATGTGAAATGGCGGCTTGTGTCTCGAACAGCTTCATCGATTTCCATTCTCACACGATATTCCTGGGGAATTGGCTGTGCTGGAGTGTAGCACTCCACAGTACTCGCCGATATGCTGGAAGGACTGAAAACAGGCTGCTTGTCATGATTATAAAACGTGTACTTGGTTTAAAACACTATCCTTTACTGAGCCCCAACATTGCCTAAGGATCTGTTTAAAAAAAAGTCATTGATTTTTCTGCTGGATAATCAAATTGCAACAAGTAAGCATGACATGAGGTAGAAATTGCAACAGCACGGCTTAGGCTCAAGATTAATCTTAATTCAGTTGACTTGCACCTTGCCTGATGGAAGGTGTTGCCCTGGTACTGGTGACAACCCCATGAGCCCCTGAGCCCCTCAAAGGCAGCTTCAAGCCCGGGAAACAAGAGCACACTCCAGGTTTAAGGAGAATTACTTAATCTGCTATAACCAAAGGATAATGCCTCTTTCAAATCCATAGGACTTACTCTGTGTTAAAAGCCTCGAGTAAAGGTGCTGTTGTGGGATGCACCTGATGCTGAGGGGCAGGCAGGGGGAAGGAGAAAGAAGAAGGTGAAAATTCAGGAAGAGCTGCTCAATTCAGCACATCAGCAGAGTCCCTGGGATATTCACCTTTCCCTTGCTATCAAGCTTCACTGTGGAATATATATCTTCCTCCTACACTGAGATCAGTGGGTGAGTGGGCAGCAGGAGGATCCTGAGGTTTGAAGCACAGGAAATGTGGCCCCAGGGATCAGGGCACATCTGAGACAAGGGTGGCAACTGACTGGAGAAGCAAATGTAACTCCACCAGCTGGTTTCAGTGATTTGAACCCGAGTGCATCCATGGGCCATCCAAGCGAGGTTGTTCTCACAGAATGTAAGAGATGGTCTCCAAATTAGACAAGAGGGACATTTGCTACAACTTATGAATCTTTCCAGGAAGGTGGGATTCACCAGAAGGGATAGTGATTCATTCATCTGTATCTGGAAGCCTTTAACATCTCTTAAAGGAAAAAAAAATAAACCTTGCTCTTGCTGCCCTCAGAAATGGGGAAAGCTGCCTGTTTAGCTAGAGGAACACCTGCCCTGAGAAATTGGTTAAGACCTGCATAGAAGCCTCCAGGCAACTTGGTTAGTGAGAAAGAGGGGTGCAGGAGATGCTTACTGGGTAAGTCTCAGCTATTGTTCAATACCTAGAGGTCTGCCTGACGAACATCCGTATCTGAGCTGGCTGCCATCCCACCCCCGTAGCAGATGTTTCAAATGAATCATTCCCATTATATATTTTTCCATTAGCTGACCAGTTGAGATGAAGACACCAATAAATGCAACCCTAAACTATTATGGAACAGAAGTGATGAAGAACTTTTTAGTGATCAGACTTGAATATCTAAATCCTTTTCTTGATTTAGTCAGACTTGGCTGATTTTATCAAGAGCACCCAATAAATCATTTAGCAGTAAAGAATAAATTTTGTCTTTCCTGACTCTGAGTCTGACATTAACTAATAGGCTATTGCTTCCCCACATTCTCTATAATTGTGAAGTTTTACCACCATGACTTTCCATAATTATTAGATGATGCTCAGATTTCAGAGGAATTGCTGGATATCATGTTTCTGGAACACAGTGGGCCAGATTCTGCCCTTGTCCACAGAGGTGACAATTCTGGAATCACTCTGCTGTACCTAAGCACAGAACCAAGTAGGATTTGTGCCATGGATGAATGGCTACCAAATTCAGAACTCTTGTCTGCCCTTAGCGGAGAATCTGTGCCTGGTATTTAATATTTGTATACAGATGTGCTTGAAGGCATTTCCACACAAAACACATCAAAGATTCGTGACTGAGCTTCTACTGGATCCAGTAGAGAGCCACAAGAAATTCTGGCTTAAACCTCAAAACAATTTTCTAAATACCAGGAAAAGTCCCAAACTGATGCTGCCTCTATTTTGTAGGCTGCTCACTGATAGCAGTGATAGCAGTGCAGAAATAGAGCCCCTCTGCATGGGATAGACATTATTACACTGGTCAGGTTTCCACCAACAAGGCAGGAGGAAATGGTAACTTGCACCCACTGGCTGCTCACTGGCAGCTGCTGCTCTTGCAAATACAAGAGAGAGGGATGGGTGTGTGGGAATCAGGGTGACAAAATTGATGGGAAATAAGCAGTTTCTTGTCCATTAGAAGCGGATTTGATACTTCTCTACGCAACCTTTTAATGAGGTTAATGAAGACATTACAGAATAAATAAGATTTCCAGGGAACTGTAGTCCCTTCTAGAAATCTTTCAGATATCTGAAACTCAGGATATAATCCAGAACTGAATGCTTATTGCAGTATAAATTCCCCAATAAGTGACACAAGGAGGGGAAAGCAAATGTTTGAGTTTGGTTTTTTAACTCCAAGACTTTTAATCAAGACATTTCAGTATTAAAGGCAATGTGTTTTAGTTAGTACATTACCTTTTCAAAGTGCATGGTTGCTCACCAACAAAAATCCTCATGGATTTCCCACTGTTCAGGTATTTTCCAGCTACAGTTAGCAATGTTCCACCAGATTTGGGGCCATAGGTGGGAGATATACTTGTTATTACAGGATTCTGAGGGGAGGTAAAAATAAAACCAGTGAATTATAAAATTATTTTCAAAATGTAAAGAGGAGTACTTAAAATATTTATTAACATTTAAATGAAGTAACAATAAAGCTAACAGAAATACAGAATTTACCATGCTGGATTGGACTCACAAGGAGTCCCTTCCAGTTAATATTGAAGCTAATTTTGACTATAAAGGTTTAATCATAGTGCTTACCACGTATGAAAATGTATTGAACAGTGTTTTGCCATGTCCAACAGAAACACTACTGGATATATTAAAACCTGGACTTTTTGCAGGAGGAACTGTGCATTCCAGCCTTTAGAAAACAAGAAAAAAAAGTGGGATTACATTTTTTTTCCTGATTGATTTCGTATTAAAATAGAACCACTTCAACCTCACAATAATGGTGGATCCATACTAACCAGATCACCAATCTATGTGCATCACAGATATTTCAGAAGTAACAGCTAAAAGAACGGTGGCCCTCTTCTTTAACATTAAATACAAACACAGTGGTCTTTATAATACTTGGCCACAGAAAATAATTTTAGCATATCAAATACATTTCAGAAAAAAGAAGCATGATGGAAAAAACAACTTCTATTCAGTGGCTGATGGGTATTTTTGAATTTTCCTTTAGTATCAAATTTTGACAGACAACAGGATTAGAAAAAATGCATCACATACACAAATTTGTTGTAAAAAATTAAATATTACCAAAAATTAAACTTGAACTTCTGCAGCAGCATGTGTTGATGTATTGTATTACATTCACATAGTCTCATATATAATCTAGTCTCCTTAAATCATCTTGTTTCCATTAAGACTGTTCAGAATGGCACTTAGGAGAGTGCTCAACACTTCTGGAGCACTTGTTGGAGTATGCACTGCCATGGATGTGAACAGGAAAGCTGTGCCGTGATTTGCACATTGCTTTGGTGGTAGAGAGAGGATATTCACTGAACTTGTATTTCTTCAAGATAACAACCAGAGTAACCTCTGTCTTAAACTTAAGCCAGTGTCTCAAATGCTTATTTCTGAGGAGGAGGAGGAGGAGAGGTGCAGTTGAAGGGCATAAGCCTCTGGGTGACGAAATACCTGCATGTTCTCCCACTTCTCTCCAGCAGCTTCACCCATCAGGAAGACAGAGGTGACATAACTTAGCCCAGCAGGATCCTGGCCAAAGGAACCTGCCCCCTTTTCAAACCTTTGAATAGATTCCTTCTTGCCAGCTTCCACAGACGTTGAACAGCATTTCACAGAAAAATCAGAAAAACTGCTGCAGGAGCTATTGGCATAAACTAGATTTATTTGATCTCCATTTTGAGCATTGTTTTCATGGGGAGTTTATTAAACCATAGGATTTTTTTTAATTTGAAATTTCAGAATTAGAGATGATACTTATAGGCTGAATGTTTGTATTTGCAAAAAAATCCATACCACATAAAGAACATCTGTATAAAAGGAAATTAATATTTTAGGTTTCTTACCTATTTTTGTTGCTAGATTTTGCTTCCAGAGGACAAATTTGTCCTCCAATATGGACTACTGTATTTTTTAATTCAAATCTATTATTTTTGCTGAATCCAAAGTCCCATCCACATAGTGTCAATTTTGTCCCTCCTTCTATGGGAGCGCTGCTCGGGAGAATCTGTTAAAAAAATATTGTGTAGTTGAATTAGGTTTTCTTGAACTTCACGTGGAGCTAAAGAATGGGCAAAGGAATAATTTTAGAAAAGCATTTCTTTTGGTAGACTATGTCCTAGCATTCATCTTAATTGTTCTTCACCTTTCATTTGTCACATTATGAGCTTTCTATGACAGTAGCAATAAATAACAAAACCTATACTAGAAGGCTTTGAAAGACAGTGTTTAGGGGCACTGAACAAGCTGTGCATTGTAATAGTCTTTTAAATCCTGCCGTTCTTGTCTTTCACATCTTATTTCTGGAGTGTTAAACATACAATATACTTATTTTGTTAGAAGCTGAATGCTGAACACAAAAGAACCCCCAAATGACCGTTTTTTGTCAGCTTGATGAAAGTTGGATTCAGAGTGAAGTAGCTTCAAAGACACCATAATCCAATGTCGCGTTGACTGTGATAAAGTTAACACGACTTCTGCTATTCTTTCCTTGAATGTTTTACATTTGGTCACCTCTAATTCCAAGTTAAAAATAAACTGCCCCTCAGAAACATAGAGACAATCTACAAAGGAAATACATTTTTTTTTGTGTGTGTGTGTATATTGTAAATTGTCCTGTAAAATTTAACAATGGTGGGAAAAACGTAGGAACACTATAGAAGTCTTAAAAAACTCAGTAAAAGTACTGGTCAGTACTGTCAGTAAAAAAAACCCCAAACCCACGAAAAAAACAACCAAAGTGAAAAGACATTAGTTCAGGATTTATGAGGACTTTCAACAATACTGCATAATTTTGCAAACATACCAGTACCACTAGACAAACAAAGAAGAATGAAAGGAATGAGAGACTGAATTTATACTTGTGATCATAGTGCCTAAGTATCTTAAACTTAATGCTTTAGTGATAATAATTTTGCCCCTAAAATGCAATACAGCTGTGTCCTTCAAAGGACCCGGCTTAATTTTCAAGCTGAAAGGAAAGTGTTTGAGTGATACTTGGCTATTATTTCATCTGGAAATCCAGTAAGACAGCACATTTCTTTTCAACTCTCTTGTAGCTATACTTCAAGACTCTCACAAATGAACTATTGTAGATAGGCAGCTGAAGAATACTTCAAAAGAATTATACCATATACTATATATGGGGAAATTTACTGCCCTCATTAGAAACCAGACAAAGAGTCTGATCTAAAATGCACTGAAGCCAGGAGGAATCTTTCCTGTTTTAAAGAGCTTTGAAGCAGCTCTCAACGAGCAAAGAAGAGGGAACCTGTTCAGGAATAGTACTTTTGCACAAATCCATAAAACAGGAGTGATACTCACACAGCCCCTAGACACACAACTGCAGCTAAGAGCATGGAGCCATACTGTGCCCATGGAGTCTGTGCTATTCCCAATTCTAACTTTTCCTTATTTCTTTGGGGGTTTTTTCTTCAAAATCTGGATTTGACTTCAGATTCTAGTTTTCCACTCTGCTCAATATCTCAGCACATTATCAATTTTTGAAATAACTAAACCCTAGCAGAGACTGAAATTGCTCTGTGGGGGTACAGGATGTCCCAATGTTTTGTACAATAATACACTGATGTGGCATTTGAAGAGTTTGAAATGTAATCCACAAGTTAGCAAAATAAGGACTTCACAAAGGCATACAGAATAAAATCTGAAGGTACCCAACTGGCTTTTAGTGATCTTACATGCCAAAAGAGACTTGTGATAGCAACCTGTGTGCCTTAACTGAGGGATAGTAAGTATTTACTACATTCTGTCAACAAATTCAGGAGGCAAGACTTCTAAGTAGATAGCAAAAAATAAATAAACAAATTCTTAAAGTTTGTTTTTTAAGTTCTGCAGAAATTCCCCGAGTGTTTTTATTCAAAATTCATTTTTGTTCCATTTGTTCTGTACGATGAAATGTCTGAAAATCAAATGTGGTTTTCCAGACTTTTTCTTGGGCGAGTTGACAGGAATGGATGGTCTTTGAACTGAGGTTTATGTAGGCCTCTTCTGTGTACTTACGTTGCACTGGTAGTAACAGAAATCAATCAAAATGCAAACCAGTTATAAATACTATGAAATGCAGGATTCAAAAAAATATTGTGATATCTCCAGTGATAACATGGAGCAAGTCCTGCTGCAAGGCCTGTCATTCTGCTGCTCTCTGGACTTTCAGTTAAGGGAGAATGTTAACTTTTTGTTTTTGGAAAAATATAAAGCATTGTGTTTTCCTTTTATTTATGTTGACAGCTAACATCCACTTACAGACTTAATAAAGTTTGGAAGAAAATACCTAATTATTAAAGTTTCATTAGCCCATTCACTTCAATTCAGGGACAAAAACACATACAATCCCATGTGAAATTTCCAGCAAAGCCTCCAACCTAAACAAGCAGCAGAAGGCCTGATGTTCTTGATACGCCTGATAGAAAAGCCAGCTAAAATGACTCACTTTAAAAACAACAAACAAACCATGTCAGATTTTTAACCACAACAAAGAATCAGAAGGGAGACCAATTTATTCCTTCTTTTACACCCTTCACCTTTCAGCGTGACCTGAACGCCACGCGCAGATGCCTGCAATTTGTTCCAGCACCAAGTGATCTCTGAGGAGACTCCCTTGAGTCCCCTGGCTTCCCTCTGGGACTGCTCGTCCAGGCTGATGGAACTGCTCCTTGTTGGCAGAGGCAGTGGACGGGAGCAGACTGGGAGCTGGGCAGTGGAGGGGACGTGTCCCAGTGCCTGCCCTACTACGCTGTCTGTGGCTGGGCAGAGTTGGCTGCTCCTCTCCAACCCACAGCTCCAAGGGCAAGTGCTTAAAGCAGGGAAAAGAGACAAAGGATCTGCAGGACTCCATGGGAAAACACTGGGCTTCTTCTCTGCCATCCCTCCTGAGGGAAAAATATATATATATTTTATCTTTTCCTATTGTACACCACTCTGTATAATGACCTGGGAAAACTTTGTTGAAGACTTAGCTAGCATCCACTGGACCAGACCCTCAGAGAGCAATCTGTTCCCCTCAGGTTAATGTGATCATATGACATATCTCAAGCAATCTGTCTCTCTGAAAGCTGCAAATATTAGGGAGAGGTTCGGACTGAATTTCATATGCTATGCAAAGCAGGTCATCCTCTGTTTGTTAGGAACAAAACTAGCTTGTTTCTTACATTTTATGCATATGAGTTTAAAGACAGATCAGAAGATGATGAATAATCTGTTTTATATTTTTTTCAGTAATCATGTTAAATGTCATGGTCCAGTAGAGCATGAAATTTGTCTTAACAGCTAGCAATCCAAAGGGATTTAAGTACCAGCTGCATTTTTTTCCTTACAAACCTTCTAGAGGCAACATCTACCAGCATCGGCATGCAGTAATTCGAGATTCACTTTAAGATCCATCAGTGTCACAGATCCATATTCATTACAGGGGTAGACTGGGCTTCTGCTGAGCAGGCAGGGCTGAGCCACGTGGGGAAGGGGAGCACCGAGCCAGCCTCAGGCCTGCTCCCACTGCCCCACGGCCAAAGCGTGCTCCCCTCCCAGCAACTCCACAGGGACTGCAGAGGTGGCTGTGGACGAGACCCCTCTTGCCCTAAGTGCCTGTGCAAGGGCTCCAGGCTCTCGGTTCTTAAAACTGCCGAGTGCACACAATCAAAATTGAAATTAAAGAGGGCTACGTGAGCTCAGCCCCTCTGAAAATCAGAAACTAAGCAGTTCAGAGCCTGAGAAATGCTTTTTGAGCTATGGAAATATACAGCCACTGCTGGAAAGTTTGCGATTTAAAAAACATTAAGGGATGCTACTTGTGCTTGAGCTCTCGAAAAGATGAAACAAGCTGTGCAGGATAGGTGAGTATCTTGGGCCTGCAGAGGTACAGAAAAATGTGTAAGAGCTAATTCTCAGTATATACTTTGAATTGGTGATTCAGTCTCATACAAACTAAGGCTAGAAAGGATTATTTCATTATCTAATATAACCTTTCTGAAATAAATGTATTTCTGTATAAAGGAAAAGCAAACTATTCACATTCTGCATTAGCAATCTTTGTGCATCTCCTTTGCTGAAAAGTAAATGGCAATAGAAGGTGAGGCAAACCACCCCTCCCCCTTCCATTTTCCATCCATTTTGGGTTTGATTCCTTAAACTCTTCATTGTTTTTTCACTGAATTTTGCCAGTGTTAATCCTAAATTTTGTGTCTGAAAGGTGAACATGGAAAAAAACCAACCCCATAAACATGTGTTTCTATATTTCTTTCTAGATTAATAGCAGTTTTGCATAAAACTTTAAAACTTAAAAAAATTGTTGTACATGAAATTATATGCCTGGCTGAAAGAAATACATTATTTATTAAAACCCCCCCTTTTTTTTTTCTCTCTAAGAGTTTGGNAAACTTAAAAAAATTGTTGTACATGAAATTATATGCCTGGCTGAAAGAAATACATTATTTATTAAAAACCCCCTTTTTTTTCTCTCTAAGAGTTTGGCATATCAAATTTTCATCTCTGTTTATAAGTTGTATTCCAATAAAGGAAAATGTAATTTTAACTACACGACATAGTTTAAATGCATTAACACCATTGAATGGGTATAAATCCTACCAGAAAGTTTTACACTTGTCCTTCCCTTAAATTTCAACTCCATCAGCTGCCCTACAAACCTCTGCCTTCACAGTTATGTCACACTTCACACGGGAAGGTTTGGTCCCATGTACAGTACAAATCCTGCATTAGCCATAGCTGAATTAAAACTGGACCGTGCCAGTGCAGCTCTCTGCTCATCTGTGCCCTTTTGTTCTCGCACACCCTTGATGAGATTTGGCTGGCTGGCAGCAGCTCTGGCTGCCCCTGTCCTGGGACTGCAGCTACAGCCTTGTTCCTCACTGGTGCCAACTGGACCCACGGGAACAAGGAGCCAGGGAGGGACATTATGGAAAAACAACTTCCCCAAGAGCTTGATAGGGGAAAGAGGGAAATTTTCCTCAGAGAGAAACACCAGGCTTTCCTCCAACACTGGAGCCAGCACAGGGATGGATGAAGACTGGCAGCCAGAGACCTCCTGTGCTGGGTCAGGCTGTGGCAGCTGTGGGCAGGAAATGCCTTCCTCCACTTTTGCCTCTGAGAGGAGAGGTGCTCCTTTCTGGGACTGGCCTTTCCTGTCAGACCCCTGCCAGGCTGGCTCAGACCCATCTTTTTTCCCCACCAGAAATGCTTTGTAGGGCCAGGGATATCCCAAGGCTGGCCAGGATGATCAGACAAACCATGTCCACCCACGAGCATCTCAGCCTACAGCACTCAGGGAGACCACGTGCATCAAGTCAGAGGATTTATGGACATCAAGGCTGAGGGGAAGTTGAGGACAGCTGAAAATTTATCATGATTACATAAACAGAAAATATCTACGGAGTGCAGACTGTTTTTCCCTCAAGAGATAAACGTGAGAACCCCCCCATTTTACCTCATAAACGCTAGGCAGGCAGGTGTCCTGGGTCCAGGTGCTGCGGGGGCACTCGGGAGACCTGAGGCACTGCTGGCCGCACCAGCCGCACTGCATGAAGGCCGGTGCCAGCAGGCACTGGCTGCAGGACCTGAAGTGACGGCAGCCCGGCCCCTTCAGAGGGATCTTTGTTATCTGTCAGTGGAGAGACAGGAGGCACACATCCTTTTAATACACACACTAAGTGGCAAGGAGAATCTCTATTTATGCATAGCGTGCTGGTGCTACTCAGATTTCAGATGTGCAAGCCACAGTTCGACTTCTCTTTAGCTCAGTAATTATAGGATCTTATAAGTAATTTAACTGACATGATTTTAAATTCGCTTGGGAGAAACCCTAAAGGCATCTTAATGTTATATACAGTTACTACCAGCATCTGGTGTTTACAGCAAGATAGCATTTTTTGCTGATGGAGAAAGAAAACAGCGGTGTGAGCTCCTCCCAATTCTGCACTGCTTCTTGGAAGAAAAACAGTGTATCTCAGTATGCCTTAGTTTATACATTTGTAAAAATAGGCATGATGGCTATTTCAACTTTGGTGAGGCTGTAGTAATATCTGAGGCACACTTACAGCATGTACTGCCCGTGTGCTTGCTTTTTAACACCTATCATCAAAAAAACTATACTGTACCTAAAATATAAGTTAAAATTTATATTACTTTAAGTATCAAGATAGTTATGAAATAGTCATTCTAAACATGCAAGAATTATTTTTGGTCAAAATATTGAAATTAATATATAACTACATTACTATAAGTGCCTTATATTTCTTTATACTTCAGTACCTTCCTTAAATTTATTTTGGACATTTTCTGAAGATCACTCTTATAAATATCTCATACATTTCTAGTAAATGATTAATAACAATCTTTACTAATGGCTGATGTATTTCTGTAAGTTCTTATAGAACTCAAGGAGTCAAATTATTGCTTACGATTATGGTCTAGGATTATCTGTAACATTATCTGCTGATGTTTTAAACCTATTCTTCTATGCATATCTACTCATGACAATAGCATATTTATGATAGCTCTTCATCTTTTATTAACTCTTTGTAGACTACATGCTAAAGTAATTTTCAAGTCTTACTTCCTTCCAGTTTTAAAGACACCCATGTAACTCTTGCACACACAATCCTCCTTAAAAAGTTACAGTGTTATGACACAAACCAACAAAAGCCAGGAAACTGAGCACCATTCTTTTCTTAAGCCATTGTGTGTTTTGTCTTTGCAAGCACTTGAATTAGGGACAGGGTTTCAGCCTTAAAATTTGCATTTCCTGGCTTTTGTTGGTTTATATCACAAGCTCTTACGTTATTTAAACATTTCTCAATATTAGGCTGTCAGTTTGTTTAGTAGGGAAAAAAATACATCTTGGAGAAAACTTGCAGCCCCAGTACTCTCTAGGGAATGGCAAAGCTATGATGATGCAGTGCATAAAGCAGCAGTGTGAACAGCTGCTCTTACCAAAAGTTGCTGCTCTGAAGGCAGATTTACACAGTGCACAGAAGGATTACATTATGAACCACTCACCTTTTTTCCAGTCACTACCAGGGTATAGCCATCATCTGCCAATGAATTCTTGACAACAACTTGGGGAGAGATGGGGTGGGAGTCTAGCTGAAAGCTGACATGTGGAGCTGTGGGTTCTGAACGGGAAACCACTATCTAAGAAAGAAACAAATTTTGAAAATCAGCAGGCAGCATGAAACAAAAAAGCATGCTGCTCAGCTGTCTCATGTTCTCTGCTTGCATTAATTACTTTGCATTACATTGCATAATATTTTGCATAATGTTCCATCATAATCTGATTAAAGTGCTATAAAATCTACTTTATTTAATACAGCAAAATCATGGCTGTTGGAGGATCCTCAAAATACACCATGTTTATTAAAATATGCAGGAGTCACTGCATGTTTCCTAGTCCTTTAATTTCAGGTATTTATAAATCACCATAAAAAATTAATAGAATGACGAATTTTATCTACAATATCTATTTAAAAGAATCTTAAAACTCCAGGTCTTCAGAAGTCAAAAACATTTCCTTTTATTTTCACTTCGGTCCTTCAGTTTGAAAAGTAAACTTCACCCTGTGTCAACAGTGTCTGGTCTTGCTGCACGTGGGGCCATTAGATTACAAAGCTATGTCAGGCACTGCAGGTGGCTGGTGCACTGACAAGCTCCTCACAGGATTTGGCTGGGCACCTTGAGCTCTGGCTCCTGCTGATTTCTGTGTGAGCCGGGTGTCCAGGACTGAGCATTCAAAGCACTTCTTCAATTACAGGGAATGGTGGAGGATCCTTTAGGAGATGCTCCAAAACAGGAGCCTAATTTAGATGTCCTGAAGACCCTTTGCAAAAGCCTTCCCCCTCTCCCTCCATCTCTCAGTTTTAGGAGATCTTAAGGAGATTAGTCACACCAGTATGAAATTCCCCCACTACTCATCTCTCTGCATCTTGAGTTACCTAAATACTTCTGAGAATCTGGGCCTATTCCTGCAAACACACGCCTAACTTTACTACTGTAACTTTGTTGACTTTAACGGGATGAGTCATGGCTGTTAAGCAGCAGCATAAAGCATCTGCAGATCGGGGTGGATATTTGATAGCAAGATTTTATAGGCTTGGGCCTGCAATCCAGAAGGATGTGCGCCCAAATGTGATAGCATCAGGCAACAAAGGCAGAGGATTGTTTACATGAGGGAAGATCATGTTCATGTTTCAAAAGCTGTATCACGTGTAGTTTACTTAAGGAATTTAGATAATCAACATTTGCTGAGAAGTTAGGATTCAATGGGGTTCATTATTTAGAAAGATTGAAGCCACTCTGGAAATAACTCGTATGTCAAATGTTTCATTTTTTACTATAATGAAGCTTTTCTTCTGACTCCGAAGGCAGAATCAGAAAAGCCAGGACATTGACTTACACGATTTCACTGGCTTTTCGCACTGCCAAGGTCTTTCAACAAGATGGCTGACTCCAAAGCTAGACTTAGAGATGCTGTAATTATAGCTGATGTTTTGATGTAATTCAAGACTTAAATAAAATATATGAGCAGTAAATTCATGCCGATAACTGCTTCACATCCCAGAGGTATTTATAGTTTGGGGTTGCAAGAGGTTTTTTTCTTTAAAATGAAACTGGCTTTGTTACAGACTTTGCTATGGATTTATTTCTCTGCACAGAAAGTGCAGCTTTTAGAAATCAATAAGGTATGATCATTTTTGGTGACACAGAAGTATGGTCTCTGACTCAGTGTAACAGGGCATGAGCTCTGTTTTTCTATTCAGGACAATGAAAAATAGAATGGACTGGAAAGCTGCATGAAAAAGCTTGATTAATGTTGGCATTATGGGGAGAGGTAGCACCACAGCTGCAAATACCTTTTTAGTTGATCATTAGCCGTGTCTCATCTCGAATACCCACTGCTATAAAATGCTAAGAATTCTTTTCCATCATTAATCCAGGCTTCCTCTTATTGCCAAGCATTCTTTCTGATTGAGCCACGGTGTTAACCCTTTAAACACATCTGCATTCCAACCTCACAGCAATACATGAAAATTTGGATTCCACCTCTACAATCTTGGGAAAATTACTCGGTACTTTAAACACTGACTGACCTTTATTTTACTGAGGTTGATAGCCAAATCACCTGCTCAAAGCCCAAGTGACTAGACTTTGACCTCATGACATACAGGGAGCTCAGATTACATTTACTAACTCATGGAATAAAAGTTTGGATTTTGCTTAGAACTAACCTACCAGCCTACAATGCTGCTATAACAGATACTAGATGCAAAAACGGTCTTTTTGGTCTATACAATTGTGTGATTTTTGCACACATCAGCCCAGTCCTTGAAATTCTATCTTACCCTTATCCAACATAATCCTGAAAAAAAAAAAGCAATATGAAGACAGCTTCTCTAGCAGGAAGAAGAGGCTACTTAGGACTCCAGTGTCATTCTTATAAAGCTCTGATTTTTATGGCTTGGGACTGAGCTGGTATGTGTGCAGCATAAATTTAATCTGCCATGGACACACCAACATACAGGGACTTATACCATGAAAATGGTTCAGTACTACAGAAGAATTTCCCTCTCCAAAGACCATAAAATCCTGGGAGGCTGGGGGGTGTCTTTTTTGGGAGGGTGGGGGGGAAAGTGAGTGTTGGATTTTTTTGTTTTGTTTTGTTTTATTTACATTTTAATAATTAATTTATTAACCAAGCATTTCTCCAGAGCATAAGAGAAATGAAAGCTTATTTACATGCCTGCACTCAAGCAATTAGGAGTGAGGGAAGGTCTTGCACTGATAACTAACTAAAGGAGAACAAACAGACATTAGCAGTAAATGGTCAGTGACTGCAATAGTAAGAAGTCACCAGAGGTGTTCTACAAGGTGTGTGTGCTGGGGTCCATACTGTTCAATATACCCATAAATGAGTTAGAGATGTGGCTGAGCAGTCCAGTGACAAAGTTTTCTGACAATATGAAGGTATCAAGGTGGTTAGGATGAGGACAGACTATGAAGGATGGCAGAAGGACTTTACAAGACAGCATGCCAAGGCGTTAAAATGGCAGGTGAAATACAACCAAAGAAAATTAATTTAAAGCAGCATATGATAGATAGTTATCTAACTGCTTAGCAGCAGCCAAAACCAACCTAATAAATACTTAGAAATTATTAGAAAATGGTTTGAGAACAAATCAGAAAACACCATGATACCATATAAATTCATGGTTTGCCTGAAACTTAAAAGCTCTGTGCAGTTCTAGTTGCCTCCTGGCAAAAAATAAAAAATGTTAAAAAGGGAAAAAAAGCTCAGAGAAGGGTGCCAAAGATGATCAAAAGGCTGTAATGAACAACGATTGAGTATAGTACATGTGGAACCTCTATGAAAAAGGAATAGAGAATCATGAGTGGGTAGAGACTCACCATATACTCTCTTCCCCAACTACCTGAAAGGGGGTTGTAGCCAGCTGGGGGTTGGTCTCTTCTTCCAAGTAACAAGCAATGGGACAAGAGGAAATGGCTCAAATTGCACCAGGGGAGGTTTAGATTATGTGTTAGGGAACATTTCTTCACCAAAAAGGCTGTCAAGCATTGGAGCAAGCTGCTCAGGGAAGTGGTTGAGTCACCATCCCTGGAAGTATCTAAGAGACATGCAGAAGTGGCACTTAAGGACATTGTTTAGTCGTGGACTTGGCAGTGTTAGGTTAATGGCTGAGGTTAAGAGGTCTTTTCAATCCTAAATGATTCTATTATTCCATGATCTTATTCTAATAAAAATTCTAAAGACCACCAAAAGACAAAAACAAGACTTGGGTTCAAGGCAAACAAAAGAATATGACATCCTAGCAATATGTGATGACCTACGGGACTCCCTGCCAAAGGATGTGAGTGCAAGAGAAATGCACATTCAAAGGGAAACTCCACAGGTACATGGAAAGAGCTAAACGGACAAAAATCAATAGCTCAGGAAATCCCCAGAAAGGAAAATAGTTGGAGACTTGAGGCAGAAGGTAGTAGCTACGTATGTCTGGGTGCCTAGGCATCCACTTGTCAATACTGCTGGAGACAGGGCACTGAACTAGATGGACCCTTCATTTAAATCCGTGTGGCTCTTCTGATGTCTTCTGAGAATCACATTCAATATCGGTAACTATGACACTAGGCATCCTTCTCAAAGCAAACACACTATTTGTTTCTCTATTTAGAGAAAAACAAACCATTTTCTTCCAGCATATCTCAGACTACTTCCACGAAGCTAACAGCCAACAGTTAATTAATTAACGAATATATTAACGTATTCTATATATTGGAAGTCAGCAATCAATTAGGTCCATGAACACTAAAATTATTGATTTAAATATTCTTTCATTGCCATCAGCTAGTATTAATGTTAAACATGAAGACTTGAGTCTAAGTTTGTCTGTGTGTAATATGGCAAATTACGACTGTAATAACTTGAGTTGAAAACCAGCATGCAACAGCTTCTTTTAAAAATCATTCTGATGCTCAGTTCTGCTAGTCAGCAGGATTGAATTACAAATGTTACTGTCTACATGTTGAAATATCTTCTGCAAAAATGAGAGGCCTTCTAAAAGGAATCCAATCTAAGTATCATATTGTTGTTTTTTCCCTAGATGTCTGGCAGGTGTATGCCATTATCCAGCAGAAATAGGCTCAGGGCTAACTTTATTGTGCAATGCCTCAAATGCCCTGGGATATGCAGCATAGCCTTGCAAAGGGCACATATGTAGCTCTCTAAATGCTGTATATCATTCTAATCCAGGCAGAATATAATGGATATCTTCTGAAGAGTGGAAGCTTTTCTACTCATACTGAGTATTAAAACATATGTGCTCTCAAAACAGTTTTTGAGCACCAGGTGTTAATTTTAATTTGGCTATATGGATTTTGCATTTTGCAGTGTTTGATACCTTTTTTCCCTGGGAGAATCAAGATACACTCTTTACTACAGAAAGAACTGCTATCATAAATGTTAAAAGTTGAGCTATAGATATGAAAATGCTACTTATCAAGAGCTTGCCACAGTTTTCTGTTGGCTTAAAAATGAAAGATGGGAGGATTGCAGCTATTCACATTCCTACAAATGCTCATGTGCACAGTTTGCATTTAGCCTTAAATAGGTCAGACTGCCAGTATTGAAAAGCCAGATGAATTGCTGGGCCACTGAGACAGGACAGCAATGGGCACTGAGGACAACCTTTGCAATGACTCCATGGGCATCCCATCACTCTTTCCTCCTCCAGGCTCTGTAGGGTTTAAAGTCCACGCTCATATATTTCTTGACCTTCTTGCACTTGCTTCAAATATGGCTTGCCACTTGCATGGGTGGTTTTATTACATCTACATTTGTCTAGAGGGACAGGAACAGGATCAAAAGGAGTTTGATAAATTCAAATGTGCATACGGCTCCTAGTACACTATGGTATAAACTGGATTTGACTGAGCACAGTGAAAGATGCAAAGCTCTGTATTTCTTTGCTCTGTGTCAACTCATTTTGCTGACAGGCACCATGGCTCTGAGTCTTGATTCCTGGAGTGGTGAGGTCTTGCTGCTTTGCTGTTTGCAAGAGGAGAGCAATGTTGAAGACTTGGCTCTCTTGCTGAATTCTGGGACAAGTTTTCCCAATCCTTGAATGCAGTTACAAATAAAAAGCAGATGTGATGTTTTTTTCACTGATTTCTGTAGCATGCATTATGTTCCCTGACATGTAGTCGATGAAAGCAGCTACAACACATGCTAAGCTCTCTCTTTTTGGGGAAATGAGATTTGTGTTGAAGTTTAGTTGTGGTGTTTGTTTTTAATCATAAGTATTCCTGGGAAATGAGTGTTATTATCAAGTGTTCTGTCTACTTGGATGTGAAAGACAACAGATTCGTGCTCAGTGTGTGAAAATTTCCCAAATCATTGATTTGTGAGTGCCCCATTTCTATTCCTCATCAGACAGAATCAAAGGCAACAAAAGAAATGATAAGGCAACAGGTTAAGGAAAACCCAAAAAAGCTCTTTATCATTCAAAGCAGAATGAAATTATGAAAGTCAATGTCACAGCATACCACAGAGGACAAAACAAAAGTAAATTTAAAAAACAATAAGCAAAACTGAGGAGAAAGGAGTCCATAAATGACTATTAAGAGCCAAATATGGGTGCAATTTCCAGCTCAGCGTATCTCTGGGTCACCAAGTGCCAGAAACTGGAGGGTACTGAGAAAGGAATTGACTGTGTGCTTTTACTTGCCTCATTCCCCTCCCTTATCCATCTTAGCACCTCCAGAACTCTGCTCCTTGAACCTTTATTATAACTCCATACAGCCTTTCTTAGCAAAAAGTCTGGTTAAAAGTACTGGTATATAATGGTTCTCCAGAATAAGACTTACTATTAATCTGTACTGTTTCATGTCTAACAAGTGCAGAGAGCCCCCGGGGAGGGTGACTGGCCTGTTGTCTGATGTGCAGTACTCCAGCAAGGCCTGTCTGTGCCATCATGCTTTGGTTTTTGTGCCTGAAACCATTTTCTGTCCAGAATCTGTTCAGACATGACAATGCATTACCATGTTTTGCTAATGCTTGGCTTTTCAGATAGAGCTGGCTCATGTCCAGCCAGATGGGACAGGACTGCAACCAGCATGTGGCTGATGGCACCTCAGAGTCTGTGTATGCCCATGGGAAGACCCTTTCCTCACCTCCAGAAGCAACAGGATGGATGTCCTACTGAACCATGAAGATGAGAGGGCCCATGGTGGGGTCTCTCATTCCACACTACTGCTGCCCCACTGTGCACCGAGTTTCACTGGCATAGTCAGAAGGATGAGGTGGCCCTGCTGCCAAAATTGCATCTGTAGAGAGTGGTTGCCCACTGTAGCTGTAAAATGTACAGTGAAAACCTCTCTAGTCTCCTCCTCCTCAAGAAGGTCACCAACAAGCCGTGCATTTGCTGGGGTGCTACGTTGCTGAGGCCTGCTCCAAGTGTAGGGGGCACACACACTATTTTGCTTCCAAACAAAATCTTAGGCTGAAATCCAACCTCTGCTACGTCAAGGGCATTGATCTCTTGTTCATTGTTATGGCCAGACCAAATGTGAGCTTCTAAGAATAAATCTTGTTAGACGTTCCCATATCCCAGACTTCCCAGAGCTACCACAAAGATTTCCCCTTCCTGAAGAACTCATTTCATCATCACTCATAAAACAATCTCTGAAGTAATAAAAACTTCAGGAAGAAAAGACCCAAAACACCTTGAAACCAATCAGAAATGAAAGATATTTTATCTCAATATATCATGGGGTTATTTTTGAGAAACTTTAATTTCCCAAAATACTAGCTGGTAATCCAAGTGTCTTTTCCAGGTGTGAGTTGTATTCTCAGCATAGCTTGGTTTGAGCATAATAAGGCTGTTTTACACTAGCTGAAAATCTGATTCCTCAGCTATAGCAGTGTGACTGGGTGCTTTTTTCTAATCAAATAACCACTGTGAAATACCTGATTCACTTTGCACCCAACAGCTGTAGTTACAGTCTGTGTTCCCAGTCACAGTCTGAAAACAAGCACAATAAGAAAGGCCGAAACAGCTGCAACTTCTCAGCAGAACAAAAAAAAAAAGAGAAGGGAAAAAAAAGTTTGTTGTCAGGCTCCAGCTTAGGAAGGAAGTAAAGCCATTTTTCTTTTCTGTCTCATGCATGTCAGCTGTCTTAGAAAAATTATTACTGGTCTGTTTTGTAACAGAAACTCCACAATATTTAGTAAACTACAAACTCCAATCTATTCATGGCCAAATACAGATTTGACATTTCTGAGGCAGCCAAAACATGCTCAGTATGTGAATGGGCTGCAGTACTTTTCAGGAGAGATCTGGAATTCACCTCATGGCCCTAATTATCCTCTTTAGAAGAACACATGCATCTTCTGTATTTGGACCATCCAGATTGATTTTATTTTAGTTCCAGATTTTGGCTGAAAAAAATAAACAGCTAGTGAAGGAGACTATATTTACTTTCCTGTGTTAGTGCTTTCCAAAGCTGTTTAAGTGAACAATTCTATTTTATCAAACTATAAGCAGAAAACAACAGGTGAGTATTCCTTGGTTGGATAAAACATACCTGCTTTTGCATTCTGAATATTACTGGTTCTTTAGAAGGCTTTTTTTAAATAAGTAAAATATGGGCTATGTTCTGAGTTGGGTCATTAACAATTTTGATGGGTAATTCTATGAGCTTTGGGGGAATCACTTGTAAAGTTAGGAACTATTCATTGTGATACATCTCTAAATACATCAAAACCCCAGAATCTGGTAGCCATCACCTACAGAAGAAAAAATGTACATGTTAAATCTGTTAAGTTTGCAGCAATGCTGTGCTATAGTCATGTGGTAAAGAGATAAAAATAGATGGAGATAGAAATAGAGTTGGAGACAAGGGGAATGTAGGAAGGTAGAAAGTGATGAGCAGAAGAAAAGCAAAAGGAGATGGAAAGATGACAAGAAAGAGGAAAGAAAAGAAAGACAGCATCAAGTGGTTGGCTGCTGATCAAGTGTAAGCAAGTATGATGGGGGTATATGAGAAACATTCTCAAATAAATTTCTCTCAGGTTCAATAGCTTGCTGCTGTACCTACTGGCTTCCACATCACAGGCTTTGAGCTTCAATTCAATTTAGATTACATGATCACTAAGTTTTCAAGAGGTCCCCCCACCCCCCTTAAATGTTTCATAACAGATAAAAGAAACCCTAAATCAATACAGCAGAAATGTCATTTAAATGTTCATTACTTTCACCAAGCTGTTGTTTATCTGGACACTTCAGGGTGCTGTCGTCAAAGAGAGGTACTGTACTATTACTTCTTTTAATCTCATGGATGGCTGCTAGTACTGAAATTTATGTCAGAAACTGAATTGTCTAAATATGGTAAGGTTTGGTATTTCAAAGAAGATACAAGATGAACTGGGTGCACTGGAAGGGCTGAGCTGATTTTCTAAATTTAGAAACCTATACATGAATATTTTTTTCTTTTGCTTTTAAATAGTTGGCATGATAATATGTTCTCAAGATACTAAGACAATACAACCAGTTTTAAAACAGGTTCCCTGGTAGGTAGAATTTTGTAGCTAATTTTCTCTGAAAGCATGCCTGTGTCTGAAGTCAGCTTTGAATAGCTACAAGTTACAAAGAGGTTGCACAGGAAAATTCAATATTTGCTTGTAAAAAGACCTAAAAATATAAGTGCAAATGACTGTGCAAAAGTGAGATGCATGATAAGTGAAGAGCTGAGGATTCTTTGCAATATGTTCCAACAGATTTCTGAATGAAACAAAAAAGAACATTACATTTCTTTGCTAAAAATGTGTGGAAGTCTTTGGGGATATCTTTTTGATAGATTAAGCCATTGTTAGATTATCCTGATTTTTTAACCCATTTTACTTCAGTAATGGTCATATAATAGCCTAATTTTTAATGATCAAAATCTCATTGCAGTTAATAGCTATATTTCCATAGAAACACTACAAATCAGCTTTAGTTGGGCATTTCCTAATGAACACGCATTTGAAAGTGCTTCCTAGATTACTATTAGAGAAAAAAAAAGTAAGAGAACATTAAATTCTGCAAAAATCTGTGTTTTCTCTATCCTACAGATCTGGTATCCCTTCCAAAACCATTTAAAGACATAACAAATACTAACCTTTCATTTGGAGGTAGTATTAAAGGTAGTCAGTATGCTCATTCTCCTGCTAGTTGCACCCAACCCTCAAAGAAAGAGCTCCTATTTAGTACAACACAAGCCCAATGCTGACTTCCCCCTGTAGCTGAAGCCAGTCTGATTCAATGATGAGAATATTTCTGCTAATGGCCATGTGCAGTTTACACAATAGCCTTTTCTTTTGATCTGTAACTGAACCTGGAATGGGAAATGTATTCTGGAAATATTTAATTGTTCCTTGAGTTGGGCAAACATCTGAATGAAGTGTGTGCTGCAGGATTTGAATGAATAATTTAAAGAACATTATAAATAAAAATAATGCTCCCTTGTGCTTTCTACCAAACCTTGCTAAAAGCTTTGTGACAGCCCAGAAGAAATGCTGGGAGTAAGAGAGTAGTTGTTATTAATTGTATTTTGTAGATAAGGAAATTACTTCAGAAAGGTTAAACAAATTGCTCATGTTCGCTGTGTGAATCAGTGTCTGCTTTCAAGAACAGAGCACAGTTTGGGCCCATGCTCAGTGTGTAGCTCTTAACATTTGCCTTTCCTGCACAGAAGACAAACTGCAGCTTAAAGTTAACAAGGTCATAATGGGAAGTTAAGCTAAAACTGGCAGGGTTGCCATTGCAAGTTTCGTTAAATTTTTTTTTTGGGGGGGTAAAGAGAAACATGGTTTTCCCCATGTTTTCATCTGTCCTTTGTGGCAAATTACTTTGATCTCCTTGCCTGGAGAAGCATTACAGAATTTACATCATGCAGCTGGTTCTGTGTCCAGTCTGTGCAGAAGACTGGAGGCATAGGATTCCCTTTATCCAGACAGGGTGTGTATACTGAGGACAGTATATAACCCTGCACACTGCATGTGGCAAGAAAATGGGAAGGGAGAGAAGAAAGGAAAGGCTTCTTTCCATTAAAGGTTGCATGTGCCCAGGTATTTTCTAATGGAACGTTATGGGAAATGGGAAAACTGCAATGGCACAGCAACTGATGATCTTCTCATAAGGTTTCAGCTAATGATGGTTGTGGGGCATCAATACTAACTCTGATGACTCTCTATAGCATACAGAGCAAGAAGGCCAGAATACTTCAGGAAGCTTTCTGGAAGAGAAATAATACTGGCAAATTGAAGTAACACAGGTCCTTGAGTGATAGAAGGATCCAGGCTGAGATGCACATCCAGGCTGGACTCTGTGGCAGCTGGAGAAGCCAAGCTCTCCAAGGAAGTTACTGCAGGATGACAGTGCTTGAAGTAAGATGGGTGAACTCAAAAGTATTTTGTCTTTGTCTTCTGGTGTTTGATTTTCTGGCAAGATTTTAAAAGACTGTTGCCTCTATATATTTATTTCATTAGTCACCTACAAAGAGGTCATGTAGTATAATCTACCTGTCTACATTAGTTATGTACCTAGTGGAGGGAGACAGACTACTCAGGAGGGTGATTTATCACTTTTTTATGGAAAACCGGTTTTAGGACAGGAAGAACTGTAATCCAAAAGAACAGAGTGAGATAGGAGTGAGCAAGAGCCTGAAAATCTAATACACATTCAGAGAAACTTGAAAGTAGGTGGAGAAGGAGCTAATCTCAATTCTACAGCTGTGAGTCATAGGCTATGGGTACACTAGCAAAGAATTTGGTGCCAGAGGAGTGGATCAGTATATAGAAACAACTAATGCTGAGGCTCCTGCTTCTACATTATAAACTGCCTTGGCATTTTACATCGAATAGATTTAATCTGATCCTCTAGAGTAAATGACCACACAAAGTATATTTTTGAAGCTGTTTGAATAATCAGTCACTGTTTTAGACCTTTCTGCCCCAGCTGGGGTTGGAGCATATTTGATGCCTATTCAAGAAAGTGCTTTCAGTTTAGTTTTCTTTGAAAGAACTCTTGTTTGTATGGACCAAAACTGTTCTGTGAACTAAGACAGCTGGAAATCATGGTAGAATTTGCTCCTCAACCACTGTTCCAAACTGCAAACTCCAGGTAAACACTTAAAATGCTGAATGCTCTATTAGACACTTCATTTATATTCCAGAAGCAGTATTTTATTTGGTAATTTCAATTTTCTAATGCCCTTTTAAACTGGGGTAATAATAATGCTTCTCCCTTTTCACCATCCTGCTAAACTCTGGTAGTTTTTTTATTATGAAGCTACTGTAGTAATATAGTAATTTTTACCTGCATGAAGCGGCCCTCTGAAGTCCCCAGATTAGCAATGGTAAGGTTCCCTTTGGTGAAGACAGATATTGAAGTTAACAGGACACTGTTGAACTGGCCCATGAACAAGTCAACCCTCTGCAGCGGAGTCGTAACTTCTAAGCGATATTCATCATCTTGTGCTCTGCAGTATGAAGCATTTCTTGAAAAAGCCTGTTTGAAAATGAAGTACAGATGAGTACTGTATTTATGAGCAGCAATAGATCTTTGTCAGAATGAAGTCATTTAGCACAAATGCATTCAACCAAAAGTATTTTAAAATGTTTCAAACATAATTGCTCCATCAGTTATGATGTTTCATGAGGAAGGCAACAAGTTCTTAATGTTAAGGGAATGTTTCTTTTAACTTTTTAAATCATGTCTGCAGGAATAAGGCATAGGTCTTTATTTAAATAGATGATATGGGTATAAGCACATATGTAAAGGTATCCTTTCTCATAGTGACTTCCTTAATGCTGCTTCTCCAAGAGTCAGAGAATTCTTGTACTGCAGAGCCTGCCCAGTGAAACGCCTACTCCTAAAACAGTTTCCTAGAGAAAGATTCTCTGACAAAAATGTGACTTTTTTATATTTAAATAACAATCTCCAATATTCTTCTCCTTCTATTTTCACCCCCTTTTTCAGAGATAAAGTGGAGAAAAAGAGAAAGAAAAGGGAGATAAGTTAGGAAAAATATGTTTCTGATTGTATGATTAAATGAAACTATGGGGAAGCCAGATTTTGATAAATAATCAGATTATTGTATTGAACATCTATGGTTCCTGCACTATTTCATCTGATCTCTATATGTCTTGAGTGTACTAAAATAATAGCTGCATTTGCAGGATTTTCTCTTTCATTTTGGGAATAGAGATTACATGTTTTTAATTTTCATTGGAAAAGTCTTGAACAATACACTTTCAGTTATCTCTGAAGAATAATATAACCTCCTAACAATCCAATAGTAATCTATTAACTGATAATTTCATTATTATTGATATTACATCATCTGTTTTGGGGACATTTTATAAAGTCAATAACCAGGATTCCCTTAAAGGATCTTTAACCAGTTTAAATTTGGAAGTCACATAGCATGTTCCCACTGTGACATACTTTATGAATAAACGTTTAGGAAGATTATAAAGGATCTTTTGGTGGTTCCCTCTGTTGAAATCAATAGTGAGCTTAATTTCTCCTATTTTTTTAGTTGATTTATTTTTTGTTACAATCATGTTTTAAAAAATCTTTTAAGAAGCTTGAATGAAACCTTTTCAAGACAGTGAAGAGTCTTTTTACTAAGTCAAATAGATCTGCATCATACCCTTAAAGAGCATGTAGGAGTAAAATTTTATTGTCTTCTTTTCTAGGTTAAGATGTCTTTCCTCAAAGCATGAAAAAGAAAGCAATGAATGAAGAATTTATTTTTTGCCTAACTCTGGTGAATTCCAGACTGAAACCCAAGGCATTGAAAATACTATCAACAAAATGTTCAACCAAGTAGATCAGTCCTTAGCTGTTGAATTGTGATGCTTCTGAGCTGAGCCCAGCAACAGCACTGGCAGGTGAGGTTTTCTGTGGTCCCTTGGAGTTGTACTCAGCACTGGTGCCAGGTTTTCTGAAGGTGCCCTGTCAATTTACTGTATCATTTAGGCAAAAGCCTACATCAGACCAACTGAGCAGTTGAAATCTCTGTGCAGTGCCTTAATGATACAGAACAATGGCTTCTAAATCAGATCTGGTACAGCAATGACTTAACAGTTTGGTTATCCACATACTAAAGGTTTTACTGTATTAGTTTTGTTATTAACTGTTAATATACAGTGCATTTTTTTCAGCAGATATTGAACTAATACTTTGAACTAGGAACACTAGTATTTTTAAAGTCTTTTTAAACCCAGTGTTTGACTGGGTTAAATCACCGATGGGCAAATTTGGCTTTTCTTTGTTTTGGCCACCACACAAGTTAAAAGTTCTATTCTTTTGCACTCATATCCTACCCAGTCTAAAAGTATTTCTGAAACATCTGTGCAGATTACTCATACAATGAGTATGAATAGTTCAAGTGCAGAAAGATGCACAGTTTTCATGATTTTTGAAATAAGGCAGATTTCTGATTTTACCCTCCCCCAACTTGGGATCTTTGCTCTTTCCTGTAACTGCTTTTTTTCCATAAGCAAAGACTTTGGAGAGAGACGTTTCAGTGCTAAGATTAAAGTACTTCCACCTACACAGTCATTTCAGCACAATTCAAACATCCTAACATGCTGCCTCATGAAACCCTGTTCAAGATCTTTGGAAAAAGTGGCTAGACTTTCCTGCTTGCCCTGACACCTTTCTTAGTTTCTCCAAAGTCAGCTCAGCCACAAAGTCAGCTCAGCCTTCCTCAGAGATGCCATAATTTTGTCTATCTGCTGAAGAACCTGCAGATTGTTACACATATGGTTCTTACAAAACCTGGCGCTTCATGGATTAACCATAATGTAGGGTTGGCTGTTCAAGAAATAGGAAGGCTTTGATCTTTGAGTAGAAATGCAGAGATTAAAAGGCTACTCAGAAAACTAAAGGAAGATTGATAACAGGGAAAACTTTGGCAAAGAAGCTGCTTTGAATTAACACTTTTAAGCCTGATTCTCTCTCTCTCTCTCCCTCCCTCCCAGTATACACATAACTATCCATTTGGCTGTCAATGTGGAAAAATAACTGATGTCAGATGATGCACTCTGGATATGATGCCAAGTTCCACTGAGAAAGCACACAACTATTGAAATGGTCGATTAGAGCATGGGTAAGTGCTTGGGTTCAGCTATATTGCTTCTCTTGCAGGACAAGAGGTGCCAATTGTGTGTGTGATTCATAGAGGGGGCTTTGCTACTGCTAAGCTGGCACAGGTGTGCTGCTGGAATGCAGTGAGGTGTGAGCAAGCCCTGCCTTACAGCTGTGTCCAGAGGCTAGAGGATAATTAATGTTATCTTATTTGTTCATACGGGAAGTTGTGGTGTTTGGGAATTTACTCTTGATTTGGTCCACAGAAGACAAACATGCCAAAAAAGTCTCCCAACATAACTGAGCTGAGCTATCAGGAGCTGTCACTGTTTTGCAGCTAACTGATGGTTTATATGTCATATTCAGTGACCATAAAAAAATATTTCAGACAGAGCTGCACATTTGAAGTTAAAAGTGCAAAGAGGGGAGGAATTCTTACAGACACTAATGAAAATCTCAGAAAAATACCTGGTTAGGTCAGTGTCAGAAAAGTGATCCAAAAGTCAAGTTTCTAGTCTGAATACTATACTCAAGAAAAAAAAAAAATCCAAATATATTTTTGTGATCTTTTCTCTAATTTGCAGTGACTGCAAATTGGAGAAATGCTCCTCCAGGCTCATCCTTCTAGAGCTGGTCAAAACCTGCTCTTCTTAGTTAAGTGCAGTCCTCATATAGAAAGTGATATTATGTATAATGTCTAGATATTATGTTTAATGTCTTGAATAAACTGGAAATCAATTACTTAATCACTGTAGAACATTTCATATGGTCTTGTAAGCCACTTGGAGGACATAATTAAAATTAAATTTTAATTTGACAAATTGGAGAAATGGTCTGAAAGTAACTAGGTGGTATTTCCTAGTGCCAATCATAAAATACTGCAGTTATGAAGTAAAGCTCAAATGAAAGTAGGAATATGCACGAGTTTTATTTCCTGTTGATTTGTTTATATGACTTTTAACTTGTTGGCCGTCAAAAAATCAAAGTTCTAAGTATCAACTTTTGTTTTCTGCTATAAATTCTGGGATTCTCCCTCAAGTGAAGTGGTCACCTACAAGAGCCAATAGCATTTCTGCTTTCATAGAATCAAAGAAGCCTTTAGGTTAGAAAAGACCCTTAAGATCTGTGGCATAACATGGAGTAGGGAGAAATAAGATATTGTTAAATGACCTGGATCCAGATGTCTGCAAATGGCAAAAATCCTTTTTCAAAGAAACTACTGTAGAGTGAATGAATAGATGATTCTACATAACAAATTGGTTCCCAAGACCATTAAAACCTAACAGACTGTATATGTTCCTTATCTCTTTTGTTGTGGAAGTCCGTGAATTAAGATGAATAATAAAACTACAGTTTTCAGAGTGAGTCCTATTAGAATCAAACACATAATGGTGAAGAATTTACATGTACAGCAGACTCTGAACAGGAAGAGTGACCCTGAGGAATATAGAAGAACCTTATCATATATTCCTCTAAATATTTCCATGTATTTTTAGCCAATATAGCTTTACTGTTCTTGATAAACTTGAATTTTCTGGGTAGTTTGCATTATTACTCTTCAGGTGAGATATGCATTTGATCACGGCTTCTCTCCATTGAAAATACAAGAATGTAATTCTGGACCAAATAATTCAGTGAAGCCAGGTTGTTGTCTGAGGGTGAGAGTGACTTGATCATCATCATGGTAATGATGATTCTTGTAATCCTAAGGAAGGGAAAAAATGAATCATATTGTAGGGCTCAATTTTGCCAGTGGAAGCCAATTCACGTGCTAAACAGTTCCCATGGAAGCAGAGCCACCGTGCTTCTGGTTTCTTCTTGACCAGTGAACAACACCTTGAGGGTGTGTAGGTGCTGTGAACTCAGTCCAGTGTTCATGCAGGACAGAACATGTCTGGGACAGGGGACTGGGTTCTCTGTTTCTAAGAACTTCTGCTGAGGCAATGAAGCTTTACTCTAAAAGGTGGAAGAGTTTTTCCTCTTTTTGTTTTAAACAAAGAATTGTTTCCCTCTTCTTCGTTCCTCCTCTTCCCAATACCCCTCATGTATTTGAAAGCAATTCAAAGATTTTTACATGATATACAGAGAAAGCATGTCCCTTTCTGAGAATAAAATTTTGAAAAGAACTCCATCAGTGTAAAATTTTACACAGTATCATTTCACTAACTCTTAATACTTGTTGCTTTGATCTACTTCACTGCTAAAATGAGATGGGAGAAGGAAGTCACTGAACTGATGCTCCACTTAAAGTAATAGGTAAAAAAACATCAACATATTAAATGTAATTAGTTAATACAAATTAAGATGATTTCATGTTCTTTTGTCAAGATCATTCAAAGAGTTATTTGCTTTTGTCATTGAACAGTACTGCATTAGTTCTCATAATCTGGTTAGTGCATTAGCACTAAGTAAATCCTATTGATTCAGCAGACAAAATGGACCTAAGTAATCTTTCTATTTTGCTGATTTCCCTTATATTAATTTAGCATTTAACTCAGTATACAGATTATCAAAGAAGAGGTGTTGACTAATTACACATTTTTAAGAAATAAAGTAATGCATTGGAGATATTGTGCTGATGAAAGCAGTTTTGCTGTTCATTTGTAGTGTCTATGAGGTGCATTTTTCACAGAAGTCCTTATTAACATGGAAGCTGTGGTGAAATAGAAAAGCTGTGAATTCCATCTAGACCAGTTATCCAAAGATAGTGCTGAGTGTGGAGACTCTTATTCCAACAAAACATTGCACAACAACTGCATATTTAGCCAAAACAGTGGTGTAAGACATGTGGGACAGAAAGAAGTCCAGAAAATAGAAGAAAATCATGCAATTTGCCCGAATTTCCACAGGCTGTGTATAGAAGCAGGTGACATCTGCCTCAAGAAAATTAAGCTCTCATTATCTCTTCCTGCAATAGCACTTCTCTAGCATTTCTTTCTTTCACACATCCTGTAGACAGTGCAGGTAATAATTTCATATGACCTACACTTTCTTTCTGAACCATTTATGCCGTGGATCTTCCTCCTCAGCATCATTTTTTATTTTTAATTTAATGTGGGATTTGATTCTGGTTTTACTTGTATGTTTGGAAATGAGGAGTAATTCCACTCTGATGCAAAAGCTGCCTGAGATCAGAAACCCACATGCCACCTAGAAGGTTTGAGTAACACAGCTCTCTCCTGGATAATAATTACCTACTCTTGCTTTAGTGAGCAGTAATGATGGCCAGATGTGGTCCTGAGTCAGAATAAGTAGAGTAAGTAGAAAACTGCTGAGGTAAGGTGGGTGCTGAGTGAGCTGAAAAGCAGATGTCTGCTTTGTCAGGACTTATGTGTCTCTCCATCGTTTGGCAGCAGAACACGAGGAAAATTCATTGCCTGCTTAGATGTGTCAACCACCTACCAAAGCCAGGTGTGATGAATCCAGGACTTAGATCTGCTCACAGTGCACTGCATAATCAGCTTCTCTTCCTCTGGAACTTGGAATTGTGCTTAAAGAAATCCAAGCAGATCTTTCAGAAAGGGCTGACAAGGTCCCATTGCAGAATAGTCAACAGCAGACTTGATGTGAACTTAATCTGGGATTAAGGAGTCTTAGAATTTGGTCTGAACCCAGGAAAAGAGGCTCAGATCTGAATATTATGTATCTTTAGGGAGTGTCCTTAATATTACATAACTACTAGTATACATTTTGGGCATCTCTTTTTGTAGGACTGTAAAATTTTTCTAATTTGCAAGGCCACACAGGATAAGAAAATTATTCTTTGTCCAGTTCTAGTCTTTAGATTTATTTAAGGGCCTTCAGAAACTGAGATATAAAAACCACATGACCAGATATCTATTTTAACAAAATAAAAATTACTTTCTGCCTGAAATTATTTCTGTGCAATTCCAGAGAAAAGCAGCTAAGTCACTTTTCCACAGTAATAACCAATAGGTAACCCTGCCTGCAGTGGAAGAATTTGATTAAAAAGTCTGGAAATGGAACATTATTAGTAACTCTGGCTGATAAAGCTGTGCCCTTTGCAGAAAATGGTAGTTTACTGGATATCACTTTTTCACAGAGAAATCCAGCTTTCATCAAGAAGATGATAAAATGCCAAGTAGCAGTACTGGGAAGCAAGCAAAGACAGGTCTCTAACAGGACATCAGGAGAAGGAAAACTGGAGTTTTGGAGTTTTGGCAGCCGTTGGTGACTAAGAGATCAGTCCCCAAACTCCATAGCTCCTGGGGCTCGGAAGTCTGCAAAGATATCTACCACTAGGGGTGGCGTGGTACTTTCCAAAAACCTCCCTGACCTGCCTTTTTCCTTGCCTTGTCTTCTTCTCAGGAACTCCCTCGTGAGGGTGTCCATGTGGCCAGTCCCAGAGACAGAACAGCCCTTACTGCTGGAGCCAAGTGTTTGCTAAACCCGGCCCAGGCTGAGATAACCTCACCCAGACCCACACCCACGCTCACACCACACCCCCACACACTCACAGCTGTGTCCTTCCCGTGCAGCTTAACAGAGTCCCGACTCTCCCTGCAGTCCCTCACGCCAGGCTGTTTGCCCCAGGCAGGTCCTCCTTGGCCAGGTGGGTAGGTGGCCGTGGAGCTGACGGTGAGGGGGCTGGCTGGCTGGGATTCTGCCCTCCTCATTTATTGTCCTGAGATGTCAGAACCCCATAGAGGAGCTTTTGTGCCCAGGCAGAGTGCTGTATGCCATCTGATAGAGCATTTCGAGAGGAATAAATGACTGAACCAATCTAACAGATTCTGGTGCCTGACTTTTAGGGAAAATACTCAGTCATGTTCTACTCACAATGTAAAAACACCTCCATGCTGTGAGATGATCTAAATAATTTACAACCCATTTTAATCAGAGATATGTGGTGTTATTTTTAAACATGCCAAAATTTTAAGCCAAATGGTGTGGGATATTACAGTTACAGGGCCTCAAAAGAGTTATTTGTCTCTGTTTATTTTATTAAATATTCTTAGACACAGCCTTAAGATGACAGATCAATAAGTGCCTTTGCGGTTTCCTGATAGAAGGCAGCAATTATTTTCTTCCATTACAATATAAGCATAACCTAATTTTACTCATCTATCATGTGTGCAACGGTAATAAAGAAGCATCACCATGTGTTTATTTTACTCTCACTTTGTCTTTTGTTTTGGTGATCTTCTGTTTTCCTTCCATGTTTTCCAACAGTTTGTGCCTTCCATTTAACAGGAGTTGTGACTAGTTTGTCTTACTTTATGACACTTGCTGGGAACATGGTGGCAAAAGCCTGTCTGTGTTTTCTCTTTTCCTGTAAGGTCTAAGTATTTTAGGCTTTCACATGAACTTACCTGTAAAAAACCAAAGACACAAGATCTTTACAGAGCTGAATTTAGATTTCATTTTTAGAGGTGCTTTATCATGTAAGTCCATAATGACTGAAGTCAGGTTATTTGGCTTACAATTGTTTAGCACGTAAGAGATGCAGAAAGGCCAAACAAAGCCTGTAAGATCATGATCTCTCTAATGACAACTGAAATGCATAGTTGAGATTGTCAAGGATAAAATCAACTCATTTTCCTCACTTGAAAAATCACATTTAATCCATGGTAAAGATACACACTACTGGACTATGTCTGCAAATGAAGTAAGCAGCATTTGTCTCCTCATCTAAACACACTTCTGCTTTGAGGATACCACACTGGGGCTGATAATGACTAACTGACCAAATAAACTCTGCTTAAAGGCTACATCCAGTTTTCTCTTTGTTTTGGGAGATTCCGGAACAGTGATTCAAAACCCCCCACAGCAGCTACCTCTCAGATATCTTTGTCCTGACTCGAGCAATAAAACCTCCTTACTATTACTCCCATTTTTTCTTTTAATTCAAAGCCAGTTCTGTTTCCATCTTGCTGTCGTTTAAGTGTCAGCCAGCTCTTCACTGAAGGAAATTATTAGGCAGTACTAACTGCTCACAGCTCTGCTGAAGTACATCTGACATCAATCAGAGGTTCCATCAGATTCACGTTTCCTTACCCTGACTTCACTGAGCCCAGGTTTTGGCTTAATATGTATTACACTTAAACACAACTGGAAATGTTTTATTTCAATTTTATGAAGTTTTCCATGAACATTGGAGTAAGTGAAGCACAGTTGTGTCTGGATTGGTTGACATTGCTCTTCAACTAAGCTCTGATGGAGACCTTTCCCATGGGTGAGCAATACCTTCTTCAGTACTTGTGAGTCCTTCTCATGATGTTTATAAAGGGACTCCTAAAATTTCGTCAGTTTCCATAGCCTGAGCCTATATGGGGTCTGTCTCTGGATTCACACTTGAATTCATGTCTTTAAGATTTCTTATTGCTGAGGCTGTAAGGATAACTAACAGGAACACAGACCTAAAATAGCATGACCACATAAACTTCTTTTCTTTAGAAAACAAGGCCGAAACTGAAAAAATTTTGACAATCACATCAAGATGAGTGGAGGTTTTTCTTATTTTTGCTTTAAATACGAGACGAACAAGTTGAGGAAGTGTTTTGGATGTATCATTCAGGTTTATTTTGGTCTAATTCTACCTTTAGAAGCCTCAGAATAAACAGTCCTAAGGGACAGCCACTAAAAAAGATGGACTACTAGAAGTCCAACAAAATTATGTACAATTGTCTTATGGGACTTTTTTTGATAACATGAAATGGCCTTCATCAATCAGACTCTAACTGTAAATTATTAGAGAGCACTTCCTTGCAAAGTGTGCTAGAGGCTCATTTTTCTTTTTAATGTTGAAGTTAGTGGTATACCATATTCACTGCTGGACTGTTTTCACTGTGCTATGACTTAATTTTGCAGTGGTCAGTGCCTTTCACTTGCATCAGTGGTCTGTGGTTTTATTCTCAACATCAAAGAGAAAGGTCATCTTGGCTACATTACAAAAACAAGTTTTGAACTTCGCAAAAATAAACTGTGACAAACTCTCAGATTTTATAAAAGCTTTCTTTTAAGTTGAAGGTGAATTACAAAAAGGGGAAAAATGTTTTATGCCGTCATGTACACTTTCACAATGTACAAAGAAGGGCCTAAGAAGAGTTGAGGGGTTTGAGACTCTTTTTTTATTCATTATTATTTAATCTCCAGCAAAATCAGGAAAGACCAGATTTGATATTTTTGGGGCAAGCATAAGAAATAATGTGCTTTACTTCTTCTGCCTGCTCCTTCCCTTTCTTCACATTCCAACCCTTCAGGTCTATTTTACACACCAGAGAAAAACAGGTGTATAAGGGATGGTTGGCAAATTCTTGCCAATCGTTTTGGCTAGTTGAAACCTGAAAAACCTCACAGGACACTTTTTACTGGAGCTTAATGAGTCCTCTGGAATAAAGCTAAGGAAATGGAATGGCAAAGCTTGACAGTCTTGATATTTCAGTGTTAAGCAAACAATCATGACAAAAATTTCTGACTGCCTTTATGCCATTTAAAAGAACCAAAAGAAATCACAGAAACGTTTTTCCCTTTATCAATTTAATGTAGCAGAAATCAGAGCTCTGATGACATTTCATGAAAATAGGCAACTATAATAAACATGTCCACAGTGTAAGGCATTCATTCTGATATGCAAAGCAGCAGCAGCGTCTGGAAAAGCTTTTGAAACATGAAAGCACCTCCCAGCATGTGAAAAGTGGCAAATTATTCTGTCAATATTTTAATGGTATACTTTGCTTTGAAGAGATCACCTTATGAAATGGGTGTATAGGCAAGTGCAGAATGAGATAAGTTAAAGGCCACGAGCTTTAAAGACAGTCATTCACAAATCATATACCCCAGGAATATAGAATAAAGTACTTTCAGAGAAGAACAATGTTTCTTGTTAAAAATGAACTGAAAAATGAAAAAAAAAAAAAAGAAGAAGAAGAAGAGGATATTACTACCCGAAATGAAAAATTAGGACAGCAATAACACAGTGAAGAGAGATAAGCTACTGTGCTGAATGTTTGCTAACTTGTTTTTAGTTCCTAAAAATTGCCTGTCCCCCTCCTACAAAGAAGGGAATAAAATGCTGTGTCTGTTGGGGCTGCTGTATCAGCATCCACTGGCAATGCCTACATCTGTGTTGAGCACCTGGAGCCTGCTATAAGCAGTCATCCCCCAAATGCCAAGGCTGCTGTGGTTATGCTCAGACTGTGTCAGAGCACATTCCTGTTACAGAGGAGAAGCCACAGGGTCTCTGCAATGGGTTCTCCTCCCCAGACTGCCCTGTCTCACCTCTGGCAGTGGGGAGCAGCCCCTCTCTTTGATGAGATAGACTCCCACCTCCAACCGGGGCATGTGTCAACACCCAAGCTTGATGCCCTGCACTGAGCAGCTGTGCTGAGAGGACACTGGTGATACTTGGGGTGAAGAAGGCCTGTGGCTCCCACTCTCACTTGAAGCCATCCCAACAGTGGGGTATGACAGATACCATCCACCTCTAAATGCAGGTTGAGCTGTTGATCTGTCCTGACACAGGCCCCACACTGGCTTAGCAGAGCACTGCCACAGAGGCTCTGGCCCTCTGGTAGAAGACAGTGTGCCACCTCTGAGCTCCAAATTTCTTGGTTTTGAGAAGGGAAAGGGCCCCAGATAGAATATTTAAGGGCCTGCCTGATAAGCAGGTGATTCAAAGTTATAATGTTTTGTGTTCCAAAGTAACTGTTAAAACTACCCAATGCCCAGATTCTGTATTTCTTTTACAAGATCTGAAACCAGCACAGAGACTGGCCAGAAGGGAAAGGGAAAATTTCTGTGCTTCCTCTGCTCACGGTATTTCATATGGTTGGAGAGCAGCAACCTCCTGAAGTAATGGTGTACAGAAAGGCAGCCCTCCCACCCAAGACCACCTGAGCCCTCCTTCTGATACAGATTTCACTGACACTTACTTCATGCAGAAAACTGATGTCAGTCGGACTGTTTCTGCACCAAGCATGAGTAACTACATTACAATCTGGCTCTTCATGGCATATTCCAAACCAGCTCTTTCATTTTTTACTGAGAAGGGCAGTGATTCAGCATTAACATACTCTTAAGTATGTGATGTTTTTTAGGGACTCTTAAGTGCACATGAATATGAATGTTTATGAATACTTTTTTAAAATATTAAAAGAAATAACTGCCTAAATGTTCAATTTATCTGCATCATAGTTTCTCAAGCAAAAAAGTACATTTTTAGCTCCATAAAAACCTCAGTGTTTTTTATACTCAATTTACAGGAACTAATCCTTTTAGAGATGAATCAACAGCAATGCTAAGCAACCTGCAATGATCAAGGACTTATATTTTGTAACTGAAACTGAAGGAATGGATACCTGGCAATGGAGTAGGCAAAGAGAGAACAAAAGTCTCAAAATGTAACAAATCAATTATCACTCACCCTGTTCAAGCAGTATTTGCTCTCTTTCCCATAAAAGTGTTGGAGACATTTCATGTTCTGCTTGTCAACAATCTTGTTGAAGAACTCATTGATGGTTCGAACAGAGACGGCGCAGACAGCAGATCTGTTGGTTGGTTCAGAAGAGTCTGGTTTGCTTTGTGCAAAAACACCATAAAGGATATCATCGTTGAGCCCAAGGCCCATTTCGTGTGCTAGAGCTGCACCAGGCTTGCTTACGTAGGCAGCTTGCAAAATGTTGAATACCTCCTTCCGGATGGACCTCTTTCTTCGCTTTTCAGTAAAAATACACTCCAGAGGCATTTCCATGTAGGAACGCATCTCTGAGTCTAAAGTGCAGAAGCGGATAATTCTAGTGTGAAAAGATTGCGAGTCAAGAATTTCTCTCTGAACAGTCAAAAAATAGACAAAGTGATCATTTTCAAAGGCATGGACATACCTAATGGGATACGAGTCACGGAACTGAGGGAGGATATCTATATAAGATTGATCTGTGAGAAACTCAAAACCGTCCTGTGTTTCTTTTAATCTTCTAACCGATATTGAATGCAGCACATGGGGAGGTTGAAATGTAGATGTCACAGTATTTCCAACAAAGAAGTTGACAAACCTGTCCTTTTCAGTCACCAAAACTTTGGTTCCTAAAGTGCTAACAACACAGTCAGGACAGTTATCTGCTTCTCCATCCACCTGGGGTGAGTACATGCAGTGCACCTCGCTTTCAATGTCAGCGGGGTTGTCAGGGTGAATGATGTGACGGTGGCAGATGCCTCCGGACACACTCCCACAGCTGATGAGCTGATCATCATAATAAGTTTCTAAAAGCAGTGCCATGTTGACGTTATCCTTCCATACGCTGTTAGATAAATTGGCTTTATCTCTGCAATCTTCACATGGTGCACAGTCAGGGTTCTCCAAAACAGGCCCAGTCTTGTACACAGAAATGTTCTGGAGAGTTTCATTTAGTACGTAAATCTTGTTGACTGCTCCAATATAAACATGATGCTTATATAAAACTACGTTCTGAATTGGTGTTTCTGCGATGAAGTTAGGAAGATCATATTTTTCACTAAGATTCATCTCTGATTTTTTAGCTGCTTCTTTGCATTGTCCATGGCTCCTCTGCAGCAAGGCAAACAGCAATACGATAAACCCAGAAGGATATGCAGTAAAAGGCTTCATTGTCAGAGATCTAATCTGTCAAAATATATTTAATGGAAAAACTGGTTATATTTCATATAGCAAATTGTCAGTTTATCAGACAACAGAAATCTGTTTCTAGGCTGCATGTAGTAGCTGAACTATTTCAGTTTAAGAAGTGTTGCAATCTCGCTTAGTGTCATAATAGTTGTGCTAGAAACTACTACAATCTCTGTTCTTTGTGGGTACCCACTTCACTGCCTTTAGAACAATTCACAGAAAGATTTTCTTGTGCTGAATTTCTTGAGACCCCTTGCCATGTTGTACAGCAGCAAAAGAGAGAGGACTGTTTCCACTCTGGCATTAAACCAGCTGACTGATACAATTTAGAACAGGATGGTGTACACGTAGCTGAAAGCAAAACTGCCCAGGACACTTAGGACACAACTGCACACACAGCACTTGGAGCACTTCAATGCGTGGATATAATATATTTGTCAAGTTCTCAAGGGGCTAAATGGGTTCCTAGCACAGCTAATCAAAAGTAAGAAATAGAAAAGACATGAAATAATGTGAAGATTTGAGCTGGAGTGGACTTCTGTTGATATTTTTGATTAACCAAGGAAAAGTCCCTTCTCCACCAGACCGAAGGAAGAAACCCCCCTCTCTCTCTCTCCCTCAAGCTCCCCAAATCACTGTCTTTCATAAAGGCCCAGTTTGGAAAAAAGAATGTCTTTTTTCAGCCAGCTCTACTTCTTGGAATAGTCATTCTCCCTAGTGTTGACAAGGCTTTGTAATGTATTATTAGAATATTTTATGCATCATGTGGTGCCTGGCATGTGCAAGCTTTATTTTAGGCCCTGTACCACAGCAGTAAGTCACTCTGGCGAGCCTTACAAGATACAGGCGTATCGCTGTATTGTAAACAAAGGGCTATCGAGTGACCTACAGCCATTAACTGATGAAATCAAACCACCTACCACTTCTCTTTCTTTTTTTTACATCTCCACACAGTTTTTTGATGTGGCTTGAAAAACCAAAGGCAGATGACTTGTGTGATATTTCACCCCCTTGAAAGATCAATGAAATGAGCTGTGGTTATGAGCGTTTCAGTGCAGTACCCACACTATGCCCTGTCACACCAGACATTTTTTGTTAACATCATGACACAGTTGTTAAGCCAAATTTAGCTTCTTCGTGGAGAAAACAATTCTGCATTCTAACAGCAATGTGATCACATACTTTGGGAAAAACCTTCTAGTTTGACTATAGTTAGGCAATTGTTGCTAATCAAGAAATGCTTGTGACCACTGAAAGAATTTAAAATAGATGACCTAGAAAATTGCAAACTGAGTAACAGGAATCTGTACCAACTTTTAATTTCATTAGGACTTTAAGCAAAATGAAAATATGACTATAGATCAGAGCCATTTCAGCTGTGTATAAATCCAGTGTTTTCACTAGATTGATTAAAACAATCCATCAATAATTCTTGTGGTGCTTTATTTCAGCATCCACTGAATTCTTTCTGTGGTTTACCTCTTTAATTACACAAAATAATAGGTTTTGAAAACTAATTGTTCTTCCTCCCTGTTATCTGATAAGAATAATGATCGAGAGACTTGGGGATAAAAATCAGAAACATGGGCTATTTGCAAGTATTAGCTGGTAAAAACAAGTCACACCTCTAATATTGAGACATAAAGATGTACCTTCAAATCAGTAACATTTTTCTGATATTAATTAGTGATAACAGAATCCTGGAAACAAATCTAGCCTGGATTTACATTTGAAAAAAAAAATAAATAAAAAAGAGCAAGGATATTGCTATAATGAGAAAATAGTCCCAGTACACAAAGTGTTGACCTTCATATTGTATAAGGCAGCAAACTGTTTTCTCATCCTCTGTAACGTCTTGCTATCGTGGAATTTTTCCGGCTCTGTGCTGGGATGAAACCAAGAGCTTTCAAAGTTTGTGTAAAGCACCCAGAAGTCACATATGATCCAAGAATAATCATGTTCATGTACGGCTTGGCCAGTGCCAAGTGAAGGTCCCAGCACTGGGAGGAGTGGGAGCCTGGTCTAACTGTCTGCCTCTTTTCAACCAGTACTTCCACCCCAGAAACTGCTGAAACGGATACATTCCTGCAGATTCACTTCTGATGAGTCAGCATGTTCTGACAAACACTAGATTAAGCAGAAAATTCCAAAAGTGCTCTATTTCTGACACAGTGCAGAGGTAGGTATATTGTTTACTGCAGTAAGTTTAATCCCACCTAACAGAGGTGGCCCTGCAGTGGAGAGAGAAAGCAATGGGTGGGACAAGAGTAGGGTGAGGACGAGGCTGATTGACCACCAACACAGGAAAAAAAGATGGAAGGAAGGTTATGTGACAGGCACCTTATTTGTTACAGTATATTCTGTGCTATGTTCTTGTTTTAATGTTTCCAAATAGATTTCCCACCCAGTATGTCCCTCAGTCTTCAGTTTACAATCCTCCTCATTCTCCCAGTGTCTGAAAAAGAGGATCCCAGTCGTCCAACAACCAGTACCAGTGTGCACTGCAGGGGTATTTAGAACCATAAATACTATCTGACTTATTCTTTCACTCCAACCATATTTTGGAATGTGAGGCCAGTATCCTCTGATAGGCTGCTCTGCCTACACTCAGTAAAACACCGCAGATTTCAATTTATGCTCTGGAGACCAAACATTCCACCTTAGACTCCTTTAGCAAGTGAGGTTGGAATGGAAAATTTAACAGTAAGAAGAAAGGTGGGATTCAGTGTGATGTAAAGGATGCCAGGAATAATAGGTACTTTATTTTACCACTACAGGAAGGAAAATATGAGCAATAAATGAAAACCAAGTAATCTTTTCTCCTCTGTTTGAGTCTCATCATGGTGCTTTCCTCTGTATACTTTTGAGAAATTTCAAGCATCCTCCCAGACAGAAATCTGCTGATTCCCACCTATGGGAAGCTCTGGCTCAGATTTATGGGCAGCTCTCTGGGGAAGATGGTTCCCCACAGTCCACAGATGTAATTCACAGCATACTGTGAATTTTCCCTCAAGGTGCCTGATATCAGAAGAAACATGCCCTAAGGTGAGACATTTACAGCTTAGGGAGAACACAGGAATCATGTGCAGAGTACAATGTACTTCACAGTCCTCACATCATTTAAACTCTGCTGCTCCTTACTCAGAGTCTCAGGACATTTGGTGACTCTTTTCATCTGCACCTGACCCAGGTTCTTACTCTATTCCAACCCTGCAACCTCCAGCGCAGAGCTGCTCTTTTGTAACCTCAGATCAGGTCACTGCAAATACACTGCACCTGAATACATCCTGAAGAAGCAGAGAAATTTTGGTGAATTAAAAATTCAGTCTTGCCTCTCTTCAAAGGTCCAACAGTTCTCCTTAGCATACACTCAAATGTAATTCATTGAACTGAAAGAGTTTTGCTGAATCAGAACCAAAATTTTTGTGCTATAGATACAGGTCAAAGAACTAGCTGCTTTCTATCAAGTAGCAGAAGGAAAACAAGGAATGCTTTTGTTTCTCTACTTGGTTTGAATGATGGATGCTGTTCAATCTTTTGTGACCTTCCTGTGACACGTGTGTGTGTCCTTCATGTGTCTACAGATGACTTGTAAGCTTTGGCCTGCAATAGCTATGAGTGAGCAATAGCTGTACATGGATTATTCCTTTTGTAAGAGATATTTTCAAAGCCAATGTCATGATGTGCTCATTTTTCAATCCCTCATCAGATAGTAGCCAGTAAAACTGATGAGAAAATAGATTTTGGTTAACCATTGCAAATGGTTGGTAATGATGTGTCATATTAGTGTGATTGGCAACCTCAAGTGCTATGGCTGGTGCTATCCATCAGGCTTGGTCTTGAGTGTTTTTGAACCATTAACAGTTTCCCAATGGCAATCTTCTTCCTACAAGTTTCATTCCCTCTAATTATGGCCTGGGTGATGATTTGTAAATATCGAACATCATGTCTCTCCTTCACACTGTTTGCCACAGTACTGACAAGTTAGGCCTCGCCTTATTGTGGAATAATGTTCAAGCTGGCATATGCAAGGAAGCCAGAAAACACAGCCATGCTTGTTTTCCTTTCCCTCATATCAGAAACGTGGGTCCCATTTATCTCTAATCACAAGCATGGATCTGCACAAGCTCAGACAACACGCTGACATGAAAGTGTTTTGTAGGTTGTTTGGAGCTTCTCATTTTTCCTTGCTTTATTACAGAAAAGGAAATGACAGGGTCCTCTTCATCCCACAGAGAGCGTGTTTGCACAAGAACATATTTAGTCCTCAGGTCATTTCAGGTTAGGTAGCAGCAGAGTCATGTTAATTCATGTTTCAAAAACTCTATTGTCAGCAAACGGCAGCCTTTTCCCCTCTTTAAGGAAATATTTGATAGTACGGTTTTATAGTTTTTCTAGTGGGGTAGTACATCTTGTTCCTTTGGTCTCTGACAGAGTTGTGGTGGCAAATTTATATAGAATAACCCTAGCTGACTACTCCTCCTGAGAGCCCAGTTTGCTTTGCTATTTTGGACTAAAATCTGTGCCAGTGCAGGACCTGATTCCCTGTGGTTCAGAGGCTGTGCCATGGAGAGAGCATCATCATTTAAGAGGACAGGGAAAATGAGAGGGGGTGATGATAACAGCTCCATCCATCCAGCTTTAATCGGTTGTTGCAAATCTGTCACAGCACTGGCATCAGCTTCAACAGATTAAGCTCACAATGGATGTGTCTTCATCAGACTTTTCAATTAACCAACTGCATTTGTACACCAGGTTGATTACACATAAGACACTTAGTGAGGGCAACCTGTTTTCTATGTTCACAGGTAAAAAAAAAGTTTTTAAATCTAAACTGAGTTAGTTACCTTAAGGTAACAGAAAGAAAAAGGAAATCGAGTAAGTCAGCAGCAAACATACAAATCATCCCTGAGTTGAATTCAAATGGCTAATATGAGTTAAAATTCATGTTCCCTTGTCTTCAGCACTATTTCACCTCTAGGTTTGGTCACTCATCCTGACTAAGGTGGCAACGTAATTTTCCTACAGCATGGTATGCACTCTAACACGATGCAGTTTTCCAGTGTATAGAGTCAAAGAACTTACTAGCAGTGATTTAGGTCACAAATTCATTGAGAGCAGAGCTGGGAGGTCTCTATGCTATTCCAAGAGGGGTGTGTGCATGCAGATGGCTGATGGGGAAGAACTGTTGGGCAGGGCACAGTCCACGCAAATTGCTGGAGGATCTACCATTAACAAAATCCTCTACATACACAGTGCACTCAAGTGTGTCAGAAGAAATTGCTTTCATTAGCAGGTTCAACTGATCTGTAAGTCTTTTCTTACAATATTCAAACACATAAAAAAAGAACTTAAATTATACCCGCATAAAACACACTCTTTAAAATACATGGTCCATTACTGGGTCCAATATACCATTATAATTCACAGCAGCTATCAAAACAAGCATTTTTGTTGTCTAACACATTTATTTTTAACAGGCTTTAAACCACAAGAACACTAATCTAGCCTTTGCAGTGGAGAAAATGCTATTCTTACACTCATTTGGCTTTTTTTTTTGGCGGTGTCCTGCAGTGCAGCAGAGTATTTTATTCGAAACTTGCTTCAGAACTTAACATCCTAAAGCCAACTCATGTCATGGGTCTCTAGCACAACTGGATTTATTTAATCATTTTTTGTTGTGATGGGCTACAATGGCACTACTGGTTCTTTTGTAATGAACCTCAGCAAACACTCACTGGTATGTTACAAATGAGTGGAACAGATCAAGAGCTATATATTGCTCAAAAAGATTAATGTAATAGGTGGAATACAGCTTTCCTTGCAATTGAGAGAAAATTCTTATGTGAGGAAGTAGTACTCATTTTAAGGGCTGAGGAATCAATTCCACAAAGAACATGGATTAGAAATTCAGAATATACAAAGAAGAACTGAAAACCAGGGAGGAAATACCCCAAATAAGGTAGAACCTTCACTGTTTCTTCATGCTTATATTTCCAGATGGATTTGGATCTTTAAATATATCATTAAATACATGCTTTCCACATCTGGATGATAAGGATGGAAGGATTTTTAAAAACTATTGTATTGTTTAGCAATAACAGGAAAATAGAAAGCAAACTTTGAACAACACAATTGTTCCATTCAGTTAATCTGAAATGCAAGTCAGGAATTGTGGAACTTCAGTACGAAAATACCTGTGATGTTATTGTAGCTCTTTACCACTACAATTGAAATAAAAAAAAACCCAGTTCTAGCAGACTTAAGCTGGGTATCTGCAGCAAATAATTCAGCCTGACAACTGACATGTGGACCTCTTACTCAGTCCAAAGGTTCAGTACAAGCAGAAAAAGAGCTATGTGTGTGTGAGTAGAGTAACATGCTATGCTTGATATAGTCACATGTCACGACTAGTAACACAGGGTAATGTTGGTCTTTGGTTCAGGTTAGTGCATATGGAGATATTTGGGGGTCACTTCAAATTTTTCATGTTTGAACAGACTAACTCATCTCTTATGTATTTTCACTACATATGCAGAGCAAAGGCCTTTATCAACTTCTGGTGAGTTGAGACAAATGCAGACATGCCCTGGTGGACTGAGGAAATCACACAAACTCAGGTAAAGATGCAAGTCTTTGTTTGTGGTGTGATAAAAACACCTTACAGTAAGAGAAAGCAACTTTCTTGCATTTCTGAGTTGATCCTGTTGATCAACTTTTTTGCATGAGTCTGAGCATTCTGTGGTTGTCTGTACTGAACAGGGACAGTGTAATTTCCTTGGAATGTAGTTCCTCCTTTTGTAAAGAGCCAAGTTGGCAAACCTGGCTGCAAGAACAGTTTTAGCTCAATTCCCTCAACTACTCTCAGCACTTAGATTTTCTACTTTATGTTTTATGGTTATAACATCTATCTACCTGAATTCTTGTATTGAAATGCAGAGCATATTTTGGAAGTCTTGTAAAGCTAACAGCCTTCCATACTGTGATAATTAAAGGAATGGCATGGGTCATAAAAATGAAAAAGATTAAAAGGCAGATAGTCATGAGTAACCAAGACAGCATACAGATTTGATCTAAATGTTCTAACAGCAATTATGAATGATTTTGATGCAGGACATTTCCTGCAGTTTAATTGTCATTTGCTGCTAATGGTTCTTGCGAGTCCCTGAGATAATAACTCTTCATAGCCAAACATTAATCTCTTCAAAAAAAAAAAAAAANTCTCTATGTCATTTGATACAGATAGTAAAGTATATTATATGACAACTGTACCAAAATAGTGATGTTAAGGTATATTTTATTAGAATGGTGCCAATGGATCTATAAGCCCACCAAATTACCAAGTTTCCTTTTAATGTCATAGTAAATACAATAATATCAGCAACTTAAGCCCAAAAAGTCCCTGAATTCTTCCAAGGTGTGGTACAAATACCTAGGATACTAAGTAAAGAAATTGTGCTGGCTCCATTCTTTCCTCTGAAAGAGCTGGCAGGACAGTGTCAGGCAGTGGCTTTCTGCTTGGTGGGCACACATAAAACATGCCATTGTGTGCCATGACTTCACCCTTCTTACTCAATGTGTCTCCAAGAGCCACAAGGCAAATTAGCGACAAAAGTTAGGGTCAAGGATTTCCAAAAGGTTGCTGATGCCTTGCTTGATACACAGCTTGTCAAGCTGAGATGTCATGGTCAAACTGCAGGGTCCCAGCAAGATCAGCACATCTGTACAGGTGAGCTGGGCCCACAGATTTGGAGAGCTGGCCCAAAGGCTGCAATGAGACCCTCAGCTCTCCTTTACTCAGCCTGCTGGGGGTGGCTTATCCAGGGAAAGGAAAAACCAAGAAAAAGCTCTGCTTGTGGACCTCTGTCAGCACTGTACAGAGGCCTTTAAGTTGCCTCCAAGTCATCTTCTTGCACCTAGGAACTTTTGTGGGGCTGCTGAACTGGTCTGGCCTGGCACAGTCCATTGGGCTGATACTGTGTTGGGCTGATGCTGTGATTTGTCTTCATGTTTACCTAGTGCTGGAAAGCAGACTGCACTCCTTCCATGCCCGAGCTGGCTCCACAAGGTATAACCACGATTGTGTAATGCTGTGTTTGAGATAATCAGCCCCACCAAACACAAACCACCTCTATGCAAAGCTTTGGTGGTCTTTGCCCCAAGTGAAAATGTGGTGCAAACACTCAGAACGTCTATACACAAAACTGAATTGGCTGTGTTTGTAAATTTGCTAGTGAGAGCAATGGGGTCTTTATTTATGCCTCAGCATAATACTTTATCTGATACCAAAGTTAATAACCTGATGCTCTACTTAGCTTCATAGCGGCTTTTTGATAATCAAACAGGAACAATGTCAAGGATAGTAATCATTTCCCATCTGTGTTTGGTTAGGAGGTTACGACCTTTTCTTTTTAATGCTGACCTCGCTTTTGTCACTGTAAGTTTATGTTATTGCAGTGCACTTTAACTGATGCCCTACTTTCACTCAGTTTAGAAACGGAGTTAATGACGACTCATTGGCATGACTGCTGCCTTGCTGTGAACCTGTGATTCATGATTGCCTTCCAAGGACTTTACGGTATTGGTGTTCATAAATCCCGAAATGGCCTGGGACCAGCCTATCTGACATCCTGGCTCTCACCAGAGGCAACAGTGTCACAGCTGCAATCAGGAGAGTAGCTGATCTGTAGCAGCCTCAGCTCCCTTTTTTTTTGGCAGATGTCCCTCAGTAAGGGTCCGTCAGGCACAGCTTTTATTTTGAAATATTGTGTTGACCTTCAGAAGATGCTGAAAAGCTCAGTAGTTTGAAGAAGGAGTTCAGGGATGGCTGAGCAGTCTGAGTTTTTCATGCTAATGGGATCTTTCTTGTGTGTTTGCTTCTGAAAGGATTTTTCAGCTGCTTCATTTACTTTCTTTCAGTCTGTCCTCTCCCTTCATTTTGAGGAGACCTGGGGAGCTTAAATGTGCAACTGTTGCTCTTCAAGGGTTCTCATTTGTACCAGGCCCAGAATAAGGTTTTGGACTTGTTCAGACCCTGGAATGCCTTCTTTGGAAATCTGGAGCCAGATTCAAGGAGTCTGTGAGATAAGCAAAGAGGCTGTTTCCAAACTCCAGAGGTTATTTACCTTTCTCATAGGGGTGAACTGAGGATAAATGAATCCATTCTTACAAAACACCTCCAAAACACAAAAGGCCTAGTGCTGGTGTTTACTACAGGCGTAGCACAGAAAGGCTGAGCTGTAGGATGGTGCCTGCCATAAAGGGGCTGAATTAAAACCATGATCCTCATCCCTGCATGAACAGGCTGGCCAAAGGTCTACATCTGGGATGAGGGCTTGGCTCTGCTGCTGCCCCCTGCCCTCCCTCTGCCCCTGCCTGTGCTCTTCCGCCCTTTTGCCACCAGATCCAGCAATCCACCACCCCATGGCCATTCCTCTCTCCTCCTCCTCCTCTTCCTGTCCCAGTGGGAAGATGCAGACAGCGGAATGTGAGTCCTCCTAGGCAAAGCTGTCCTGATGCTTTGGAGCCAAGCCAGCTGGGAGGAAGAGAGGGGATGAAGTGTGGTGCTGGAGGCTGCCTGTCAGCAGCAGGACCCGTGCCTGGCTCCATCCTGTCTGGGCACTGCAAAAGAGCTTGGCTGGGAGCTGTAACCCAGCCAGGACTGAGTCTCTTACTGCTCGGTCTTCTCTTCCAGAGCTGCAGAGCAGGTGAGATCCAGGGAATATTCAGAACAAAGTGCAGGCATTGGTTAATCTAAGCACCTGAGAGCTTTGTGGCCAGTGAGTGTTAGCTTTTTAGATCCCTTTGTTGGACTTGTGCCCTGAACTCACTCTAAACCCCATTTTAGATGCCAAAGCAGCCTCCCTGGATCCTCCCCATAATATTAAGCTTGGTCTGTTTATCCAAAAGGAAAATAAAATGGCAGTTGTTAAAATTGGAAATTGGTCAGTTAATGTAAGTTTTTAATTTAGGACATTATAGTGGAACAATTGCTCCTGAACATGATGTTTTACTAAATAGTTTATATTTAATTCAATATTTTGGCCACTGAACAAAGGTCACTGTAATTAAGCAGAAACATTTTCTTTTACATCCCTGTTCCTACTAAAAATATCCAAATTATATTGTATTATGTATTAGCACCAGGTATGTTGTGTTCAGACAAAAAAATATGGACTACTTGTGACTAATAATTACTCACTTAAGCATTTTAAATTTGAACAAGATACAGATGTTTGGGGTGATGATGGACAGATTTGAACTCTTACGCACCTGGCTTTCACACAAGAGCCTGGTTTTGGACCTAAGCTAGGGCAGGATAAGCTACATTTCTTCACTGTGAAGCCATCATCTTTCCAAGACTTGACTCCACAGTCTATATGCAAACATTATTCTCATTGATTGCTGTGATAGTTGAGCTGACTAAGGACTAGAGAACAGGGTGCTTAAAACAGGCTGAAAGACAGAAGATCTGAGGCAATGACAGAATCTCAATACTACCTCATTTAAAATGAGCAACAGATGATACAGGGTAAATACTGAGATGTATAAAATGTAACAGGAATGATAGGTGCAGAGGAGTAAATCTTTAAAAATCTTATATATTGTTAATGAAGATAATCATTACTCTTTAAAGACAGGCTGGATTAACCAACACTGCATTTCCAAGTAACTAGCTAATGGACACAAGCATTATCTTTGCATAAGTCTTAGAAATCTCTATAAACCACAAGTAGTCAAATATTTGACTGATGGGCTTTTACCCCTATTAATAGCATGTGAGGGTGGTCTCGGTAAATAACATACCTTCAGATTGCCCTTTTGCAGCTGGGGAAGGGGTACTTTCTTATTTTAAGCCACCTCTTATTGCTCCTTGCTGCTTCCTGAAAGGCTTTTTGTACTGTGAAAACAATTCACTTGTTGTTACCTTATTTTTGTGCCCTGCAGGGATTTTGGGTGCACATACTCTGCTCAGATAAGCAGGGAGCTCTCTCAGTGCAGTCAGGGGAACTTTGAAAGCCATTCCTGCTTATCTGCAGACAGAGGTTGGCCCAGCTTGTGTTTCAATTACAAGAGAATTTTGGCATTATTTGCATAAAAGGGGTTCTTTCAAAGCATGTTATATGAAAACTTCTCAATCTGAAAACAAACAAACAAAAATGCAACTCAGCCATCTTCAGGAAGCAGCAGAGCTGTCTCTGAGCTCTACCCCAGCTGATGTTATCATGGCAGCTTACATCTGAAGAAGAACAAATACACACTTATTTTTGTAAACGTGTTTCCAGAAGGAAAGGAAACTCCACAGAACTGGGAAACAGCCCTTTTAACTGAAAATGACCACACAAGGTGTTTTCCCTTTTTTTAGCCCTGCATGAAAACCATGGGGTTCAGTTCTGCAATCAGAAGGTCATTAATGATTTTTGTGATTTCATGTACTCCTGTGCTGACTTTACTTACCTTCTGTCTGGTTCTCATCTCTCTCAACTTCTATTACCAAGTTATGCTTTCAGAATACTTCCTCTCATGTAGCCTCCCATAGTCAACCAGGAAAAAAAAAGGTGCTGTTGGTTAGGTCTATTTGAATGTAACCAGGAGAAGGAGAGAATTGTCCTTTTCTCACAAATGGACATGCCTTGCAATCCATCCCTTTTGTATACATAAGGCCAGGATAAAAAGGACAAAAATCAAATGGAATCCGATAGCAATAATAACTGAATTCTATGGGAATTAATGGAAGATAAAATGTAATGAGATTTTAACATCTTGCAGTTCTGAAGCACAAACAGATTGAATCTTAAATTTCACAGGATAATTCAAAAGCTTATGGTAAGGTTTCCATGCTAGATTCAGTAGGATTTTCCCATTGTGGAAATTTATGGTGGAGAGCTGACAAGATCTTGAAAATGTTACAGGAGAGGACATCCCCAGAAAAGGAGCTATTTAATCTTCTGAGAAGGGAAAAGGATGCAGCGAAATGTTGCCACCTTGCCATGTTCTCTGGCAATTTGCTTGTAAGGCCAGTGTTTGCAATACCAGGAAAAAGAGACATTTGGGAATTTCAGATTCTGACTACAACAGGCTTAATAAACCCTAAATTCTAGGAAATGAAGAAATCAAAGTAAAGCATAAAGACACATTGCACATCTGGGTCCTCTCTCTGTTTTCAACTCTTGCACAGTTTCCACTGAAGGTGATAGAATTTACATGCTGATTTTAACTAAAGGCACCTACATCCTGGCTGGGGGAACACCCCCATTTACTATTTGGAAATGCTGCAAACATGCACAGTGATAAAACTCATTATCATGCAGCATTTAATCCTTGGGCATATATAGGATGGCAACAGCAAAGTGTTCAAAGTTTTCCTTCATCAAAGTTCTCCTTCATCAGAAGAGTTAAACAACAGTGAAGATAGTTTTCAGTCATCTACTGCAAGCTAAATTGCATCTTCAAACAGGAATATAATTTTCCACTCATCTGAATGGATGGTAAATACATTTTTTAGGGTGAAATTTGGATTATTTTCTCTAACGCAGAAGTACTTTATCACACAGGGAGCTCCACATTGGCTCACTGCTTACTGGAGCCTATTACTGTTTGCATTCTACCTACTCTTTAAAAGATTATTAATATTACAATTGTATTTTTTTTTTTTTTTACTGCAGCTTTGGGCATTTGTAAGAATGATATTGAATACTGAGTATTAACAAGAAACATTTTCCCTCAGGAAAAATATTGGCCTCTAATCCAAAGAGCAAAAGCAATAAACCTAAAGAGTTTAAGGAAAGGTTTTACAGGACAGTAATATATAACATGTAAAATTAGTACCCCCTCTCTAAAAGTAGACAGGAAAACTGAATATAACTAAAGTAATTCATTTAACATTTCCAATGACATTAGGAGAGAGCAATTAATCAACTTTTGACATTAATTCAACTACCAACACCTCTCATTGTCTTCAGCAAAGCTGCCTCACTCTGCTTTATCCTGCTTTCTCAGACCTAACAGAATCTGATATATTTGGATGAGAAGACACATGAAAATATAGATAATAATACCCATATAATAATACCCATAACAGATATTGGGATATATAATAGCAACAGATAAAAGGATATATAATTTCCATAAGAGAAATCCTAATGCCATTTTGACTGTGTAACAGTCTCAAAGATAGAGAGCAATCAAAGTCTGAGTTACCCCACTATATATCTTAGACAAATTAGGCTTGTGAAGTTATTTCACTTTGTTTTTTCTAGTCATGCTTTGGGACAATCCACAGATTTGGGACTTTTCTCTGGGCCTACTTGGAATGCTGGGCTTACTCGGAAAGTTGCTACTTTTATCCTCACAGGATCATCCATGATGCAGGGGTGTAGGGGTCGGAGAGGCAAACCCCAATGTCTCAATAAATATTTCTGATGGTCCTGAAATTCTGGTGAATTAATTTGGGTCAACCAATCCAAAAAGCACTCTTATTTATGATAAAGCTAAAGACAAAACAATAAAAAGTTACATATGTTTCTAGGCATTCACATGGCACAACAGACCTCTATCAAGATTGATATCTCACTAGCTAGAACAGTTTCAAAACAAAGTAAAAGAAAGGTGAGGTTCAGCATCCAGCTCAAACAAACTAAAAAATAAACAAAGAAACAAAAGAAACACTAAGTTAAGAAACTTTAAATAAGTAAGTTTGGAATTCTAACTGTAGATGATAATTGTTTTCATCTAACTCATTAAACATGCTCAGAAAGGATTTGTTTTAATAAAATTTAGACGAAGATACATAGTTCCTGAAGGACTTAACAATTTGTACAACTATTAATGAGAAAAATTTTTATCTCAAAAAAGATACATCAACATTCTATTAAAGTCAAAGAAAAGGAAATCCGTTTTTCAAATATCATGCAGATGCACAAAAAAGCAGAGCTAAATCCAGTGTCCAACAAGAGTCGGTGGCAAAACTTCCAGGGACAACCATAAGACCATAGTCTTGTTCAGGGTTCTCACCAGAAAAGTAGCACAACCACAAAAAGAGGTTAAAAAGCCAGTTTCCTAAGACCCACATGTGTTTTTGTAGGCCTGAGCATTTGCAGTGGGTGATAAAGGGACTGGAATTCAGCTGAGGGCATGTTCTGCCAGATGTGGGCAGGGGTAGCAGCTGGCAAAGCTGGGGCTGGGTGTGGGCATCCCACACCAGGGCCATGTGGCTCCCAGCCCTAACAAATGCTCGGTGTAATCAGTCCATTAGTCCAGGTTTCTCCCAGTCCCAGACAGTTGTTTAAAATGAGCATTATTTGAAGCAAACCAGAAACCTTAACACTGTATTTCATAAATAACTGTAACTTTATTGCCTAAATTCATGGTGGTCCAGCCTTGTTACTATTGCAGGCAGAAAGCCTTTCTGAGTCTCAGGACATCACCTCTCTGCTCTGAAGGAGGTTCAGCTATGCCATGTAGGGTGCAAGGACACGCCGTAAGGTCACAAATCTACACACCCAGATACCAAGAGGAAAGAGTATTATACATCCTTTTATTTTTTGGTCACCTGCCCATATCTAAACAGCTGAAAGCCCTTCAGGTATTACATGCCATCTTTCTGCAGTTGAGCTACCACCTGGAAGCCACCTGCTGGGCTGCTCTTTTTAAAGAGAAGCAGAAAATTTTACGCGACTCTCTTCAGTCACAACCAAAGCTACGATTCTAGCCATTTTATAAAATAAATTATACATTTGGCAAATTTCATATCCTTATACTGAAAGGAAATCTGCCTGAAGCCAAAAACTTCCTGTGTGGGAAGTGAACAACTTACATTGTATAAAAGTGTCAATAAAAATTAATTACTTATTGCCTAAATCTAGCTGTCTTTGTAAGTGTGCCTCCTCAATTAATTGAGTCTGCTTGTAGGAGTGTAACTGAGAGGCCCCTGTGCTTCATCATCAACTACAGAGCCACGCTGTTTTGAAAATAAAAGACCTGTATCCTGTCCAAAAAATAAACTCTGGAGGTGACTTGCCATGTTGCCATTTTGGATTACAAAAAAAAATACTCAGCCAACACACAGGGGAAGGCTTAATTCCAGCAAACACACACATAAACAGGAAACCTCTCTCCAGTCAGAAGGTATTTTTCCTCCGTACAATGGGGTTCAAAGATGTGTCATCATATAGTTTAAAACAATTACTAGGAACCTTACCATTTCCAATAGTTTAGGAATAGTTGGCTTCCACAGTTGAAAGCCTGTCTGAACTTGCATGGGAAACACACACACACTAACAAATATATGCTGGCTTAGGCCAGTGGAGAATTTTTAATCAATAAGCATGTCAAGCTGGGGGATAGGGAGGGGAGGGAATCAATTTTCAGAAGGCAAATGGTAACAACTGTAGATTTAATCAAATTTCAGATGCAATCCCTTACTATTCTCAATATTTTTGAAAGAAAGTAGTTCCATGGCAAAGAATGAATTTCAATAAATGTCACATATTTAGGTTCATTTCTGAACTTTTAAATTTATCAAGCTAGGTCACTGATCCTTCATTCAGAAATGATAACCATACATTTCAAAAAGATTCTGACACTCTTTAACTGGATAAACATCAAAATGAAGGAACTACAGTAGAGGAAAACAACTTACACAAAAAATTGTTATTTCCATATGACTACAGGAAAAGAAGATATGCCAGTGTGACCCTTCAATGCGAGGATAAAGCTGCAATGTACACAACAAAGTGGATAGCTATCAAATACCATGGTGATGGCCATGGTGTGAACACTTGAGCAAAATGAAAATCTTCTGAAAGCATTAGGCAATTTTCCTTTCACATGCATTTGCAACCAAATTTATCATTAATTCAAACAAGAACGTTTTGCTGCCTTCCATACAAAGGACAATTGCATGTTCATTTTCTTGGGACAAGCAGAAGAAACAATCAGAGCTGTAGGAAGCACAAAAAAAGCGCATTTTGTTTAAGAATTTTGAGCTTATTAAAATCCCCAGCATTGCAGAAACTCTTCTGTTATTGACAACTGCTTGAAAAATTAAATGTTCCGGAGCACTTGCTTCCCTGGAGATTGGCGTGCTGGGAGGAGAGGCAGAGGAGAGGTTTCAGGCCATTCACTGCTTCTGTTGCACCACATGCACCCTTGTGCCTGGCTTATGTACACAGCCTCTCCTTAATATATGAGCATTATAAAATTCTTAAAATTTGAGGGTTATAAACCCCTTAAATTCTTTATCTCCACTTCTATTTTCCACTCTTATATTTGGTATGCTCAATTGCAACTTAATTCAATGAAAGTCCATCTGAGCCAAGAGGACTCAGTCACCATCCAGCCTCGTCAAGTGACTGAAAAAGATCACAGCGTGACTAAAAAGTCCCAGAACAGATCAAAAACCATGGCAATCTACTTGGGAACACTGTTTGCTTCAAAGGAGTTATATCCTGGACTAATGTGGTCTGATAACTTTAACTCTCTTTTTTTTTTTTTTCTAATGTTTAAAATTGGAGGAAAAAATACTTTATCTTCTTGTACAACATCATAGTTTTCCTCAAGGCAAATAGCTTGGCAATTTGCTAGATTTGTTAATGCTAGAGGAAACAAGTTAGCACACATACCGTGTGTTTGAATGCCTTTGGAAATTAGATTGAAACACTGATTTGATTTCCTAAAAGGTATCTTAAACAAGGCAAGGTTAGAGATTTGGAGAGTAATGAGAATTTGTGTGACTTCAAACAGCTCTACATAAAACAGACCTGATATTCTGGGGGGAAAAAGGTCACCTAATTATTCGTTTCCTGAAGGGCCTGTCTATACTGCATTTCCCCTGGGTAAGGAAACTGATTTAAAAATGGCTTCTGCTAACATGTTTGCATCAGTTGCTATGTATGAGATAGAGATTTTTAAAGCCACTGCTAAGAAAAACACAGCATTTTTGTAAGAGAACAACAGAAACCTCCTCATCTTGGCTGTTGCAAAGAGATGCCATCCTCAGAGTCCTGCATGGAGCTGTGGCCCTGCCTCCTTGGTGATGGCATGCTGCTTGGGGCCATGTGGCGTGACCACCAGTGGTGCGTTGCACAGGTTTAATTACCAAATACAACCTTTGCATAGGAAGCAAAATCACCAGCTGTGGCCACAGCAGACAAGATGCAGAGGTTGACGGCTCATCTGAGGGTAACAGCCTAATGAAACATGAAGTTGTGCCACTGGCTCAAAGGACAGACAGCAAGGTAGCAAGAGGGAGGTAGAAAGCCTGGACACAGGGGTTTCACAGGAACCCACGGCAAAGGTGGTGTTGCCACCCAAAATCTTAGGAAGGTGTGTTTGAAGTTTCATACACAGCATGCATTCCTTCTGCTTTTCACCAAACAGATCCTTGTAACTCCCTATTGAGTTTTGTGTTTCTGTAGTTTCAGAGAATGCTATTCAGCTACCCTATCCCTTTCTTGTTCAAGAAATGATGTGTAGTGCTGAGAGAGCCCAAGCAGGATTTCCCTTACACTAGATATTTCACAAACACAGATGGAGATGCAGGACCTCTTCTTGTTTTCTGCCTGAAGCAAATAAAGTCTAGACACATCCCCACCACAAAGCAATCGTGGCACAAAGCAGATCCCCCAGTGCTCTGTGACTCCCAGCGCTGCAGCTTTGGCTCTCTGGCTACCCCAGCGCAGCATGCTGCCGGCATCAGGTTCCCTTTGTGGCTGCGAAGGCAAGACTGCTGCTCTTGCACTGCAGCCAGCTGTGCCAGTTAGTCTCTGGAGTTCTGGAAGCCAGATTTAGGAGGCAGCAGGCTTTGAATTTCTCATCTGAGTTGAAAAATACAGAGCAGGCACTTGCAGATCATAGAAGAGTAAGAGTAGGTAGGTTGGCTCCTTCAATTGCATTGGACAAGCAGGAAGAGGTTACAGGTCATCAGCTAAGGTACCAGAAAACCATCAATGCAGGAAAATCAGGATGGGAAAGGCAGTCCTGGGAAGACAACACTTGCTATTTAGTTTTGCATTCGTGAGCCTTTCACTGAACCTCTGCTGAATTTTGGCTTTCTGGATGCCTTGCCCTGAGTCAGTGAGCTCCCATCCATCTATGGCTGCACTGTTATCTACACCTGAGCAAACAACACGTCTGTGAACCACTCTCCAGCCACAACATGTGCACTTTAGCTTACCAATAAACAACTGCTATGCAGTGGTTAACCTCTGAAGAGAAGGAAAAAAAAAAAAGAAAAAAAGGGAAAAAAGGAGAAGAATGGAGAAGAATGGAGAAGAAAGGAGAAGAAAGAAGAAGAAAGGAGAAGAAAGGAGAAGAAAGGAGAAGAAAGGAGAAGAAAGGAGAAAAAGAGAAAAAATAGGAAAAAAAGAGAAAAAAGGGGGAAAAAGAGGGAAAAAGACGCTTTATAGGATAATAAAGACAATTCATTCCCTCCCCACCAAAAAGGCACAGAAGTCGACTCTCTCTTCTGGAAATAACGACATGAATGTTTTACAAAATATCCCAGTTTCCAAATGATTCAGTTAGTATTAGAAGACAGAAAAAGAATCATACAGTGCTGAAGAAGGATTAGGGCACAAAGAACAAGCTATACAGTCATTCTCCAAGTTACTTTGTTTTCAACATGCAGCTCCTGCCAAAGGCTAGCTTTTTGCTCTCGCAGTGTATGATCTGTAAACATTTAACCAGCTCTCTGAGAAACATGTGAGACACTTTACCTTGCCTGATTATGAATCCAAACCTCTCAGATCTAAAATAAAAAGACAACAAAAAAGAGACACCATCCTCTTTTTGCTGCTGGACAATGCAAAAAGCACCTGTGGGATGAAAGCAAATGAACTACCACACAGGGCATAGGTTCTTCGGGAAAAGCATGCACTGCAGCTTGAATAACCTCCTACAGGTTACAAACGCACAGTTTGTTAAACAACGCTGGTATTTGATTATTAATCCCTACTGATGCATGTCCAAAACTTCCAATTTCTAAGGAGTGCATTCAGTATTTATAAAGCCAGAGACCACCTAACTTAATGCTGACATGGAAACAGTGGTGGAATGCCATTATTTGAGCCCTTTTCGATTTGTTTACCCTTCGAAGCAAATTCTGCTTTTAAAAATGGAAAAAAACCCCCAACAACAACAAAAAGCCATACCGCAAGGAAGACTGTGAACGCCGCACAACCATAAAGTACACATCCCTAACTTGGGGAATCCCGCAGGCTCACCCCGCGCCTCACGGAAGGCGGCCGGACCGGCCACCACAAACGCGGAGCCACCGTCTCCGAGCTGGAACTTCCAGGCTGCGCTGCCGGACGCTGCCGGCGGCGCGCTCCCGCGGGGCGGGAAGGGGCGGGAGGGCCAGCGGCTCAGGCTGCGGCCAAGGGGCCGCTGCCGACAGCATCCCGGGAAGCGCTGCCCGCGCAGCGCTGCCCTACCCTGCCCGGGCAGCGGCGTGGCGGGAGTACGCGGGTCCCAGCGCCC